>OW569407.1:25200984-25732615 GCA_937654795.1 Cistogaster globosa
TAAATCTTAATGTTGCTCGATGATTTACCCGCTACAGGACACCGTTAAATCTTCAAGTTTTCCATACAAATTACACAGATGCTGATTCGTTTAGAAGAATGTGCAAACACTTTAATGAACTTTTCAATCTTATAAATTTTTTTGTAAATGTTAATATTTTAAAACGTAATATTGTTTTATTTGATTAATTTAATTATAATTGTAAATGAATTTATTATAATTTTCTTTGTCGGTCTGTTAGGATTTACATTTATCCATAGACTTTAATTAATAAATAATATAAAATAATTTAGGAAACTGTAAAAACATTTTCAAATAACTCACTAATTAAAGTATATAGTCTGTGGAAATACCAGGAGGAGCGGAACTGGTTTATTATTGTAATCAGCATTACTATTTGGCGGCTAAGGTTGCAATTCGACCCTTTTTTTTGGGGCCTGTGGCTTTTTGTGAGACTTTTTTAAACTCAGATATTCTTGCGAATTGTTTTGTTTCATTGCGATTTTGGATCTTCTTAATTTTGTTTTTACAATGCATCGTCGAGAGGGCGAAAATCGATTTAGTAGGCTGTCGTGTTGTCGTGATATCAAAAGCAATCAAGATTCATTTACCAAAAGAAATGCTGAACAGCTATTAACTATATTTGCTCAGAAATAAAGAACGAAATCTGTTTTAAAATAGTTATTTATGTAAATGTCTTGAAAATTTAAGCAATTAATCTTGAACTTGGCAGCTATTTCTTAATAATTTATTGACAAAAGCAAACCTGAAAATTACATAAATCCAGAAAATTAAAGCAACATTAAATATTCTTTCCAGAAACGTTTTAAATTGTTAAAGCTGTTTACAGAGCTCTAAAACAAATGTTTTAAAACATATTTTTCAAAATTTTAATTTTAAGAAAATTAGAAATGATACGCGGACGAAGTCGTGAGCACTGTTAGTTATTTATATAAAACGACCTTTTGTAAAAGTTTTTAAAAATTCACAGTGATTTTAATTGTTCTTTTTTAGGGATTTCCATATTTAATCATTTTTTATGTTATCAGAGGCCCCTTCGAAACACAAAGCAGATACAAAGCGATTTATATGCGTGTTCAACTATAATTCAACGTTGATAAATAATCTATGCTTCTTCTCTTTCTTAAATACAAAAAAAACAAGAAATATTTTTGTTGTTGTTTTAATTTCTAATTATATTGAAAGAAAAACTATTTAAAAATTTTGTTTGTGTCAATTTCTTAAGAGAAAAAAGGAAATATGACACAATAGCAGAATGACTGCAGTATTTTTTGAATGGCTACATCCGTCATTATCATCCTTTGAATTTATCTATCTCAGGCGGCGTACCTTTTAAACATCATCTGTTTAACCAAACAAAAAACCTGTCCCATAATATAATTGTTTTCTTGTAATTAGTTGAAAATAAGTAAATTATAAACTTTAAACCTCACTTTGCACATTTTCACTGATGAGAATTCATAAATAATAAAGAGAATATAAAATATTTATATTTTACAACAAAAAATATTTAGCTTCATCTTTGAGTACTGTCATAAAAACATTTCATATAAAATGTTAATAACTTAATAAACAAATAAATATGTGTGTACGTAAAATCTAACATACAATTATTACATTTTATTTTCATATTTTTCCTGAATATCAATTTGTTTTCATTACGTTTTTGCCAAAACGCACATTTCTTATACTTGAGGATGAGCAAAATAAAATATTCACATTTCTCACACATGAGGATGAGCAGATAAAATATCCTCATTTCTCATCCATGAGCAAAGTAAAATGCGCAAAACAAAAAATTTATCATTTGATGAAAAAGAAAGAAAGCAAAAAAAAGCGGTGAGAAAAAAAAGCAAAGCATGTGTCACTCATGTGCAGTGAGTATGAGTGAGTGAGCAAATACTTACCCTGACTGGGACTAATTATAACCAAGAATCGGCAAACAAGCCCGCCCGACATAATGCAGATAGTACAATACCAAAAAAAGTCTCGGCAAAGAGAGCAGAGTACATTCGAACGCACATGCTAAATTTTTAACATTTATTGATGCATTTCAACCCTAATGATCATCATCTATTCAATAACTCAATTATTATTCATAAAATGTTTTCTTGTGTTCATTACTGTAAAATTATAAGACAAGTTAATCTTATAAATTATTATAATTGTCTCGCAGAATTTTTTCACATTCACTTAAAGCACACTCTGCGTAGCGACCTCTGTTTATAATTTATCACTGTTTAGTTGGTTTAAATGGTTTCTCCAAGTTACTTTAAAAGAGATAAAGTACACATATTAGATTTTTATTGTCATTGTGCTCTAAGTAAAATTTTTTAATATTAAAAATTATTTCAAAGTAAAAACAAAATTTGTGTTTTGATTCAATTGTCTAAACTTTTCTTATTTTTAAATATTTAGCCTACACGTTAACCCAATTTAAACAAACACTCTACTCTTACCCCTTATACTTTAATTACTAAGAAAACTCTAGTAAATAGATAAAAAATTGCTCTTCAATATGAAATTGATTACGAACTAATACATGGATTAAACGTTATTTGTCTGTACCATAATGTCAGAAGAATTCGATCGCTCCCACAAGAGCGAGGATTTCTTTAAATATGTTTATGCGAACTAACGAATTCTTGTAATATCGGTTATTTACACACATATAACTTGCTCAATTTTTGAAGGAAGCAGTTAGTTATTTAATGTTTTGTGTAATTTAAGAAATTTCAGCTCTTCCGACAACGGAAAATAAATAAAACTAGTTAAATTAAAGTTCATCACATTAACTATATTAAACTATATAATCAAGTTACGACAACTGGCCCCAAATGTTCAAATCTAGTGGCCTTCTTTTTTTTAGCAGTTATTCGAGAAAAAATTAATCTATTATCCGATTAATAATAAAACTATTGAATACTTTTAAACTCTTAAACATACACACTCCTATTGTACAGTAGTTTTCAAAATGAAAATTTACAGACTGCAATATTTCTCTTCTATTTTGAAATTGTCAGTTTTGTATTTGTTTGTATGCGATGTATCATCAAGCAAAAAGAATTGAAAATTGTTATTTATTCAATACCTTCAAGTTGGTATATTTTGTGAATGTGAAATTTAACTTAAAATGTAGTATTTTACATTTGTTTTTTTTTACATCCCTAGATGCAAGAATTAAACTTGCATGTAGTGTAATTTTTGTAAGTGCTTGCAAATAGCATGTAAAATTGAATGGTAACAGCTACTTGACACTTGACAAGATGCAATTTCGTAATAACGAGAACATGTTTTGTTTTATTCAACTTATAAACAATTTCCAAAGAAGCACATGCAATTTTATTCAGTTTAAATAAAGAAACAAATGTTTGTAAATTTATTGGTTCGGATTTAGCTTCTCTAACAAATGACTGATTTAATAATTTAAAACCTCTTCAAAGTAATACACGTTTATAATTGAAATTCTATCGCATTATTTAAGTTAAAATCGCAAGATAACTGATTAAATCTTGTTGAAAAATATAAATTGTCGGCTTAATGACATTTAGGATAGTTATGAGCGTCTTTTATTAATGATTAGCTTATTGTACCTGTCGTTGCCTCGGCTTAAGTTTGGGAACTTTCTGGGCATAATGTAATATATTTTAATCTTGTTTATTATGAGGATCCACCCGAACACGGGAGAAATAAAACTTTTGAAGCTGAAAGTAAGAGTAGGAGTAATTATGTTTAAAATTTTATAAAAATCGGCACAGCCGTAAATTACTTTTTTTTTCATATTTTCTCTCATCTAGGTCCTAGCTCTGGAAATAGACAAGTATTGGAGCTATTTATGTTTCAGATTTCAATAAAATCGATTAACCAGGACCTTGATAAAAATAATTTAGATGGCCGAATCTCTTCATGATCCGCAATTTAAAAACATAAGTACTCAATTAGCCCGCTTAGATATATATCTCACTTAAAAAATTTCATTTAATAATCAATTTGAAAATTCTACATAAAATCTGGCATATGACAAATAACATTGTTTAATTCTATATATTCGATGTATTACAAAATGTTGTTTGTACCGCTCTATAAATTTTGTTAACTATACTGTTTAATAACACTCACCTTATAACTACGGATACACCACTTATCCATCCGTTGTGCTTTTTTACAATTATGCGGCTCGTAACAATGATTTCTTTATATAGGCGATCAAAACCCTAAAAATTCTTCTAAAATGAAAAGGTCTGGCATCCTTTCTAGCCTTTGCTTTACAAAAACGGTTGTCTGATAAGTTTTTAAGTACTCTCTTGTCAATTTTTCTCTAATAAAAAGGACACAAAGAACAGGAGCGGCCACAACTATTGAAAATCACTTCTTGCTCATATGCCTTAATATTGCGCACATTCAACGGAAGGATTAGGAAGCAGAAGATTTCTAATTCGTTAAAAGTTGGAACTTAATGCTCTATGTGTAAGTCGACTCTTCTTTTAAAATCAAAAGAACTTTAACTTTACTATTACATTGTTTGTATCGGAACATATTTTGCAAATCTCTACCCTTTAACATATGTGTCTACTCGTATTGTTTTGATAAAAAAAAGTTTTTGCTAAACTTTGTAATTAAAATCACTGTCTCTTAAGATGTAGCAGTAACATGACATTTGAAAAAAAATCTTTGAGCTCTTACAACAACACAATTTTTTGCCATTTTATTGCACATAACTCTTACACCCATGTGTAGATTTCATTTTATTAGTTGCATTATCAACTAACAAAAGTTTTTATTCACTGTAAACTATTTTTAATAGTGTAATTCCTAAGACTTTTCATCAACAGGCTTTGGATTTACAAATATGTAATTTTAGTTGCATCATATGTTTTTTGTTTGTTTTTTCTTTTATAAAATACGCATACTTGTGCAACTTAGATACACTAACTTACACATTTTATAATGTTCTTAAAAGGACATATTTGAATACATTTAAAATGAAATACATTGAAGCATTCCTAAAAAAATCACAACATTCCAGTTGTTTTATAGTTGTCATGTAAAAGAGCAGCTGTGATATTTAAATGTAAAATATTTAACATTAACCCAGCAAACAGAATAAAATTTATATTATCAAAACTACCTTCCAAATCTGTTGTATTTATTGGAGAACAAGCTGAGTTCGCGACTTTGTCGGCGTATCATTTCTTACTTTCTTAAAAACCAAAATTAGAAAAAAGCATTCTTAAACATTTATTGTAGAGTTCTGTAAAGAGTGTTTAAAATTTTCTATCTACAAAAATAAATTGTGCTGAAAGCTGTTCTGGTACCATTATGCCAGCAAAATTGCGTGCTTTCACATTTGAACCTCTACGTTCTCTACGAAATGGCTTATTTTTACCAAAACAAGAGTATTCTATATTTTAACCAAGCTTATAAGGGACCACTTCAAAAAATTTTATTCCAGTCCACCTAGCAGTTTTTACGTGATGCGAAAGAGACGAAATTTTCAACAATGGGTATTTTGTATTCCACTATCTACATCAAAAATCAAAATTTTCAAAAAATATTTCATGTACAAAAACGATCCCGTTACTGTTTTATTAAATGTATCTTGGCACTTTTCTCTTTTATCATTTCCATTATGATTAATTTCTCCGGGCTTTTAAAACTAGTTGAGTAAAATGTGTCGGATTTTCATTCAATTTACGAGTATAAGTAAATAACAATTTGTGTGTTAATTTCTGTACTTTTGGTTAAAAATAAATGAGTAAAATTCATATCAGCATGAATATACAACGAAGTAATTTTTATATTCTTTACTCTATTGCCCAGCAAATGCAAAAAAAATTACTAAATTTAAATAAGTTTTGCTTAATTTAAAGACATTCGGAAATGATTTAGTCCTAAGAAAAAAGCATTTAAAACATAGTGGTAAGAAAATTTTTTAATAAGTAATTTTTATTGCTAATCATTTACTTATAATTTGCAAATTTAACCATTAAATGAACTATCATCTATCAGTTCATGTAATGTATTTCCATTATAATGTTAATTTTTCTTTATTTTGAAGAATATCGATAATTCGTTTTATGAATTAAAAACTGGTATAGTGACAATAATATTAATTAAGTACGATTGCTATATTCGGCTATGCCAAATCTGATAAACCATATATGTAAATATAGTTAAGAGAAGTAACTATAATCAAAAAAATAATATTCCGGTGACGGAAATTAAAAATTAAAGAAAAAATTTAAAATTTAATATGAATATTTTACACACAAATGATATCGGCATTTGATGTATTTCCTGAAAGATCTCTTCAATAGCTTTAAAATGATACCCATATTGATATTTTAAAATATATGGTGCGCAATCGTACTTTTCTATAAAAAGTACTCGGAAAATATGGGCGAGCATCAAATTTTTTCATTCGATGTTTTATTTTTTTTTAGTTTTTAATTCATTAATTAATTCATTGGAGTTATTTTACTAAACTTGATTTGTTCCAAATGATATGGAGAAATTAGAGGCAGGTGTGATGGTTTGCCCGCTGCCTTGAAAGATATGGACTAATCTTGCTGATATTTTATAGCAAAACTTAAGAAACTATATCTGATTGGTTGACGTAGTTAAATTTTCTTTAGCTCATCTAGTGCATTAACAGGCTTGATTTTAAAACGGACGTAGAGGGCATCGCGCAATTGACTTCGCTATGGTTAAGCACTAAGAAAATGTATACTTGCCATATGGGGTCGAAAATTGATAATTTGGAATTTACAAACAGAAAGACAAATCTAGACAGTCCTGTTTTCTACCTGGGGCGAAGGGTATAATAAATCAACCAAGTGAGAGTTGGGCTTACACTTATGAGTCACCTTTTAATTTTTAATTTTATCTCTTTACTATTTGTTGCTAAAAATGTAGGTAACTGCCTACTGTCTTACTATTTAAAAATAGTCCTACATACTCACAATCACGTTGCTCTTAAAACACGCTTCATTAAATTTTATTTTATACATGTTAGAACACGGATAGCAATATACAAACATCTGCCTATAAGGTCCTTCCTCTATGGAAACGCGCTATAATTTTTACATATATTTTTACAGGTATATTCTAGCGGGCATATATACGATGTGTTAACTCAAAATTAAAACAAAAATATATAAAAATAAGAATAGACCCGTATAAGTTAAAATAAAATCACTAAGAGTACCCTTTAGAATCCAATTTTATTTTTACTACATCTTAAAAATATTTAATTAAACACGTTAAAAGAAGTTACTTCACTCTTTAATTTTAGTTATCCTTTTTTTTTGGGGAAAGCTATGATAAAGTTGAACAGTTTGGACGTTAGTTTTCGAATATTCATTAATTTGCTGCTTTGATTTGTTCTTTCGCCTTACGGGTTCCTGGTATCTTTAATTCTTTCCTAGATAATGATCCAGAAGAAGTTTGTCAATTTTCGATTAGTTCTAGTGCTTAAGATAAAATGACCGCAATCATTTTACTTGATTTACTGAAATAAAAAAAAGTTATTGACTGATCATATCATATCGATTTTATTTTTGTACTTATGAGATTAGGCTACGAAGAACTTATTGTCAAATTTATTTTTATTTATTTTTTAACATAAATTTCCTGTTCGAAATAAATAAAACTTATACAGATTTAGAAATATTTTGGGTGCAGTTTTGACTCCATTTTTATATAACATCCTTGTCAACCTTGTCTATGATTTTCTTCACATTTTGAGTGACTGTAAAAGTATATTATAGGCAGGAGACTCTTTAATTTATGCGGATGATAACAAGTTGCAAAAGTTGCCTAAAGGAAAGTTCATGTTCACTTTTAAGATATTCATAATTATTACAATAATTGGGATATAAAAATTAGCGCTCTTTAATCAGAAGCAATTTGTTTTCGCAATGACTCTAAAAAGGTGTCCGTAATGTAGACAGATTTAGCAAGGGATCTATTTGTGCGATATTGTTATATCCTTTAAAGGATTATATATATATATTTTTTATTTCCCAAAAACAAGTTAAGCTGTTATTGCTTGTGGCCACATAAATATAAATCTGTCGATATGCGAAAATGTTGTCTAAATGCTTCATATGGATATTATGGAACAAATTTTATTAAAAAAGTTTAGAGTGTTATTCCTATTTTAGCATACAAAAATTTTAAGAAGCTCTAAAATTAGCGACTTGTGTTGATTAAGGTCTAGGATGTCCTCATTATCATAAGAATCATTTGAAATTTCCTTGAAATCTGCAACACGTCTTTATTTGCCATTAGAAATTTTCTTATATTTTTTAAAATACGGAAACGCTTTTCACGCCTCCCAAAGTAGAGTAAAGGAACAAACCTATAATAGAGAGAAAAATTCTTTGTTTACTTACTTATAACTGCTGCGAATATATCTCGTCATCTATACTACACCATAAACATCGAAAAATATACATGAAGTTACCCTCACGTTTAATAAATTAAATTTTAATTTTGTTATAGATTTTTACACGTACTTAAATACGACGAAAAACAATAATTTTCGAAATATTTTACAATTCAATTAGTGGCGACCTATTTAATGGCGTCCCTGTTTTGTATAAATATAAACGTATGTAAATGAGCACGTTATTCATTAGTTAATTGGTAATATTTTTTACGACAGAGAGCGAAATACAAAGCTTTGTGATATGAGTTAAAGCAACAGTTAAAACATATGTAAATGAAAACATAAACAAACGAAAAAATATATACAGGATGCACAGTTTGTCAAGAAGGATTTCTTACAATAACAAACATTAATGGAAATTACAATTTAATATTCCTTTAAAAATATTCCTAATTATCAAAAAAACAAAAAAAAAAAAATTTGGGTCAAAGTTATAAATTAAAAACGTAAGACAACGACTTGAAAAATTAAGCAGTGTTTGATTTTGTTATTTATATTATAATGAAAAAATTGATATTCCTTTAAGGATAAAATATAAAATGTTTAACCACTTAAATGTATAACTTCAAGCTTGACACACTGTATAACCTACTAACGAAATTTATTTTTATATATATAAGCAATTAAAATAATTAGATACAATAATAAGATAATTAAATAGACGTCAAAGAAATCTATTTAATAGAAGCTAAAAAGTCCCTTATTCCCATGAAGGTATCGTCTTCCTACTTATGTAACTTTTACGATGAAACTGTGTGTTCGTTGTTTTATTATTAATGCCCAAGCATTACATCACTCTTGTTTTTATCTACTCTATTTTTATTTTTATTTTATTCCTTTGTGCAAAGAAAAAAAAAAACGAATAAATTACAAAAAAAAAAAAACACATTATTTTGGAAATAACTTTTATTAACCCAAAATTTAAAGTAAATATAAAATTTTTATGCAAAAAATATACTTGTTTACTATGCATGAAAAATG
The DNA here is from genome assembly GCA_937654795.1 of Cistogaster globosa. Lineage (NCBI taxonomy): Eukaryota > Metazoa > Arthropoda > Insecta > Diptera > Tachinidae > Cistogaster > Cistogaster globosa. The sequence continues at coordinate 25,210,439 of OW569407.1, forward strand.
TTAATTGAAGTTTGTTTGAAGTTAAAATTTGAAAGCTTTACGGTAGCGTGAATAAGAAAGTACGTTATTTGATAACTTTTCGTTATAGAATATATTGTAAAAAAATGAACTTGGACCAAATATAAGCCACCTTTACTAAATTTTAAGCTGGTTCCACAGATTTGGCATATTTTAGAGGGTTAGATAGGTCCTCAAAAAATTTTTTTTCTCGTAAGTTATATTATGAATTTAAAAAATTCCTGTGCATTAAATAAAAGAAATCATCACAGCGTATTCTGATATTTTATTTCTTTAATTTTAAATTAACTTTAGGCTTTCGTGCATAAAGTGTAACACCGCAACCCTGTTATTTCTTCTACATATCTGTCCATTTTTTATAGCTCCCATGTATAGAACTATAATATATAGAATCTAGAACAAATACCAAAAATTAATAGGTACTCCGAAAATGATGTATTATACATAAATATGTTACTTTTTAGCCTGAGATAAACACGCCAAATTTGCAGTATTAGTAACACGTACAGAGGTTGAGGTTGCTGTAGTCGAAGTGGTTAACACGTTGACTACAAACTTGGTTGTCCAGGGTTCGACCCCTGCGGCAATCAAAAATTAAGAATGTTTTTTTCTGTTTAATGGTATAAATACATATTCAGAATTTACATTAAAATATGCAGCCTCCTTCGTCGGTACTTCTTTCATAGCATACTGACCGGCGAAGTAAAATAACTAACTCTCTATCTCTCTCTTTCACCACCTGTCTTATCTCTTATCTATCCCTTTCCTAAAGAATGTAGCACGGTTACCAAAATAACTTAGTAGGTATTAATGCCTGAAGTGCTACTTCTCTTTAAAAAAAAAAAAAAAAAAAAAAAAAAAAAAAAGAGACCAGTAGAAAATGTAAAACTTGATGTTGAAAGGTGTCCCAATAGTGGCTTGATTTCGCGGCCTTGTTTTTAAACCGCAATAGGCAGACTCTTCGCGATTTAGTATAGAGACATAAATGAAAGGTGTCCCAATAGTTACGTGATTTTCTCGGGGCCTTATTTTCATTTATTTAAAGTATGTCCGTTTGAACAAGTTTAAAAAATAATCACTCTTATTCTGAGTACAAGGCGACGCCAATTTTAATCGTTTTTCTTTAAGACGGTGTTCTCGTTGTCAATATTGTCATTTAACGATGACTGGCAATGTGAATTTGGTATCTTGTAACGAAATGTGACGTTGATATTGCCTTGAGTTTCCGTTGATAATCATTTTGCAGGTTTGCGCGTCTTAAAATTAAAACAAAATGATAGTTGTAAACAAAATAGAATGTAAAGCTACTGGAAGCGGTATATTAGGCAACTGGTACTAATCACCTTGGAAAAACTCTCTTCAGTGAATGGAAACTTCCTGAAGTCATGACAACGCCTATTTGAACGTGCTTAAATCATTTTAATGCTTTGCCATGTTACTCCAAGACGTCCACTTGCAGTTATTTATATTTTACTATGTTTACAGGAAAAAAACAAATTATTAGTTTGAAATGGATAAGTTTAAATTTATCATCAACTTTTAATCTATTAACTGAAAAATTCCTGATTTCTGTCTAAGTAGTCTTCTCTGCACCATTAATTTTTTCTTAATTTCCTAATCGCTGAAGTCAGTGTCGGAAAGAAAGTTTATTTTTTCAAATTTTCACAAAAATTATTATTTTTAACACAATCACAAATAGTAAACATATCAACTGACTTAAAAACTAGATAAGTATATTACTTTTTATTGATATTATCGATCAACGGATAACGTCGTCAGTAAACTGTTAGGGAGTACGAACTAAGCATTGACGCTGTGTTGCATGAAAATTGATAAAGATGTTGACGACGCAAAACAGAATAAGGATGAATATTAAATATTAAATATTTAATGGTAACCCGTGCATAGTATGGAACCCTTAGTGAGTGAGTATAACTCGCACTTGGCGGATAAATTTAGCTGCATAACTACCGAAAAGACGTCTGTCGTATGCAGAAGAAAAATATAATAATCGTTATACAGAAATTTTTGAAAATAATTTGACTAATGAATTTAATAGTTGCTTGATATTTTTAGTATATGTAGAAATTTGTTTAAATATTCCAAAAGAGCCAAGTATATGATTATTATTATGTATTCAAGAGCACCTGTAATCCTTCGTAGACTTATAAAAAAAAATTTCAGTAGCTTTTAACATTTATGCTGTTTATCGTGATAATCTTATGGTCTAAGGAAGAACCCACTGTGTCCACTGGATGGTCCTCTTTCAGCAAAGCACCAAGTCCTTTCATTTCCTTATCAACTGTAAAGGAGTGGATTAATCATAAAAATATTTTTACAAAGACGTTGCTTTAACTAACTGCCATCACTTTTTTTCTTCTTAAATATTGTTCAAGTTCTAAGTTAAGTATTCTCCAATAGTTAATTTAACATGCAGCCATGGATTTATTTTTTCAATATGAAACAATTTAACTAGAATTAAAAATAACTTAAAAATGTTGCGTGTTCACTTGCTACCGCACCAACTGACATGAAATTGTAAAATTTTGATTTTGTTTAAATTGAAAAGTTTTTGTGTTAAATGAAAGAGAACGTTCGGATACAAAAACATGATTTAACATACCACATTTGAGTTTGGATTCCCTTTATTTTTTGCTTCAAAATAAATGATATGGCGGCTTGTTAATGTCTGTTAATTTGAAGACATCATGACAGTGTAACATAGAATGTAATAAAAGGGTATAAAGGAAAAGCAATAACAATTAAAAATCACTTTAAATTAAATTTCATTTAAAAAAAGAATAATATATGAAATTCTTAACAAGGAAATTATAATTAAGAATGGCGGTAGAAGGTAAAACTTATGCAATAATCTCAAGACTACATCTGAAAAAATAATTCAGTTGGCCATTTTATTGTTTTTTCCTTTTCTTCTAAAAGTTAACTAGACTATTCAATGCTCACAAAAGTTCAAAATGAAAAATATCGTTACAATAACAATATTATGTTCTCTGTAACAATCTGCATTTGCGACTCTTTAAAACTAATAAAACAAAGTATGATAAAAAGCATTCAAATACTGTTCATTATCAGTTCACGTGAAAGCGCTTAAAATTCCAATAGTTATTTATTGTTACAAAAAAAAATTAAAAAAGTTTCATTACATTCATTTGGATTTATAGATTTCGCTACCTCGTACTATTTGCAGTTCGCTCATAAATATTTGAAAATAGGCGCCTGTAAATTATATACTTTTGATCACAACATCTCTCGGACACGTTTTAGGGGAAAAATATATATGTACAAAATAATTGAAGAGGAAATTTGCTACAACTATGTGTCAATTTTTTTTTTTAACTAAAATCAATAGTTTAGGCAAACGTTAGTGTACTTTGAAAGCCAAAGCAGTAATTGCTATAGATTGTATTTGGTCTAGGCTGTATGAAACAAAACATTATATTCAATCAGACATTTTTTTTCAAGATGTCGAATCAGACATACCTGAATTTTGAATTTTCCTGGATTATATAATATTAAAAAATAAATGAGCCTCGTATAAAAAATAGAACAAAAAGCATTGCTCTTGCATATTCTTTTATTGCTGCAGCAAGACCAATTATCGATTCAGGTCGGTTAGCTTTATTTCAAAAATATAGATACCATCACCAATGATACAGAAGGAACTTCCGTCTTTGTTATTACAATCAGTATTGAAGGCGATGAAGGCACAACACCTGGTGCGTCAACAACAATAAAGGTACGGAGGTTGAACTTAATTTGGAAAAAGTGAATCATAGGTGAATTATGACTATTGGTGGTACCACAATAAAAAAAACTCGTTGGTGTCTCACTGTCGGTAAGTATTTCTACCGAAACGTGTATTGAACTGCAATTTTTACAACATGGTGGCGCGAATGGCAAAGATACGAAATAGAAAAGTTGAAATTGGGAAAGAGCACGTCACAATCTATAAAATTAATAATTTTCAAAAACTACCGGAAAACTTTCAAAGAAATATAAAGACTTAAATATAATATGAAAAAATTGATTAATTTTATGTGAATTTATTTAATAATGTAATTTATGTATTTGTGTAATAAATCATTTTATTTATTTAGTTATTTATTATTAATGTTAAAAGTATATATTTAAACATGTTAACATTTTAAGCTAAATTATGCTGTTGTTATGCTAGATAACACTAAGATTCCAAGACCAGCAATATTATTATTATATATAACAATACTATGTTTTGCTTACAACCATATAAGAAAACCATAATATGCTGCTTATTTATACTTCATTCATTCATCTGTTTAATTTTTTTTGGTGGATAAATAATTACTGATTTAAAAACTTTACATGTAGGGATATAGTTTTATCTAGTAATAAACAATGTTATCAAAAATAATTTTTCTTAAGCCCGATAGAATCAATATAATTTTACTCTCATGATCTGTCTTACCTAAATTGCTTTCCTAAAGAACTTAGCATGGTTACTAATTAAAGTGGCATTTTTGTCTAAAGTACTGCTCATATTTTCTTCTTGTTTGTTTTTTTTTTAAGCAAAAGCAAATTGTAAAAAAACATACAAAATACAATTTTTTTTAATAAAATTTTTCAATTAGTTATAATTAAAATGATCAATGTCATCTGAGAAGATGCTTATAAATGCAGAGCAAAGAACAACGGCGAAACCGTGTTATAAATCAACACTCCTATTTAATTGCTTAAGTCTGGTAAGTAGGATTTTTAACATTTTCACAATCAACTTTTTGCTAAAATACAGTTAGTTCGTGCAACTCCAACTGTTAAGAAACAAAAACAACTTGAACTTTTTACTGCATATTGCTGGAGTAGATCACAAGTAATCTACTTGGAGGTGCTTGAAAGGCTGAACCTTATCAGTATCTTAACTCAAACAGACAAATTGTTAAGCGCATTTCCTTTCATTATTTTTACGTCAATACAATTTTACAGAAGGCAAGTAAATGGCTCAATGAACGAATATAAACATGCAGTTGTTTTACAACAAAGTTGTCAAATATACATATATATTTTGAATTACATCACAAAGTTTTCAAGCTGTCAAAAACGTTTTGTAACAATATGTCAACACTCAGATAAATGAATATGAAAGTAAAACGAGTAAATGGGGGGTTAGGAAAAATTAATGCAAGAGACATCATATCTATTGAGGGAACACGCGAAAGAAGAAGCAACTTAAAACTTTCAATGATTGCATGCATCCGCCGTTTTACTTAGTTTATAAATTAAGGAAGTGTTTAGGCGTGTGTTTGCCTAGAAAATGAAAATTTGAGTGACATATAGCTTAGTAGTAGAGGAAGTAAGCGGTGAAAACACATACGTAGTTAGTTATTTAATAATAACATGATTTTTCATTTTACTAAAAAAGTTTTAAGGTTTTACAGACAAAAAAAAAAAAAGTTTCTTAAAAATGGGAAAAATTTTACGATAAGACTCCCTTTTTATGCTGTTGTGGAATTGTTTTTTGTTGTACATTTCCGCTATAAGTTTTAGAAAGCTTCTAGTGTTTTAAAAGTTATGATGAAGTACTTAATACTCAGTACTTCTATATTCAACATTCGGCGTGATTATGTTAAAAAAAGATATCAGGTTAAGCCTGGCAGAACTTGCCAACTGACGTAATGCGCTTACTTTTTCACACTTATGACTAGGATTCTCTTAAATATCATCATGAATAAATTGACAATAAGGCTCGTTTTTTGGCTCAAATGACTTCTTAAGAAAACCTGCCACATGTAAAGTTATACCAGTCCATAACAGACACCATAAAAGCTAACCGTCTTTTTTGGGGTTTATTTATACCACCATTGGACCTTTTTTTATAAATAAAGTTGATAGGTATCGGGACCGTACCCTGATCAGTGGTAACATTAATATGGGTAAGATGTGCTTTCAACAGGGCGACGCTCCATAACAGAAGGCAACCATTAATTGAAATAAAAATTTGTCAATAAGTTGAAATCCAAATTTATCACTAAAACATATCAGTTGACCTCCAAAATCGGGTCATTTAAATTTATCGATTTTTTCCTACAACCAACTACAATTGATGCCCTGGAGATCACTATTGTTCGTGTTAATCATGGCCAGCTTGTTTAAAAATGTGGAGCGAAATCAGGCGTCCAAAACTGGCTTTTACATAAAGGTTTTATCAGGCTTAAGAATACGAAGAAGCAAAGACAAAATAATGACGGTATTAAGAGGTTTACTGAAATATCTTAAGACGAGAAAGTGATGTAATCCGATTTTAATTTGACTAAGTTTGGTTCTTAAGGCCGTCTAATCAATAAAAGGATATGTCGTTTGTATTTTATATGTTCATATTTCAGAACCTTTGTTTCTAGCAGTATCGACTTTTTAAACAACGAAAAACAAAGTGACTGTTTTTACTGCTGAGATACCAATCTGGATATCAAGGCTTACGACTTGATTTCTAGGGCTGAAAGAGAAGATCACCAGCTTAGATGATCAGAATATTTACTTTTTAATTCATCTCGTTTCTTTTAATTTATTTTGCAAAGCCGAGCATGAACGGCCTTGCGAAAGATAAACATCGATTTTTTCTCTTTTCACTGTATTGAAAAGATTTGTCTCATTCATTTTTTACGTTTTTTTTTAGAAAGTAATATTTTTGTAGAATAAAAATAAATATGCAAAGTTGTTCTTATCACATAAACGAAAAGAAATTATATTTACATTTTTTGGCTTGAGGTTTGGGTTCTACTTGAACCAATGGTACGTTTAGTTTTTAATGGAGGTTTACATTTGTTATATACCAGGAGCTGCATTGATGTTTGCGTTATATTATTTAGATGCCTTATTTTTTTATATTTGAAACGGAGATAGTGTCTCATAACTCTATTCTGTATCTTAAAATCACGTTATAATCTATAAGCTTGCAGACATGTAGACAGTTTCTACAACTGAGCCAGCTATTAAGCTTTCGAGAGTCGAAATATTATTCGGTTAATTATTCAAATTGGCAGTAGTTTAGCAGTCACCGTTAGCAAAATTCGTTGTATGGACACGAGTGATGATAAAAAATATACCCAATTACAGCAGTGGTTTCAGGATACTACCTTGTGGAAATCCAACTTAAATCTGCTGTGGCAAAATTAGGAAATCCCCTTCTTTTGGTGAAGGTTTTGCTTTAATCTTAATGTGAAATATATATGTGATGAATGTTTGTTTGTTTGTTCAAGAGTTATATGTCGCCTTCTAAATCAGCATTGATTCTCCTAAACACCTCGCTTTTAATCTGGAATAAAATTCACTTTGACTATGAATAATTGAAAAAAGTGATGGCGAAAAATTAACGTACACTTGTGTTGGTCGGTAAAATTAATTTGTGCTTCTTTTTCAGGTAATTGTAATCTAAAAAAAATAGCATATTATATTGAAGCAAAAACTAAGGACACAAATAAATTTCTAAGCTTCAGTACAATTATGAGAATAACTTTAATGGAAAATGCAAGGAAAACTTTGTATTTACAAATATATTTGAAAAATAAAGTGCGTAAACACGGACAATGAAAGTATAAAATGATAATAGAAATATATTTTAGTAGTTACATTTATCAAAAAATTTTTCATAATAATTTTCCAGAAACATAACTTTGACTAAGAGCTCAGGCATAAAAAATTGCCAAATTATAAGGAAACGTTTTGACATTTCCACTTGTAACTGATACAGACTGCAGAGGTATTATGTCAACATCATAAGAACTTACTTTTCGTTTAGGTAATAAAAAGAAAGTTAAAATTAATAATAGCTTAAATATAGCAAGACTTAACAAATAAAACCGATTAAAGATATGTTAACCATTTTGCAATTTTTCGCAGTATAAATTTTAAAATTTTGAAAAGAAATATGAAAAATGAAACATAAAATTAATTTCTATCTTCTTAAATATTTTTAATGTAACGCAACATTTTAAATAATTACATTCCTTTACAAAACCATTTATGAAGCAACAAAAATTATAAATGACTAATTGTAGTTAGTTCCATGTGCCATGACTTGAAAATAAAATAATTAAATCCATTTTAACTTTTTGTCAAGTAATATTTTTAATGAAAATCTCTTGTTTATTTTTGATGCTTTTCTGTGGGTGCTGTTGTGGCAAACAAAATATTTTGATATTAAAATTTACCAAATTATTACATTTGTATGAAATTAAATTCATCTAAAAATTATTTGCTCTTTACAAAAAAAAAATGTATATTCATCATCACGCTGCCACTGAGGCCCTTTATAAAAAAAGTATAAAAAAAATGAAAACAAATGTGAGGGTTCTTGTTGGGGAATGTGTTGCATTTTACAGGACTATAAATATTCCTAGTTGTTGTTATTTTGTAATTTGTATGTTTTTCATTAAATTTTACATTTACCATCTAGCAACGACGACGACTTCAAGTAATGTGAGCTCATCTAAAATTTTTTTCAAATGTGAGAATTATATAGCAATAAACTTTAGTTTTGAACGACCTTTTGTTTGTCTTTTCTTATTTAATAATTTCAATGTCTAAAATTTTACTCTAACAAAATATTACCAAAAAAGATTAAAGAGATAGTCAAAAAATGTTTACTTGTCACAAGAAATGCTATAATTAATAAAATGTAAAAATCAGGAAATTGTGATTATAGTCAGGAGTAAATGATCGACAAAAATAATATTCTAAAATTTCAGGTTTTCAAAATTGTACAATAAATTACAAAACACAAAAGCAAACTATAATACCAGCAAACAACAAACAAAAAAGAGAAAATAATATATTAGCCAGAAGCACTCAGGTTCCATTTTACTATTATTTTCGTTAAGATTGATAGGCCAATTTTTTTAAAATGGTAACTGTTAGGATTGCTTCTATAAAGAGCTTTTATTTTCCGCTCTTCTTATGAGAACATTTGTGATTATCGTGACTTTATGTAGCATTATACTGTTAAAATCTTTTTTATATCTGTTAATATGTAAGCTCTCGCTACCCTTGTGTGTTACTCAGGCCTTGAACGATTTCCATTAATTCTACAAATGTTGAATTCTTATCTTTCTATTTTACATTCGTTTAGGTCGTGATCAGATACCTACTTTTTTTGCACTTTATTTATTGTCCACTTTTAATTAGCCATTTCGTCTAGACTGACAAGTATGTTGTAAGTATTTTACAATTTAAAATTTTTTAATCGGTGATTTCTTTACATATTAAAAGGTGCTGCCAAGTCACTTAAACTAAAAAGGTTCTTTCATATGTTCGGAAGTGCATTTTTTGGGGTAAAAAGTACTTTTTATATTGACCCAGAAAATAAGAAACCCTTTCCCAAAATTTAAATTATATTCATCCAGTAATTTGTGCATGAGGCAAACATAGACTAAAAGACAGGGACAAAAAATTAATTAAATTGGTGTTTTGTTCTGCGCCATCATCTTGTTAATTTTTTTTAAGTTATAGATGAAAAGAAAATAGCAATTGAGTGTCAGCTTAGTATCTGTAACAGTAAGGAGTAAAACTTTTATATTCTAGTTAGAAATAGAAGTACATACGCAGACACAGCGCCGTTTTACCTCTGGTACTACTTCAACATCTCTTCAGTTGCTTAAAATACATCGATAACAAAAATAAATAATATAGACTCTGATCGAAAAATTTCGTTATCATAAAAATATACCGTTTGTCGTTTACAATTTTTTTTTAATATTTAAAACTTGTACAGTTTAATTTCTGTTTCCGTTTTTATACTTTTCACCACAAAAACTTGTAATTTCTAGAATATTCATTTCCTACCACGTAAAGTACACATATTCTGAGACTTTATGCAAAGCAAAATCGATTGAGCGATGTCCGTCTGACCATTCGTGTTAGTGTTGAAATAAATTTTGCCCAGGAAGAATTTGAGCTAAAGAAAATTCAAATACCCCAATCGATCATACAGAGTTTCGAAAATGTTGCTATAGAAAATCAGCAAGATCCATCCATGTTTCTCGACGCAGTGAGCTTAACATCACGCTTGACTGAAATGGAACAATAAAGTTACTTTAATTAAAAAAAAAAACAGATTTATAAAGCGAAAAAGAATTAAAATATTAAAAAAAAACAACATAAAGTGAAAAATTGGCGCTCGCCTTTATTTTTCGAGTTATGTGTCTCTAATATTTTCATAAAAAATTCGATTGTCGACTGTAGGCATCATTTAAAAGCTTTTAAAGTAATCTTTCAGGAAATACTAAAATTTGTATGAGCCAATAACGTTTTTATGTAAAATTATATACCATATATACATATATATCAATAGGAGCTACTTCAGTAGATTTATATACAAAGTGAAGGGTGGATAAAATTCGGCATAGCCAAATATATCACTCTTACTTGTTTCTTTTGTCTTTAAAAAAAAATAATTATATTTTTATTTTCTCTTACATAATTTTATTTCTACATTTTTCATAGAAAGTTCTTTACTTAAGAGTTTCTTTAGTAAACTAAAAAAAGAAAACTTTTGTTTTTAAAATAAAAGAGATTTAGATTACAAGTAAATTTGGGCAATTAAATTACAAAAGAAAAGAAAATAAAATACTTTAATTTAATTTACATTTTTGCGGTTTTCATAGAAAATCATTTTCTTTAATTTATTCAAAATAAATGCAAATTTTTATTTAAATTATTTCTTATCTTGTGTGTAAAATGCTTTAGCTTTAAAAATCAATATAAAATTATATGCATTACGAGGGCGATCCGAAAACTTCTTAGCCTTGTACAAAAAGCGTTTTAGAAACTTCCATCTCTGTTATGAATACGTGTTAAGTTTTGTTTCGATCTGGCAACTGCTTCATATAGAAACAGGTGTTAAAAAAAAAAGAACGCATCTGCGATTTTTTTAAAATGGAAAATTTAGAAATGCGTGCTGTGTTATTGAATATTTACATAAAAAAGGTTTATCGGGACAAGAAATTCATAATGATATGGTGAATGTGTTAGGTGAAAGTGATCCTTCATATGCAACAGTAAAAAATTGGGTTGCTGAATTAAAAAGTGGTCGTACAAGCATTGAAGATGAACCACGTAGTGCACGTCCAAAAACAGCAACAACAACAAAAATTGTAGCCAAAGTGCATGATTTGGTATTAAATGAACGACGAATAAAAGAACGTGAAATTGCTAATATCATGGGCATCTCAAATGATCGTGTCCATTTAATTTTGCAGGAAGAACTACAGATGAAAAAGCTGTCTGCAAGATGGGTGCCGCATTTGTTAACAGCCGACTAAAAACGCATAAGAATGAACATTTCTCAAGCTTATTTGGATCGTTTTAAGCGAAATAAAATGGATTTTAAGCGTCGTTTCATAACTGTTGATGAGACATGGATCCACTTCTATACTCCAGAGACAAAAGAACAATTCTAACAATGGATTGAAGGTGGAGGAAGTGCCCCAAAGAAGGCAAAAACAATTTAATCGGCTGGTAAGGTTATGGCCACGGTTTTTTGGGACTTCAGAGGTAGTTTTTTTTATTGACTAACTGGAAAAGGGTTAAACAATAAATTCAGAGTGCTATTGCAATCTTTTGGATCAATTAAATGTACAAATTCGAGAAAAACGTCCTGGCTTACAACACAAAAAATAATTTTTCATCAAGACAACGCACCAGCGCACAAGAGTGTTTTAACAATGCTAAAATCAACAAATTAAAGTACGAGTTGCTTGACCACCCACCTTATTCTCCTGATTTAGCTTCCAGTCCTTTTACCTGCTCCCAAATCTAAAAAATTTCTTGCTGGCAAGCGTTTTACCTCAAATCAAGATGCAATTACAGTTGTAAACCACTATTTTGAAGACCTTGAGTAAAAATATTTTAATCAAGGGATAGAATTGCTAGAAAAGCGTTAGACTAAGTGTATTGAAGTTTCAGGAGAGTATATTGAAAAATAAAAATATTTTTGAAATACTTACTATTCTCTTTCATTGATAGGCTAAGAAGTTTTCGAACCGCACTCGTATTATAAAATTAAAGTTTCGGTCGCATTAGCTCATGTCTGTGGCTTTTATGTTTTTACACTTTTTAGTAGATATACTAAAATAAAATGGTATTTATCTGGATACTTCTATTGTAAAAGCTTATAAATTATTTAGGAATCGAAATGTGTTTAGGCGCAAATTGTGCATTTTCTAGGAGGACTCACTCCCTGTTTAATCTCTTGAGGCACAACGGATATCAATAGGGAACAAAAAGGTCTAAACCAACATTAAAAAATAACAAACAATTTGGTTTTTTAAAAAATCACAATTACTTTAATTAACAAAAAAAAAAAAAAAAATGGTTGCTGTCCCAATTCTGCTGGCCTTATTTCTATTTACCACGTACACCACACGCTTATAGTTCTCTCATATATATTTGGTTACTGTACGACAAGCTTTTTCCAGTTTAGAATAAAATCAATCAGCACCATGGCTTATAACTAAAATAAAATTACGAAAAAAAGGTTGATACTACTTCGGTTAGTGGAGAAGATTAAAAGACTTAGAACTGATGATCTAAAATCCACTGAAACGTAATTCAGTTTGAAACCCCTAGACTATTCATCTTGAAGTATCATCCTTTAAATCTAACGGTAATTGGAAAATCTAAAATCACTCATGGATTTAAAACCAATAGCGAAATCTGGCCTTTTGCAATTCTTCAATTCTTATCAAGCATCCAGATTATTAGTTACAAAGTGATAATTTTGTTTCTGATAGCCAATCAGCTGTCATGAAAATTTGAAGTATTACTACCACTCCAGAAGATGTGGTTGAAGATATCAGAACAAAAATTAATGGAAAATCAATTTTATCTTTTAGTTCTAATAGATTATAGCAAAGCATATGACACGAATGACCACAAAATTTTAATAAAAAAGGGTTGTAAACTATTTTGATTTTCAGGTTCAGCATATAATATTATGCAATCATATCTTAGAAAGAGTTCCAGTGAGTTTCAACATCAATTACACAAAGTGCTCTTAACGACAGAAAAAAGTTCTTTGGGTACTCTTCTTTCTTGTATTTAAATGACTTACCTGACAGTTTAAAGGGTAGTAAAATTTATATTTACGCTGATCGCGTACGCTTACTCCTATTGAAAATATTAATTCCTTCATAAGTGTTATGAACAATAGCTTATTAATAATTTATTTTAATTTTTTTTAATGAAAAATAATTTCAATAGCTTTGTTTTCTTTAAATCAGCCCTTAAAAAATATGGCCTACTAATTTTGTTTTTTTTATTTATTTCCAGCACGGTTTAGCAACGTAGTAATAGCTTTTTTTTACTTTGTGTTCTGAAAAGTACAAAAAACATTTTAAAAGATGGCAACCTGTGACCGACGATATATCGACTAGAATTTTTCGCGATGTATGATAGCAGTGATTAACAAAAATGAACAGTGTGGGAAGATACTTATTCCAGAAAGACAGCTGTACCCACATTTCAAATTAGTCATTTTAAACATATTTAATTTAATTTAAGATTCCTTTGAAAAAATATTATATTATTATTTTTTAGGGGCAATTTTGCTTTATCTAAACGTGGAAGAAGGGTTATACAAAAGTTTATAAAAGTATTTCCTCACAACAGTAATTTTATGTTTATTTGTCAATTGTTTACAAAATTATGTTTGAAATTGTAGCAATTCAAAAAATGGTCATTTAAATATTTGTCATAAATCAATGATAAGCAGAGGGGAAGAACAAGCATACCTGACGATTGATTAAGAGAACGAAAAAAGCCTTGAGGTGTCTGTGGTCTTCTTATAACAAATATAATCTTGGTTGGTTTTGAACATTCCTCGTATTCTTATATACAAAATTAGTTCAGTAAATAGATGATGTTTACGAAACACACAAACTAAAAGTTGATAGATACAAGGAATGCTGGTGATAAGTGTAGTGACCCAGAAAATGCTTCATAACATTCTGTTAACGTCTAAAGGTACGGTCACATTAGTTAAATAAGTTATTTTTTATTTATAAAATTATTAATTTAAATAACAAAACTAATACAAAAATAGTCCCACAAATATTTTCAAATAAAAAAAAAATATATAAATTAAAGGCAGGCTGTCGTATTCATATTTCTTTTACAAGAAAATGTATCTCTACTGTGGCATGCAATAAAAAAAATAATAATAATAACAATAACAATAACAATAATAGTAATAATAATAATAAAATAATAATAATAATAATAATAATAATCATAATAATAATAATAACATTTAAATGTTTCTTTTCATTAAATTCTTACCTAGTTGTTCATCCTCAAAAAGATTAGAAATGAAAACAATGAGAACCTAATCGGAATGTTACTGTACAGTTTTATTTATTTTATAAAATACTTTTCCTTATTAATAGCAGAACCCACTACTTCGTCTGCGTGGCATTTTTAATTTTCTTAAAATTGAAATTTTGTGTTAGAAATTTCTAATCTACAAAAACCTGTGACTTATTTTTACGAAACAAAAAGTATTCTACATATGATGAACCAAGGTTCTAAGGGTCATCCGCACAAAATTTTATTTAAATCTATTTAGTGATTTTCACGTGATGCGAAATAGAAAAAAAGGTATTTTGTGTTGCATATCGATTACTTTCTACACTAACATTTTCAAAAAATATTTTATGTACAAAAATGACCCAGTTAAGATTTTTCTAAATGTATAGATTTTTACTTAATATTCTGTATCTCCTTAACATTGTTATGATATACTGATATGTCACAGAACCTAAATTCAATCTAAGTTGGCTTAAATTCCGCAAATTGCTTTTTTTGAAGATCGAGAAAATGAAGCTTAATTTCTTTGGAAATTTGTTTGTTCCGTTTTTAAATATACTTCTATTATGTGTCCTTACTTAGATAAGTTTTAAGTTTTTTACCTTGTTGTGCCTAATATTGCTAAATTTCATTAAAGAGTGGGGTTTCATAATTTTTTAGGAATCAACGAAATCATTCGATATCTGAAAGAAGGTAAACAACAGCAATTGGAATGGTTAATTAAAACTATTTAATTTTTTTTTTTGTTAATATTTCAATGCGTTTTATATAAAGTTTGATTTTATATTTTTACAGTTTTCATAGTTTGTATTATCTTATTTTCTTTCTAATTATTTGTTTGGTTTAATTCGTAGCGTTCGCATTTATGTATTTATCTTTTCTGTTAAGGTTCATGCATGTAAAATAAAAAAAAGTAAGACCACAACATAAAAATAAAACTTGTCAGTATTATTCTTGCCATTAAAATAACATCGGAAGCAGGGCCTATTAAATATTAAGTACTTTTTAACGTGAAGTAGAAAATTATTTTAAAATATTTAGACAATTCTTCTCTACTCAAGATAAATAGAACTGTAAGAACAATTATGAATGGCACCAAAGTAACATCCACCAGAGCCGAAAAGTGTAGGTAATCCTATATATTAGGATCTTCTTTACAGCCCCGTTAAAACTCCTTTACATATCGTTTTTTCGGGAGCCCTCCACTGATAAGTACCTTAGACATATAATTTTTGGAAATGTTATAAAAGTTTAATTTTAACTGAATTGTTAAGATATTTTAATTTGTCCTTAAAAATATCTATAGCAAATGGCACATGCCTATTCCAAGTCGCCAGTAATATATTCCTTTTTATGTTTTAAAAATCGTACATCCAGTACATGTTTCCTGCGTGCTATTCATTAAAAACTTGCAGCTTTCTGTGCTAACGGCTGAATAATATTGCTTGAGAAAATAGGGCTCATAGTAAGTAACCTTGCAGTTCTAGACATCTGTGTCTGATCCATAACTTTCCACAGTAGAACACTAACCCTCCAAGTGGACTATATCACTATCTTATAGTCTTTCAAAAAGGGGTTAATTGTAATAAATCGCATAGGAATCAATAAAAGATAAAAGACAATTTTTGTTCTTTTAAATAATTTCTATAAAAATATTATTATTTTTTATAAGCAGCGATAAAAAAATTTGACAAGGATTTTTAGTGCGTAAAAACCAAATGATGATAAAATGTTAACAAAACAAATATTTATCATGACTAAGCTATTAATAAAAAAAACTATAATCTGTTCGGCGCAACTACTCATTGTTTCATAAAACATAACATGGTTGTTGTCACCATATCACAATTATAGTTTTACCTGAATGTGAAACTAAAATCTTTACCAAAATTTTTCATCCCACAATCTTTATAACGGATAAGTAAGATGTGAAACCACGATTTTCAAATAAAAAGCCTAAAATATTAGACTAGTTTAAAATTAGTCTGAGAGCTTAAAGTCAAGAAAATTTTTTTCAAAACTTTAAAATTCAAATGATTCTTTAAAAATTAAGTTATCCAAGGTGTTCACGGCTTTGAGAAACATCCAAATTATTTAATATAAATATAAATATGAAAAAATAACTAAAAAAGTCGATTGATGTATCTTTAACTTACAAATCCATTGAACCTTGTTAAAAATTCCTTTGAATTCATTTTAATGTTCTTCAAATGGAAACGGAAATTTTTAACGTTTGCTACAAAAGTGCAAATGTTAAAAAAATAAAGCTTTAGTCGAAAAAGCAAAAATTAATATGTGAAATATTGAACAAAGAAAAAGTTCACAACAAAACATCAACCTGTTCCATACAATTTATTTGTGAAGTTTTTAATGTAAAGAGCAAGTTTTTTTTTTTATTCCTAAAAGCGTTTATGTGTTAAAGTGTTTATAGAAAGTTTCGTTTAGTTATTTGTTTTTATTACAAAACACTTTTCACAATTTATTTATTATTATTCTCGTATTTTTAATATTTTAATATAAAAGCACTATTGTTACAATAGAAAGTTAGCGCTAGCACTCTTCGAAACATATAAATTCATATGAAATTATATTGAAGAAAAAGTTTTAATCAAAAAGGGTTTGTAATGGAGGAAATTAATCAGTGTGTAGCATTTAAAATATCCTGTGGTACAGTATACTCAAGCAAACAATTAAAAAAAATCCTGGTATTCAGGGTATGAAAATTATTTTTAATTTTAAAATATGTTTGTAACGACACGTTTTACGCTGATTGCTGGGATAGCTACAGCGGAGTCCAAGGTCGTTGATGTTGTGTCTATCGGTTCACGACGGACGGGGAGCAAAACAATTTTTGTTTTAAAAACGTTATAAAACATAATTCAAGTTTTATTTTCCTAAAAATAAATGTTACAACGACGGATTGCTAATGGATGGTGGTCGGGTGACGTAGTCGGAGTTGACAGCGCGGTTGATCAGCGTCAGCGTTAAGGACTATGCGCTTCCGTTTGTTGTGGTAGTTGACACGAGTTAAAGGCAGCGACGTATGCTGGATGCTTAGAGTGGTTGTAGTGGCAGAGGCCAATGGTGGCAGCGTTTGGGTAGGCCAGGCCAAAAAGTAGGCGAGGCTGCCGGCGCCAATCGGCAGCTGATGTCTTAATAGTTGGGCTGCGGTGATAGTAGTCAGCAGCAGCATCGTGACGTAGGCCGAATACACGACACTCTATGAGGCCGTCGGCAAACGGTGGCAGTGGTTGTGCTAGGCGGCTGCGGTGACAATAGTTAGCGGCAGCGTCTATACGTAGGCCGGACAGCAGATAGGCTGAGAGAACGGTGGCGGCGGCTGTTCTGGACGAACTGCGGTGACAACAGTTAGCGGCAGGGTCGTGATGTAGGCCGAACAACAGACAGGCTATGAGGCCGGAGGCATACGGCGGCAGTAGTTGCGCTAGGCGGCTGCGGTGACAACAGTCAGCGGCAGTGTCAAGACGAAGGCCGGACAACAGGCAATGCAGCCGGTGGCAAACGGCGGCAGTGTCTGTGCTAGTCGGGCAGCGGTGACAACAGTTAGCAGCGTCGATACGTAGGCCGGACAGCAGACAGGCTGTGAGACCGGAGGCAGCGGCTGCTCTGGACGAAATGCGGTGACAACAGTCAGCGGCAGTGTCAAGACAAAGGCCGGACAACAGGCTATGCAGCCGGTGGCAAACGGCGGCAATGGCTGTGCTAGGCAGGCAGCGGTGACAACAGTCAGCGGCTGCGTCGATACTTAGACCGGACACTTGGCTGTAGCGTGGTGATCCCTGTGTGCTGGAACACTCAAAGGCAGCGCCGGTAGGTCAACCGGACACCAGACAGTGGGTGCTGTATCCGGTTAGTCGACTCTCTGTACCGGAGTCGATGTGTGCGCGAAGTCCTAGATGCTAGTCTCGGGCTGTAGCGACATTTAGCGGCAACACCAGGGTTTTATGCCGGACGTGCTCCTGGCAGCGCCTAGTGGTAGTGCTCGACCGCGCAGCATAACCCTAGGGAATTGTGTAATTCCTCACCAAGGTAAGCGACAAGACCGAACCAACGCCGGTAGAAGTGTAACTTCTGTGGTTTTTCCAACAAGCGTAGCAACTGTCGCACAGCCGCGATGAATGGCAACCATTATGGGAGAGCTAGGCAGCGCAAGACTAAACCTGTATATATTGTATAATTGCTCGCCAAGACTATCTTCGCTAGTCGAGTCACCCACAAATGCAGTCTTACTGAAGATAAGAAATAATTTGGGGAAATGTAAATTCCTCACCAAGCAACTTCGTGACAGTTGTGACATTGTTGATTGTTGCAGCTGGCTGTTTATTCTGCAAGTATTATCTTTAAGAGGACGTAACGTGTCACCCGACCGTTAATTCAAAATATAATCTGGTAGAAAACTTATCATAATCTAAGTATAATTCATTCTATAAAGGCTTAATTCTAAAGTTAACAATAAAAGAAAATATTTTATTAGCGCAATAATACATAAAAATATAATTTATTAAAATTATATATTTAAGAAAATATAATTCATTATATAAAAGCTTAATTAGAAAGGTAATAATAAGAGAAAAATATTACATTACAGCAATACTACATAAAAAAAATATTTAGGTATTTACAAAAACGAGGAGGCGACTTTTGTCGTTACATGTTATTTTTAAAATTATTCCATTATATAACTTTTATACCCTGAAGTTGCCAGATGTCCGCTCACAATATACTTTGACTTTAGCAGATTTCATCTAAAACGTGTTGCAAAAAATAACAGATATAATATATATATTTTATTAAAAGTCAAATAATTAATTTAAATTAAATGAATATTTTTAAATATTAGTTTTTATAGGTATTTGGCCTATTTAAGCATTATTACGTAAAGAATTTTAATTCGGCTTACGATCGCATATATTTTAGTTATGAAATTTATTGAGAAAGTAAAATTACCAACAAATTTTGGTCGTAATTTTTAAAGGAAACAGGAAAAATGAGAAACTCACAGAATGTAATAAAGCATTTCTTGGAGATGGCTACATCTGTTACCAGTACTCTTCACATTTATTTACTTTACTACGTTATAGAAATCTTCTGTTTAACCAATAAATAAGAATAATCACAATCAATCGAAAATTTTTTTTTAATCAGACGAGTTTCACACATAATTCAGATCTCTGTTCGTTGTTCTCTTTGTAAGTCGGCATAGTTAATTGCCCTTGTTTTCTGCTAACCTTTAGTTTAGCAAGGAATGCAATATTATTTTTCCTTTTTTTATTCTTTTTTCTCTACATTACAGTTCCACCATGCTGCCTTTCGTGTAATATTAATTTTTTTGTAAGGCAAACTATTTAACAACAGAGTTAAAGTGAGATGGATTTAGATTCCTATTTATTATGGGAGGTTTTTAAATAATATCTTCAATCTTAATATGTTTACCTTAAGAAATTTATCGTGACTTCGTTATTTCTTTTTGATTTTGTTTCACTAGAATTATATTCGGATCATTATTAGTAGTAAACGTGAAAAAATCTGAAAACTAATTTTCGGACCTAACAAGCAATAGGCACGAAGTAACATCACTTAAAACAACAATAATAAGGCAGATGTCGCATGTCGGTATCAGACTGAATTCAGCAACTCAAAAATTATCTAAAATTTTTCACGAACCGACTAAGATAGCTACGGTAATCTGGAAAAATTTATTTCCTTAGATAATACCTAGGCCAAGACATGCAAGCAAGAATTTTAAAAGAACGTTTAGCAAAGCGAACTTTAAGTAGAAGGTAGCGGGCAAGAAATGATAATGAAAAGTAAAATTTATTAGTTGAATATATATAATCGAATTTTAGCTTGAATATATTTTGTATACATTAATTTTCTTTAAAATATTTTATTATAGACTTAGAACAAATAATGAGGAAGAAAATGGTAAAAACCGTAATACTAAATTTACAGGCAGATATAGATTCTGAACGAAAGTATATTTCTATTCCATAACTACTTTGTTGCATTGCATACTAATAAAAACGTTTACTTCATATATTTTCTGATAATTGAGATTTTTCCGATTAAAATAATTAATCATTAAAATTGTTGTTGTTTTAAATAATTAAACTACTCTAAAACTATTACCATATCCACAAAAAGACATCATTTTGTTAAACTAATAAGAGTTTGGCATTGTTTAGTTAAAGTCTTTTATATTTAATGCTTCCATTATATTAAATCAATCCTTCTTTTAAATAACTCATTACAGTCGTTTGTTTTAATACTTGTGCTATAGGAAATAGCTAAATAAATTAATCTTCATTAAAAATCATTAACTGTTGCTAGGAAACAGCAAAAAGCTTTTAGTTTTTCTAATGAAAATTACAATAAGCTTTTACTTAAAAAATTTTGTACCATGAATTCAATTTTTTTTTTTTTTGTGACAAAGGGATTTATTATGAAGAGTGTCATATTGAAGCATACGTTCCTGAACCATATCTTGACTTATAAAATTTATTCGATAAAGATTTTTTATGGATGTGAGAAAAACAGATTTTGTCAAAAAATATTTTTATGAAGAACTAATATTTCAAAAATTGAATAATCAAATAAATAGTGGGGTAAAAGTTACGCCATTGCATTTTACATCAATAATATGTTAGCAATTCGTCTTTTCTTGGCAAACTCCTACACTGAAAGAATAAAAGAATTAAATAATTATTATAAAAAATCCATTTTTAGCCTAAAAGAAAAATTTAAATGTTTTTTGACCTTTATTCTTTTCTTTATTCTTTTCTTTTTAATCAAGCACTAGGTCAGGTTTAAAATAATAAAAATATTGTTTTTTATTTATTTTTTCAATATTTCGCCACACCGTTGGGTGGCATCTTC
The DNA here is from genome assembly GCA_937654795.1 of Cistogaster globosa. Taxonomy (NCBI): domain Eukaryota; kingdom Metazoa; phylum Arthropoda; class Insecta; order Diptera; family Tachinidae; genus Cistogaster; species Cistogaster globosa. The sequence continues at coordinate 25,231,706 of OW569407.1, forward strand.
AGGAAACAGGAAACAAAATTATTATAACTATGTTATTTCAAATACAAATTAGGGTAAATGCACCAATAGTCGGCAGTTTTAGTATTTTTCTGTGTTTGAGCTGGTGCTGTTTTGAGTGTAAGCGATGTATTGGTATATAAACTATTTATTACTGTCGTAAAATTACTTAGTTTTACATTCAATTAACTATTTTTTAATATATTTGTATGAATTTTGAGTAATTTACGTGTTTTCTCAAATGTACCATTTGTGCCTATATTTGGCATGCATGTTCCTAAATCCGGCATTTGCTAACCCTGTTGTCGGCATGTTATTTTTTATAAGGGAAAGACAAAACTCCCACAAGAATTCAATAATTTTTATATTAAATAATAGCTATTTAAATTTCTTCATGGAAATAAAATCGAATTTCATAGTGTTATTGAAAATTAAATTTATAGGAACTTCAATTTATTTGGTCGATGATGATTTTTGGAAATACATATGTTTTTCAAATGTTGGAAGAATTTCTTTTAATTATAGTACCACCTACAGTGAAAAGAATTTAACCATCTAGAAAATTTAAGGATTTAAAAAGTTATTTTTAAAAAACGTGCTGTTAATTGATGAGTCACTAGCCGTTTGGTTTAGATCTACATAAGTAGCTGGCATAGGACTTGAACAAATTGAAGGCTTAGAGGTTTTTTAAACAATGTTTATTAATGCCAAAATGTCATAAAAAATGTTTATTACTACATTAAAAAATTTTACTTTATTTTGGGATTTCCATTTTAATAGAATTTTTTGCCGACAAGTCTTAAACAGTCGACAGATCCTAAAATACTTAATTATACGTGTGCCGACTACTGGTAGAACTCATTTTAAACTTATTTTCTTTATAACCAATTTCAAGAGAGGTGAGTAACAAATAATATTGCAGAATTTGAGTTTAACATAAGAAAAAAACTATTTTTTACAAGTCAACACTCTCATGCCGACTACTGAAAAACAAGTCAAAAAAAACAAAGCAAAAATTTTTGATTCGGAAAAATATAAAATGGCTTACAAAACTTTCAATACTTTAAATAGATTATTTAGTAAAACAAAAGATAGAATACAGAAATGGGACTTGTCTAATGTAGTACATAAAATACCTTGTAATGGTAATGATGCATCAGTTTTAAATATAGAAAATAATTATAAACGTCGGTATATGTTAGAGATGTTACAAATAATCAAAGTTCCAACAACAAAAAGAATAAACTTTAAAGCTGATACTGATAATGTTGCACAGTGTTATAGACATTTAGTTCATAAAAAAATATTAAACGTTACAATGTATCTAACTTAATTGTTTTTAACATTTTTATCATACTAAATTTTTGTGTTTGTATATGTATATTGTTTTTTGTATAATTTAAATTTTTTGTATTTTGAGTTTTGAAAATTTTTTTATATGTATGTTTATGTATAACATGTTTGAATTTTTTGTCTTTGTTTTTTGAAAATTTTTTTGAGTTAGTTTGACAAATATTTTCAAATTAATTTATAATTTGTATTTGAAATAACATAGTTATAATAATTTTGTTTCCTGTTTCCTGAAGATGCCACCCAACGGTGTGGCGAAATATTGAAAAAATAAATAAAAAACCTTAAACCTGACCTAGTGCTTGTCTAAAAGAAAAAATTTTTAAAACAAAAACTTTAAACACATTTTATGCCTAAGCTCACACTTTAAGGATAAATATCTACAACTGCTCGTTAAAATTTCCAAAAATTTAATTATTTCATTTATAACTGAATACTTAACATTCATAAAAAAGAGACTTACTGTCAAATCTATAGAAGATTTTGTCTTGATTCTTTTAAAATGGTGATAACAGTTTCGCATTAGGGACTACGACCGCTATCTTAGTCAGGTCATCCGGTTCGAAAAAGTTAGTCATCTTCCAGTAACTAGTCGACTAGAAGATCAATATATACTCTTTGAGTGATTCCTAGAATAATCGCAGAATCACGGGATTCCCTCTGTAAAAAATAATTTTACAGATGAAGACAGTTTTGGCACGCGAATTTCATTGAGATAGTTTTACCGCTTGTAAAAGCGAGTCATTCTCTACGATTGTTTGTGAAATACTTCCTAGGACATGACTGGCATGCCGATAACTTCCAGTAATTATACAATTATGAGCAAGATAATCATTTATAAAGTTTGGTGGTTCTTTGGTCAAACCTTTGTTAGAAGGAAAATCACGGTCCTAACAAAACCTGGCATCGTCTCAGCTGTATGCCACCATGCCAAAGTAGGTTCTGCAATAAACCCTTTCCTTTTATATATCGATACCTTATCCAACCAAATAATTATAAAAAATACCTCAGTACAATCTTAATCGGAAACATATCACTGAATTGGAAATAATGCACGACTAAGATTAACTTTGAATGCTTAGGCAAGCAAATACTGCTATTGCTGAGATAAAAAACTATTCATTTAAAATTTGTAAGGTGAAAATAATGAGAATGAAAAAGTTAATAATAAATTTTATGTGTAAGCAAATACTTAAATAAAATAAAAACAAAATTTCTATGAATAAAAAATGAAAATTGTAAAAATTTTTACTTATATATAAAATGCATCAAAAGCATTCTTCGTGTGTATTTGCTAACTATTTTCTGTTTTTATTTTTCAGTTTTTTCCCAATCTGAATTTGTACCATGGACATTTGAATGAATTAAAATTAAAAAAATGTATGTTTTGTTTTACTGATGTGAAGCATTTTGGACCATCTGAGTTTAACTTTATAATGCAGTGCGCACAATACATTCCTCAACTGTATAATCTGGCATAGATTTTTTGCCTATTGTGTAAAATTTCCTCATTTAATTCAAATAGGAAAATGCGAAATAATTAGAAATTACTTTAATCTAAATCATTAACGTAAATAATTTAATAACATAAGCGGTATTGATTGTTTAAAGGGCGTTTACTCTTTTTTTTTTTTTTTTTTGGTGTTCCCTGTATGTTACAACGAATTACTGTTGCCTGAAAGATTTTAGGAAATGTCACAAACGTATCTTTATTTACGTAAAATGTTTCACTAAAAAAATATTATATAAACTGTAACTGCGTCAGCATTTTAAGTTGTAAAAACATGCCTACGCATTCTGAAGTTTTAGGATATTCTTAAGACCAAAGTAAGTTAAAAAATAAAACCAAGAAAGAAAGCAGAATTTTCTCTGCTATTTTCGTAGCGACAATAGTTATGCAGAAAAGAAAGTGGTTACGAAAAAATAAATTATAAAACCCAACTGGATGACAACACAATAATAAAACATGAACCCCACTGAAAAATTATATAATTATTTTTGAAATATTAAATTAATTCTAAAACGGAAAAATTTTTTTTCTTGTCGAAAACACCTCCTTAGTTCTTGACATATTATTATATTCACATTACTGATATATTAATGATATTTTCAATTTTATATAACCGCAGATTTTGGTCAATTGTATAATTAACGCATATATTTCTTATCATTTTACGTTCTTGTACAAGTGCAATGCCTTTGATCGTTACAAATATTTTATTTTTTTCACTTTTCATACTTTTATGCAATTTCATTATCATATTTTCAAAAAATATGAGCACACACACTCTTAGTTAGATGATAAGATCATGTTAAAAAATTAATAAATGAATCGATAAGCTGCGTCTTGCAATTTATTATACTATACTATTTAAGTCAATAATTTGAAAAGACATTTTTCGAATATGATCACAATTACTAACAAAAACAATAATAGTTATTACAGCAAAAATACAAACTTTTCAAGAAAGGAAGAAAAAATTATTGCTTTGTTGCAGTCATTAAAGTACTAACGTATGAGTATTTCATGAAGGTGACCTGTGTAGATAAATCATCCTCATACGCGGTGTAGCTCGTTCAGAAAGTGCTCGTGAATTATGTTTGAATTTCTGTTAACTGAATCTGACTCAAAATAATTGTTACTAGATTTAGCAAAAATATTTTAAGATCAGAAATATGGTGGGTTAAATATTCAAGTAGAAAAGAAATCGAGTTGGAAAAGCATAGAAAAGTATGCTTCCGATAATGAATGAGAAGTAGTGTGAAAATTAGTGGGTGCCTTTTAAGCCTGTTTCACGTTATAATATAAAGATATGTCAAATACCTGAGTATTATAAAAAAGTGTGATAGTGTGAAAGCAAATATAATATATATGTCAAATAATTCTATAAGGAATTTGACATCCCAAAATAAAAATTATTTAAAGAAATTTTTGTAAATACTCAGATGTTTAATTTTTGCAGGGTTTTTTGCTACTCATTACCCAATCAACCATTTAAAATAAACACTCCGAAAAAAACATCCTAAAATAAACCGCCGTAGGAGCTATGTTTAAGCATGCCTTAAAACGACTCACGCCATGACTCCTATATGACACTGATATATGTGTCTTCTCGGAGCAATAAAAATAAAAGCTATTTTAAACGAAATGGGCTATAACAATTTTTTTAGTGGAAAAAAGCCCTCTATTCCCTCTATTATTGCTTTTTTTAACCTTTTGCGAGAGTAAATGCTCCAAGAAATGAGTTAGTAAAGTTTTCGTTCTGGCTTATAAGATTGCTGGGAACATTCATTCTACTTGTTGCGTGATAGGGTAGAAACAAGAAGTAATGTTACGTTGAATTTTTTGACAATATCAAGAGTTATTTCTTACAAAATCTAATGCAAATTTTTAGATTTGTACAATAAAGTGAATGGGCCTTGAGTAATATGATAGAATGTAAAAAAATACCATTTTTGCTACTTTTAGAAAATTGAATAAGTAACAAAACGTGTATTTTCTAATTTCTATCATGTTACTCTGCTAAAGTTTATCGAAAGCATAATTTACTCAGCTATTGATCATATCGAAAGAAAAAGTCAGGATACTTTTCTATGCTCGTATAAATAATATTAAATCATCACTACTATTTAGTGCTTTTCATAATTTTTATAATTTTTATAGTTTTCTGTGTTTATGTGGATCAGCTGCGTAAATAATTCTATTAAAAGAAAATCCGCTACGAAAATTGAAATTAAAATTTGGATTTTATTGCTTTCAGAAACATTTCGTCGTTAAATATATTTAATAAATTTAAATCTTTTTTAACTTATCTACCGAGATTGCCTGATATTCTAGCGGTTCAATAGACTTGGGTTGAAAAAAAATATGTTCTGAAATGAATAAAATCCCTCATTATATTAGCATTCATTGTTGTTGATGTGATGGGTACGGTGGCACTTCAATATATATCAGTAATAAATTTCATTTTACAGTTAAATATTGTGAAAGTTTAAATTTTGTACATATTATCTAACAATAACAATAACAGTAACAATAATATCAAAGTTAATTAGAAGCAATTAAAATTTATATCGTATAATCGATTACAAAATGTAAATTTGGATTTTTTTGGACATTTTGGAAAATAAGTTAGTATATTTTAATGGGGGATTCAAATATAGATTGAATTGAAACTAATCAACCACAGAATATTACAAGTTTACTATAATGTTTACATTTAGAAGTGTCATATGCTAGTTACAAGACTAGAAAGTGGTACATGTTTTGATCATGCATTTAGTAATATAGCGAATCAAGTTACCATTGACTTAGTTGAATGCAGTTTTACTGATCATAATCTGATATGCTATAAATTAAATTTTCATATTGAACATCAACATATTTCTGAGACAGTAAAAACTACCTGTGATTATGCAAAGCTTAAAAGTTACTTGAAACAAAATCTTTTAAATTTATATTCCTTACAAAACTTATCGGATATGACTTTTTATTTAATGTGGTGTGTGTGGTGTATGAAACTATTGTAAGATGTACAAGTAAATCTAAAGAAAAAACCAGCATAAAACGTGATATTGCACTATGAATCTATAAAAACGTATGGTCTCTTATAGAAACGAAGAAGAAGCTAATAAAAAGAAGAAAAAAATTGTTCAAGCTAATAAGGAAAGCAATTAAAAAATCAATTAGGACTATTATTAAAATAATATATTGAATTGTGGTGGTAATATAAGAAAATGATGGCGATGCCTAAATAAAGTAACTGGGCGATAAAAAAATAAAGCAAAGAAATCTTGTAGATTTAAACGCTTTAAACATTGAAGATAATACCACTTAAGCCACACTTTGAACATTAACCCAACATACGAACCCAGTTTCATTAAAAACAGTTACGTCAATAAAAGTAAGAAATTTCGTAACGAGTTTAAGCAAATTAAATAGCACTGGTAACGATAATATTTCGTTAAAATTACTAACATTTTCTTGCTAAATTATATCGTCACTGTTAGCTAAAATTTTTAATCACATGATTAGTACATCCACATATCCTGAAACTTTTAAGATTTATAAAGTAATTCCTATACAGAAAGATATTAATACATACACGGTGGATAAAAACCTAGAAAAGGAACCCTTATTGCCGAAAACTTAGTTTAGTTTTTTAAAGAGCAATGGCACGGACGAGGCAGTTGTCAGTGCAATACATACTATGTGTGAAGGCTTGGATAAGGGCTATAGTGGAGTTGCTGGTATTTTTTATGATTTTAGTAAAGCTTTTGACCTGGTTGATCATAAATTTTTATCGAAAAACTTAATATTATGGTATTATTGGTTCTGAACTTAAACTAATTAAAAATTTTTTATCAAACAGAGAAGAATATGTTTAAGTTTTAGGAGAAAAAATTTCAATTGTTTCCATAAATTGTGGGGTTTCCCAGGGGTGTGTCCTAGGACTACTTCTTTTCGTTAAAATAATTATGTTTGCTGACGATGTTTTTATTTTTTTATCCATAAAAATATGATTTAGTTCCAAAAGCGCGAATATTGGACACCGATCTAAACATTAATGAGGGTCGATTTAACACTAGTAATGCAGGTAATCTCAGAATGGTGCGATGCTGGCTGGAGGCTACCAAGCAGAGAATTGATTACTTGGGTAGTTTAATGTATAATAATCTGCCGGACTATTTTAAGACTTGTAATCAGTTATCAGTTTTTAAGATAAATGCAAATAACTTTTGTAATTTATAAAATTGTTACGATATTATCTGTTAAATAATTTTAAGTAAATATAAAATTTTGCCATCTTGTCTCACAAAGCCATTTTTGGCACCAAGACTACCTTTGTAATGAATTATATTTTAAAATGAAAATAACAAAAATTAAAAAAAAAAACATTTGGAGTTCCTTAATTTTATGCTTTTAATATTTTGTGCAATAAAGACCTCCTCCATTGCACTTGATAAGCAAAATAAAAAAATAAGGCAACACTTTTAAAAGGTCTCTTAATAATATACAGGAATTGTGGCATGAAATTTAGTTCAGCTCGTAATGGGTGATAAGTTAAACAATAATAATAGAAATATGCTTTCGAAAGAAGTCTACAAAAATATTTCTTTTTTAATAAATACAAAAATAATAAATAATTTAATTACTAAAAGGATACGACATTAAAGAATAATTTTTTACATTATTTTAAGTAAATATTAAAAGTTTTTAAATGTTGACTAAATAATAAGAAAAATTAATTTCATTTATTTACAAGAGAAATAAACACTTTTTTTGTATATCAGAGCTTAGAGAATATAAGTGCTAATGGTGGCTCACAGAGCAATAATTTAAATTTATCTTTAAGTATTATCGAGGATCGTATTTTTGCTTCATGATAATAAATAAAATATAATAATTTGATAGCAGCTATGCTGATCACATGCCCGGAATCATTTTAAAATTTTAATGCCATGTATTGATCTACCGAATAAAAAATTTCTATGAATGAATTTTCTTTTGCGTTTTTTAGTTGTCTCTAACTGATCTATATATCTAATAAAAAAATCTTTCTATTCCTTAAAATTGAATTGTTAATTAAAAACACACGGTACAATAGAAAAAAGGCAAATAAAGTTACGTTAAATAAATGTACTGGTTATAAAAAAAAAATGCATCTTTTTTTACGCACTAAATTCATTATTTTTTTCTTTCTTTTTTTGGTTTTAACACCAAAAACATTGTTTTATGGTTTCAATATTTCCAATAAAAAAATTCCTCTCAGCAGTTTATTTGAATCATAAATAAAACTTTTTATAAATTTGTTGTTTTTCGTTTTTTTTTTTTCTTTTGCTTAAACTGTTTTAGTCCGTTAAGCAAAATTATTTCTTTTTATTTTTCTTTCATTTCTCCTCAAGTTGCTTTTCAAATTTTAAACAAATGGCATTAAAACCAAAAACAAATAAAATGAAGTTAATTTTAAAAGGGATTGTCGAGTGTTAAAAAAAGGGTAAAATTTTCAATATATTTGGAAATGTTAATAAATAAATAAAACTTAAGATTAAAGGTTTATTGCTATTTTCTCTTGGTTTAAATTGGTTTTTAATTTTGTTAACGAAAAAGTTTATTTTGTAACATTCTAGGAATGCTATAAATTCCGAAAAGTATTTGAAAGTAAAAAAACAACAATTTTTTCGACCTTTTGGTAATTGGCTAAAGAAGATATAGTATCACCAAAATGTATGAAAGAAGGAGATAACTGAGCTGTATGACCCTTTGTCATAGGCTACATGGATAGCTGACTTTTTTATTTTATATAAAACTTTATTATCAAATTTTTGTTACAATTATAGCTCTGAACTTGAAAAAAATATTAAATTTCGTTTAAATGAAATAACGTACAGCGAACGGATTTTCTTATGGCCAGGGCAAAAAATAAAGAGGTCCAATACGTCTGTCTTACTACAGAATTGTTTATCAAAGTTGAAAACCAGCAAAAGTTATGAAATACAAAAACCTTAAGTTTTATCAACTACCAGCTCCTTTCTTTCTTAAATATTTAGAAATTTGTGGGGAAAAGAAAACTTTTATACAAACTTGAAAAGCAGTTCTTTTAGTATCCATACTTTGCTAAAATAATACCATTAAAAGATTTAAAACAAATTTTCCTTCTTATATTTCAGCGTAGAAGGTACATAGAACTTAAATTGTGTTTCACATCCAGCCTTTAGCTATTTTTGCACATTATCACCAAAAAAAAAGAACCTTATATCAATGTATTTGTTAATAATAAATAATATAATTTGTTAATAATTGAGTCTTTGTTCAGCCGTGGTTGTGATCAGACATGCTAATTGTGCATTAATTTTGAAATTGCAAATAAATAAAAACAAAAATAAAAATTGCAAAAAAAAACTGTTTTTGAAAGTTAAAAACAAAGGGATCCATTAAAAACAAATAAACAAACAACATTATTTTTTTAATATTAAAAAAAAAAAATAAAAAGCAATTAAAAAAAACAATATTTGAAAAATTTGACAATAACAGAAGTATTGTACAATACTAAAGTGTATTTGAACAAATTTTTGTGACAACAACAGCAAACAAATTATTTGCTATTATTTTTGCATACAAAATTTATAACAGAACCAGAAATATTTAGATTAACTAACCTTTTTTGAGAAAGAAGGTTTATAGACAGCACTAAAGATGAGCAACACTTTATGAAACAATCTCAAGACATCAACAGAAATAACCGATAAATTTAACACCAGCGGAGTATACAGACTTACTTGCACCTGCAACTATACATACATAGGACAAACTGGACGAACATTAAAAACAAGGTTCACAGAACACATACGATCATATAACACACATGAACACGAGCCAAGGGAAATAGATGAATGTATGACGTTAATACATCCTAGTGAAAAAGGACGAAGACTGGACATTCTTGAAAACATGGAAATATACAAACAGGAACGTTTAACGGAGATATTATTAACGAACAGGTAAATCAACCTCCGACACAATTTTTACACCACTAAAACTATTAAAACAAACTTACAAACGCAAAACACCCACAGATGGTCACACTTACCTACCCAATAATAAAAGACTGAAATATTAAAATTATATACCTTCAATAGAGATGACAGATATCAGGCAATCTACCTGCATAATACCATTTTTAAATAGACACCATCCTAACCGACAAAACTACCTGAATTCACCACTATCTATGCAACAAACACCTTACACTATCTAACGAGTACTAATCATATGTGTTTATATAATTTTATTGAGTTCACTGGAACTCAATATTTTAAGTCATTTTTAAATTTATAAAATTTGCTCTATGTTTCTGTAGAAAATAGATTGCAAATAAATGAACTGATTCAGATGAAATTAGCAAGCTCAAGAGACATTACATACTAGATGTCCCTCTTTAATTTCCAAATTCAAATTTTGTACTGTTTCAGCCAACTAAGCAAACAGGTTCTTAAGGTTCTTGGTTTGGCAATATTTCCCAAATTTCATCACCTACTGTCACACCTTAATTTATTATTTTAAATATTTTAACATTTCAGTTTAAGTCCTATAAACAATGGAGACGCCCTTTATTTTTAAGTTTAAACAATATACTTGCTGTTATAGGGGACTTAGCAATCGGGGTTCCTTGTAAATTTCAGCTGTCTATCTATAACCGTTTAAAAGTTTAACCACATACATCAACTTACAGCAATTATGGGAACACCCTTTGATTTCTGAATTCAAAATGGATACTTTTTGTTCAGCGGTTTTACCAACACAGGCTTCTTTTGCATTTTAGCTGTCAGTCTATAACGATTCAAAAGATTGATTACATGTACCAAATTATATCAAATATTGGGAGACCCTTTATTTTCCATATTCAAATTTTATACTTTTTGTTATATCGAACTAAGCTATGCAAATTCCTAAACTTTCAAAAAAAGGAAAATGTCCAAAACCGCTTCAGAAACTGCTAATTTCAGCAGGCACAAACATTTAAAAGTAATATTCAGAGGAATTGATAATCTCCTTCTTTTTTGAAGCTGGTTAGAAATAATAAAGTTATAAAAATATTAATTACAATGTGCTCAAATTTGACACTTTTTTTTAACAAGCCTACTGATAAAGCTAATTCGAGTACGCTGAATTCAATGGCATTAGCCGTTTTTAGAAGTTAGCGCTCGTATTCGCATTATTTGCTATATAAGCGATTTAAAATTTGTAGGCTAAAGTACAAAAGAGGTATTTGTATACTTTTGAGTTCATTTTAAAATTTGCTGACAATTTTTAATGACTTTTCTGAATAACTGTAGATTAATTTTAAAAATATAGCGTTAAGTCTTTTTTTCCTGTACGGGTGATTGTTGGCTTGTTGATATAAATCTCTTACTTCAAATAACTTCACAGAAAGATATTTAATGGTGTTAATCACACGATCAAGGAGATCAATTCTGACCAAATAAATAAAAGAGTACACGAACGGGATATTTCTCATGCAGTAACTTAAATATTTCACTGGCTGTATTACACCATCGTATAAAATTTCGATAGAAAACAAATTTATTATCACGTCACGAAATGGAACACCAGAAACAATAAGCAATTGTGTATCCAGATCTAAATTCGCTCTAAACAGTGATACCTTATGGTTGCAGTTGCTTTCGACAATCACATGTAAATTGCAAGCATGCCAATTTTGGCGAATAACAAATCCATCAGAGTGAAAATGGGCTTCTTTGTTTTTAAAAGCGAAATTCGTTGCTGTATCATAAAACGTACTAACCCTGAACCCGTACCTGCAAACTAAAATGCCAATTATTTTCTGCCTACATGACGGCAAATTCAAATCTTGCGTTAAATTCGGGACCTCTTTTAAAATCAAAGTGAATTTTTATTTTATTAATTAAAACGACGAATAAATATTCACACGTGTCCTTTGGGATCAACAAATCTATATAAAAATGGCAAAATAACACTCAACCTTTCTGCAAATGCGAAGCTGTTTGCTAAAACGTACATGCAATTTAACCATTGCATTATTGCACTTAAAATGATTTGCAAATAATCTGTGTTTTACTTCAACGTAATAGCTTCACATTATACCTGGAAAACAATAGATAATTAAATTAAAATTAAAATATTTTAAATTAAATTATGGCACAACTACCCACATGCTCTTTATTTTTGCACGGTAAAAACATGTGCATAAAAATCCACGTGGAACTAACAAATGTAATATTAACAGCAAATATTGTAACTAAACTAAATTAGCGTTAAATAATACTGTGAACAATTAGTTATTTGCAACGTGATCTGTAAACATTTACAACCAAAGTGTATGTAATACTGTTTACAGCTTAAAACAAGTGACGCACAGTAGGGGTTTAAATTATGTATTAAAATAAAGCTAATTTTAACCGCAAATTTTAAACGGATTTTTTATATCAAAGTCAAAAATTTAGATAAATAAAGTATAAAACAAAATTAAGCTTTTCTACATTTTCCTATTTAACACTAAATGAGATTTAATCTTTAAATATTTTTTAAGCAGATGAAATTTACCTTGAGAATACACTACTTTTTTTTAAGAATAATTTTTCCCATAAAAAATACCAAAACTTTCAAGAATTGTTAACTACAATAGCACTTTTTATTTTGAATAACAACACATCAATTTAATTTCATGTCTATCAATTTTTATGAAAAAAATTAAAATTATAACATGATAGTTATGAATAAAATCATCGGTACTGATTTTCCCCTTTATACAGATTAAAAAATTGTTGAAAATAATTTGTTTATTTTTGAGATTTGTAACATTTCTTGAGGGTCACACAGATCTCTTGAAAAAAACACGTTATAATCTGAACAATCTCCAGATTTCACGATGCAGAATTATTCCTTCACCAGGGAATTTTTCAAAGGCTGTGTGCCCCTCTTTCATATTATCATGATAGAAATAAAGGTATGGAAATGACCAGATGGATAACTCGGTGGTAGACTAAAAGATACACTCTCCTATCGAAATCCTCTCTACGTTTAAGAATTCCTAGTAAATTCGCTTGCTCTAAAAAAATCTAATGGAAGGTGACACACAAGCCTGTCCAAAGTCTCAACCAGTTCTCGTCCCAAACCCAAACAAGGTATATGAGGTCAGCAATTTGAGAAAATATATTTTCGTTTTTTCTTAAAACAAAGACCGTGGCATGGAGATGTTACGCTGCTGACTCTAATTACTTTATTCTTTTCTTATTCTTGAAGATTTTAAATTTAAAAATATCCCTTCTTAATAAATCTAGTGCGATAGACAATAGTGGGCCTGTCAGCCAGTAGTGTTTCGTATATACATCGATATGGTCTAAATTGGCAACATTTCTTTTTTGTTTTTACTAATAGTACTTTTTACTTCTTTTTTATGTTAAGTTAGGGAAAGCTAGACAAACGATTGCGATTTCCCCCGATTAAATTAAACCAAAAAGACCCGCAAAGACGTAGTTTTTTATTTAAGAGTGTTTGGAATTCAAAAGATTTTATTGGCATATCATTGCTCTCAGCCATAGTGGAATGAATAGCATGTTCATACAGAAAACAAAAAAATTGAAGGAATATTTTCCTAAAATATATAACAGTACTTATTTTCCATTATTGTTCCCCATAAATTGAGATTGAAATTTTTCAATAAAATATTAAAATCTACATTAAAAATATACGACTAACGGGTATGTTGTATTATTCAATATTATAAATTTTTTAAGGAATTTTTTCGTAGTTTTTGAAAATTGATTGATTTTTTTAGCCACTTAATGATTTTACAAGAAAAAAAAAACACAATTAAAAAGTTGTAAAACTAAATGGAGACGTAAATAAAAGAGTAGTAAAGTAGAACAATTTGGGATTTTCTAAGTCAAAAAATAATATTTTGTTTTATAAATTTTATTTACATATTGTGGTTTGTTTAATAATATAATTTTTTACTTTTGTTTTCAATTAGTAATTCCCGTTTATAAAGAATATACCATGCCAGTCTCTTTAAGTTGCTCATTACGGTGTTCAACTCTATTTAAGGTTTTTTCAAAAAATTATTTTTATTTTTTTCTGCTATTATTGTTTCTATAAATTCCAAAATAAAGTGAGCTTAAGGTATAGCATTGTGCAAGAACTCAAATAAATTATGAAGTGTCCATATAAGAACTAATAAAATTTTTAAAAATTTTTTTATATCTCGTTTAAATGTAAATGTAAGAAATTCTTGATGAAGAAAAATGATATTCTTGTTTATGCTTAAACTTTAATTTTTGTCTTTACTTAATTCTTTGAATAAAAACCTTTAGTTTGTTTAAAATTTTTGTGATTAGTTTCCTAAAGAGCTACGTACGCTTACCCTTATTATTCAATATCGGTAAATTTCATTAAAGTTAAAAAAACTTTCATTCAATCTGCCTTATTCGCCATATTCGTTGATATCTTGCTTTAGATAAGAAAAAGAAATCAAACCTGTTCAGAACAATAATTTATAATTTAAACCAAAGAAAGAGCTGTATTAATCCATACTGCAAGTAGTAAGAAGCTTCTTTTTGATAATAACGCTCGAACTAATAATTCGCGGGTCCGATAGCTTATACCGGTTTTAAAAGCAAATGACCATGTTGTTTTAGAGAAATGATTATAATAATTATAACAATATTGAGACCAAGCGAGTTTTCTCACTTTTCCCTTTTCTTCTATCATAAATTTATTCCTTTCTTTACCGATTGACGAAAGTGAAAAAATTCGAGGAAAAAAGGATTTATTATGAATTAATAAAGAGAAAATTATGTAAATAAACAAAAATTCTCCCTTCAAATTACGGTGATGCCACTTTTTTATTTATTTCATCCCTCGGAATTTGTAATTGGAGGAATATATTTTCGAGAAAATTTTTTCCGTGGGAAAAAAATTCCATGATAATATCCATGATTGTGCTGATAGTAATAACTCAGTTTATGAGCACACTAATTTTAAAGAATTATATAAGAGTAACATTTTGGTTTATTATATTTTGAAATTTGAGAAAAATCATCTTACTCCTTGCATTGCATTTTTCTTCTTTAGAAAATTTTAATTAAATTAACTACTTTACTGTTATTTTCTAGCCCTATAAGAATTAAAGTTATCAGGCATGTCACAGAACTAAATTCCGATCGAAAGTGGTTTCAATTCCGAAAATTGCTTCTTCAGAAAACTAAAAACGAAAAATTTCTTTGGAATGATACCAATTTTAAATATCAAGTGAAATTTAGTTTCCTTGAAATTTAGTTATTTTCGCTATGGGATCTTTTTAAGCCTCGCCTTCTCCTTTTGGCACCAAACGTGTTATTACATATTTTCAATTTTTTTCACTGAGAATTTTATTAAGATATCTTAAGTGTTTAATGAGGTATCGGATTTTGTACAAAATATATCGTTTTCAAACCACTGCTATATCATAGCAGTATCTACTGCATTCCTAATTCATTTTTAATTCATTTATTAACTTAAAAAGATGTGAATTGATTATTTCTTAATAAGAAAAAGAAAACAAGAAGAACAAAAATGTGGACATAAATTAAAGGAAATAAAAAAAAGATTATTAAAACAGAAATAAAAAATATAACTTTAATGAATATAAAACTGGTAAACAACAGGAAAGATAATGAGAGGGAGTCTTAATAAGAAAAAAGTTTTATCTTTTAATCAATAGTTTCAGTTTTCACAATTTCATGATATGGTTTATATTTCAATTTTTTTCTTTCTACTTTTCATTGCATTCTACATACGGCTCAACCACAAGAAAATCTTATGGAATACTGTGCAACATAGAAAAATCCCAGGAAAAAGAGTGCTTAAGTGCCGCACTGTCACACAAGAAAAATGCAGTGCAAAATGCAATATTGATCGCTTAGAAGCTTTTTTTATGAACTTTTTCAAAATATCGTACAAAACTGTCAAAAAGTCTTTCACACACACACATCAAAGTCTCACTATCATACATTTTGGGCACACATTTCTTATAGATGGAACTACTGCGTGTGATAATTCATCACGGCCTTTACGCAAACAATTTTGTAATTGTAATTTAGAGCTTATAAAATTTTTAAAACCTTATTTTTTATTTGTGGAGATGGTAATATAGTACCAGTTTACCCATGCATTGCTGATTGCTGTAGTTATAGGTGTCCACTTGCTGTGTGTTCCTTCTACGTACACGTGTATGTTCTTGGTTCAGCAAATAATAACTCTTAAAGATGAATTTTATTCTGTATTGGGTCTAGGCTCCAGAAAAAAATTTTTAAATTTACTTAAGACTGCTGCCTCACTGATGGCTATTTTTATAAAACAATTTGTACTTTCTTTTTGCTTGGTTTTTGAAATGCTGGATATAAAATTAATAGCTTCTTGAGGACTCCATTTCTTTTATTAACTTCTTTAACGATTTACATAGTTGACTAAGACAAAACTAATAAAACATTAATAAATGTAATAAAAATATATTTTGACGAATATGGTCTTATCTTTTGAAATGCAGGCAATAATGTGTGACAAAAATTCATTTTCATATCTGCTATTCTTGCTATAGATATACCATACACATATTTGCATGTTCATTTTTATATTTACTTATTTTTTTTTTTGCGTTTATTCATTTAATTCGTGTTGTGCTCCATTTTTTTTTACATGCTCTCTATTTGAACACATATTTGATATATGTGTTCTAATCTAAGCAAATAGTTCAATATACAATGTATATTCGTATTTATGTCCATCACTTACATTTTTTGAATTGTATATATAAAATGGTTGTTCTTGTTCTTACATTGTTGAAAAATTGAACACGTTAAGAAACTTCTTGGAAATTGAGTTTATCTGCCATAATTTCTATAATAATTTCTATAGAAGTGATATAGCAGCAATTTTTAAAATTTTGACATTGTACTTACAAAAAATAAATGTTGAAACAATTTTTACAAAATAAAAAAGAGAAATGCTTTAAAATATTTATTGAATTTTTAATCATTCAATAATATACCAAACCAAAATTTGCTCTTGGTTTTTTGTATTAAAAAAAGTTATTTTTATTATTTGTTTTTAAATTACTTTGTATTATTTTTTACATTTGCTAAAAATAAAATTATTATCAAAACAATTTTAACAATTCTCATTTTATATAAAAACATTTGTTAACGTTAAAATTTTTAAAATTTACTGCTTTGGCTTTATGCAAGAAAATAGTGCTTGAAAAGTCGGTTATCTTCTAGTGAATAACCAGAAATAATAAGATTAATTGACAAACAAATCTTTTCCCTCCCATAAGTAAATGTAATTATAACAAGCAACGAGTTTCTTAAAATTCAAATTTAAAAACATACTTTTTTCAGATTTCTTTAAACAGTTTTAAAAATTATCCATTCACCAAAATAAAACGTGCTGACAACTGTAACCGTAAAATTTGTGCCATTTTTATAAAAATATATCATATCAATCAGACTTAGTTTCGAAAATTTTGCTATTGAAAATCAGCAAAATCGTTACATGTCCTTCGAGGCAGCGGGCAAAGTAATACGACTGCCTCTAATTTTTTATTATTTTTGGAACAAATTTATTTTAGCGAAGTATTTCAATTAACAAAAAAAAAAGTAAATAAAGCTTTATGGGACGGTAGACTATTAAAATCATTAGAAAATAATATCAAATAAAAATGACTGGTGTTACTTTAAAATAAAATGTAACAGCATTCTCTAATACTATATGAATAAAAAAATACTTAAATGGGACCTTCAATGAATTTAAAAATCATATATTCGTTAGTATAGCGATTATTTAAAACTAGTAGACAGTAGTGTTAATTATTTCCCTTAAGTGTTTTTAGCACCAGTATGATAACAAGATTAAGGTTTTAAATGCTTAAAAACACATATTTCTGTAAGCTAAGAATAAAAAATTTGTAAGCAAGACAAACAAGTATAAATATTTATACGTTACCAATAACATCATGAAGGTAATGATACCACGTATGTCCTACTTCTGAAAAGAATAAATAAAATATATTTGAGCATTTATTTTTCAGGTAAAAACAACTACGCTTGCGACTGTAAGTCAGTCTTGTCTTACTGCACGTTTGCCAATAGCTACTTTTTTCCAGATAGAAAACTACAACAAAACAGTATAAACTCTTGCCGGTCTGGTGTAGAATGATGATAATGGAAATCTGCCTTAATTGCTACAGATGCAGACAACGTCAACAAACATTAAATTCCTTTTACATATTCCGCGTTGCATCCTAATGCCCAACTTCATATTCACAAATGCCAACATTTTCGAACAGTGCTTTTCTTTTTCACATCTATGGAATATTCGCATTATCGCCTTCGACGTTCTGATATGCAAATATATATGCACTGTTAACTTTATTATTTTTGTTATTTTTTCTCTTACTTGTTTTATTTTGTTTTTATTATTTGTTTTGTTTTTTCATTCTACTGAGTAGTTTGAAAGAATGACATTTTACAATAAAACAACTGAGAGCAAAAACTACAAAACTTGTCTAAAGTTGCAGTAACACTAACTAATGTGTGTTAAGATAACACATAAATCTACAGATATTTTCTTATAAACCCAAGTGATACAATTGTCAGCTAAAAGATATTTAATGCATTTGATATATAATGTAACTTTGAGTTTGACAACGACTTCTGTGATACTCTTAGTTCAGAGTCATCTCCACCAGCACTAACTATACATTTTTTAATCACAAATACCTATTCCTTGAATAAAAATTATTTTAGAGAATTAGAAAGCACAAAAATCAAATAGAGTTTAATTTTTCTAACTACAATTTTAGAAAAATAATCTAAGACCCTGAAAATACCCAAGAAGAAAACTTAAACCTTAGATTTTAGTAATCATACATTTCTTATACTTCGTGTACTGCTTACATCTGGGCTTTGATTAATAAGTTCTGTTACATGAATTAAATTACACAAACTTATTTGAACGTATAACAGCTCAAATTGCAACAAACGTAAACTACCAAAATGTTTTCATCTCATAACTTCAACATTGAAAACAGAATAAAAAAATTTATATAAATTTAGTAGTTTACTTTTAATTAATAAGAGCAATTGTTAGTTAGATTTTTTATGTGGAATTTGATTTATAATATAAATTTAATTGTAGGAAACCAACAAAACTTTGTTAAAAAATTATTTAGAAATTATTTTTTAATCATTTATGGAACCACAATAAATCAAAAATTATAGTAATTATTGTCGATATTTTGTCCTGTTTTAAATTGTAATCGATTAACGAAAATTAAATAAATTAACTAAATGAACCCATATTTTTTATAAATAATACAAGGACAAATCCCGGTTATAAGCAATATCAAGAGATGAAGACTTTAAATCCACAGTTTTTCTATTGAAATATATTGCAATTTAAATTATTAATGAAATTGAATTATAAAACATCAACTTTTAGTTGGTAGCTCAATTCTATAGTTAAATACTCACTAACCGTGTTTTAGAAAAATTAATTACTCGGTAGTATATTATAGATGTTTATTTTTTTAATTGCTTACTATTCGATTTATTTTCTAAAGAAAAGTTTTATTATAAAGAAAGCAATATAATTAATAATTATAATAATTTTTCTCAAGGGCAGTTTCGCAATCGACAACTTTTAAAAAGAAAAGTTTATCATTCGATAAATTATCTACAGAAAAGTTTAAAAATCAATAACTTTTCATAAGGAAAGTCTTACAATCGATAACTAGGAAACGAACTATAGAAAAGTTTTATTTGCGATGAATTTTTTAAAAAAAAGTTTATAATCTATAACTTTCTAAAGAAAAGTCTTGTAACCAGAAATTTTTCTCAAGTAAAGTTTGAAAATCGATAACTTTTCGGAAAAGTTTTATAATCAATTATTTTTTAAAGAAAAGTTTTATAATCGATACCTCTTCTAAAGAAAAGTTTTAAAAGCAATAACCTTTCTCAAGGTCAGCTTTACAATCGATATTTTTTATAAAGAAAAATTTTATAAACGATATCTTTCTAAAGAAAAGCTTTTCAGTCGATATCTTTTTTATATAAAAAATTTTACAGTCGATCACTTTTAAGTTTAATGGCCGATAATTTTTCTAAAGAAAATTATATAGTGGAAATCTTGTCTATAGAAAAATTTTATGGCCGAGAACTTTCTTATAGAAAAGTTTAAAAATGTGCAACCCTTTTGTATAATCGTTATATATAACCAATTGCTTTCTGTAGAAAAACTTTATATCTTACAGTCATTAAAAAAAAAAATTATGTACTATTCCTCCCGTAACTTTTAATTATCTAAAGCTTCTACATAAAAAGGATTACCAATCGATAACTTCTCATTTTATTATATTAAGTAATCGATTGCATTTATCCAATAGGGCTTATTCAACGATAAATTATCTTAAGGAAAATTAATCAAAATCTTTTCTCATAATCGTTTTAATCAAATACCGAGATAAATAATTAGTGTTCATGTTTCCGAAAAAAAAATTTTTTAAGTATTTATTTCATAAGGTGCTAGAAGATCGTCTTTAGATAGCTTCACACAAAAAAAAAAAAAAAAATTTAAACAATTTCTCTCAAAATACGATTGCTTTCCAAGATTTAATTAAAAAACCTAAATAACAAATGCTTACGATTTGCATATGTAGTATAAACTCCCTGTTTAACAGACTGCTTTCAGTTTGATTAAATTCAATTTGCAATGCTACAAACAAATAATTAATACATTTACTATAAAAAATTAACAAATTGAAGTAGAAGTTATTTTTGTGTGTCTGTTCAACTCAAAATTTACCCAGATAAAATTTTTTTAAGTTAACTGATTAATTAATTGATTCCATCCATATAAGAAATTTAACAGATGGACTAATTAATTGCCAATGTCTAAGAATTACCAGTATTTTCGATAACAAAAATGCTTTTTTAATAAAGAGGTTTCATTGATAGTTTCTTAAAAAACAAAGCCATTGTCATTGACTAATAATCAGCCTATCTCTCTTTGTACAGCAAATAAACACCTTAAAGTATCGTAGAGTATAATTTAAAAATAGTATTTTCATCACAAAACTCGTTGTCGTATTATGGTTTAACAATCTTAGCAAAAACTAGACTATCTAGAAACATATTTTTTGTTTTTATGTAGGAAATAAGATCTGATGGCTCACACCCACCTCTCTTAAAAACTAATAAATAAACAAAAAATTCAAATATAGATCTTTCTATAAAAGGGTAAAGGTTTATTTGTTTTATGAACATTTCATTTTAAACGGATTTAATTATAAATTTATGTTTAAAAAAATAATATATATAGTCTAAATAAAATTATTAGCATTAATTATATGACAATGATTATTTTTTAGTGTTATTATTTAAAAAAGTGCCAGTGAAATATTAATGGTAATGGAAAACTCCAAATATGTATTAAACAAAATAATTGTCTGAAAGCCATAAGTTATAA
Source organism: Cistogaster globosa (assembly GCA_937654795.1). Taxonomy (NCBI): domain Eukaryota; kingdom Metazoa; phylum Arthropoda; class Insecta; order Diptera; family Tachinidae; genus Cistogaster; species Cistogaster globosa. Next base: position 25,253,097 of record OW569407.1, read on the forward strand.
AAAGCCTTAAAACAATCGAGGGCACACTTATGTAGTCCTGAAAAAACCTTTTACCTTTTAATCCAATGTGGTATTCTTACAGAAACTAATACATATGTACACTATTTTACGTTTGCACTGCATTTGGTACTGAATTAGAATAATATTTTTACTTAATTAAAATTTTTTTGTTAAATGAATTTAAAGGAATTGAAAACCTACTCCCAACATGCTTAATAAATAGCCACTAACGGCTGTCTTAACGGAATGTATAGGATCTGGCTAAAGATTTTGAGTATTAAAAAGTGGTATTTGTAGGAATTTTATTATAAAAACCAAAAATTAAATTGAAACATATCAAAATTAAATAAATTAATCTGCTTTGCAGTAGCAAGGAATCAATCGGGTTAGACATGTTTTCTTTTAATTATTTTAATAATTTTTAATGAAAGTGTTTCATTGAACTTATAAATTTTTGGCAGTTTGTTTTGCAAATGTTCAGTTTTTAACAAAATAAATTTTTCGGTTATGAATCAAGAGAATATTTGTTAAAAAAACAAAACTTTAAACTAACTCTAGTTATTTAAAAAAGTAAGGGCTTAAATTTGTTTTTAAAATGACAAATTCTTTAACTACGGAAATGTTGTCTAAAGTTTAATGCGCAAAACTGAGTGTTCTTTTAACACACAAAATATGGCTTCAAAAACTTGTTTTTGTTTGTTATATGTAATGGGACACCTCTGTGTCTCCCAATTCCCTTAGTAAACAACAAAATTTCCATTTGTTTTTATTGTTTTTTATACATGCGAATAAAAACTCTTTTTTGTGATGTTACTGCAGTTTTGAGTGAAAATTTAAAACTGTGCTAAGTTTTGTAAACAATAGCTATAGTGTTCAATATTTATCCCCACATATACTTGAGAGCAGCATTATTAATTCCAATGAATATCCCAGCAGTTGTAAAAAATAAGAAGTTTTTTTACACCGCCTTTTAAGGAAGTAAAACGCTCATCGGGTACTCAAATTTGAACTGATTTCTTATAGAAGGTTAGACTCGTGGTCGATCTAAAGTTTTTTTATTGATGAACTTATACACTGACATTTATAAATTTGTAGTTGTTAAAATCCAACTATCAAAACTACTGGGTTCTGTGTAATGATTTTTATTGCATGTGTATTTGAGTTTTTATATGCGTATGTAAATTGAATGTTTATGCTGTGTTAAACATTATGTTAAACATGAAAATATAACAATAGAAAATTGATAAGTGACCAGTTTTGTTGAATACATAAAAATTTCAATGTATAGTAAGCAAAGGATAAGTTTGCTTTGCATTGTTGTTCTAACAGATATGTGAAATTATTATTTTAAACTAAATAATCTAAAAGTTTTAAAGATAATGATTCGAAAATTGCAAATAAGTGAGATTAAATAGGATGCGGAGATACAAGACTTTTATGAGTATTTTAAAGTTGTCTGCTTCAAATTACTTTTTTGCCACTTTTTGCTATCTTTGTTATAAACGAGTTCGCTGACGTTTAATGGCAGTACAAGTAGTAGCGAATCTATAAAGTAATTTTTTTATTAACAAATTTTTCTGGATGTCTGCATTTTTAACAGCAATCTTTGCACGTAGTTAAATTATTTTAACGTAGATAAATTACATACAGCGTTTGTAAACAAAAACTTTTTTTTTAATCGAGGCAACACCAATTACATTATAATTTTGACTTTTAATTTTTTGACGTATTCGTAGCAGATGTATTAAAAATTGTTACAATAAATTACACTTCGCTCGAAAATGGCATCAATTCATCTAAAATATACTATGAAAATTGTGGTTACAAAGTTGGTTATGCTCGATACATAATATGCCAATGCCAACTCGTATTCCACCGGTTCGTTTAACTTAAAACGATGCAGCCATGAGCCACAGTCTGAAAGCAGGTCCAAATTTGTCATTTACTTGACGTTCTCAACAATTGGGGTTGTTCCAAACTATTACGTTGCAGAAATTGAAGTCTTCCGGCCACTCATATCACCTTGTGTCATTTAATTCACGAAGGAACAACCAATGGTTTCCCTTGAAAAATCATTTTTTCAGACGAAGCTCATTTTAACTTATCGCACTTAGGATTCTGATGATCCCAGAGCGATTGTTGGGAAGCCTATGTATGGCCTGCGTGTCATGTGCGCTGTATGGTCTGAAGGCATAATCGGGCCTTTTTTTAATAAAATAAAACGATAACTTTAATGCAAAACGAATTTCCTGATCTCATAACTTTAAAAAAATCAGATGTTAAGGGGCCACACAGATCGAATGATTTAACACCACTGCATTATTTTTTGTGGGACTGTGTTAAGAATAGATTCTATCAGAAGGCAATCGAATTTGTTTAACGAAATAGACGCTTTATTTTGCCAAAAAGTGATTAAAATAGTACTGAAATAATCGAAAAATGTAAGTGTAGTCGTTGGGAACATTTCCCAAATTTTATTTTTCGGTCATGAAATTAAAATTTGGCAAATGTAATTCTGGTGTTAATGCACAGCTGAATTCAAGTTTCTGAATGAATTAGTAGGCGTGGTAATTCATATAAAAAGTTAATTATTATCACCGTGTATCTAGAGAATTACAATAAATAGAGTCCTAAATTTTTGCACTAGAAACTTTATTAATAATAACACACTTAACCGAATTGTTAGATGGATTGGAACAGTCGGTGTGGTACCTGCAATACAAAGTAAAGTATTGTTATCTTTTACTAGGAAAATGTAGGGGAATGGGGTTTAAAATTTTATATAAATAACGTTCATATTATCGTAGATAATCAAATAAGAAAATTGCAGGATTAGAAGAGTGTTCTGGGTACAATTATTATAATTGGAAAGCGAAGCTAATAGGTAATATCTAGCGACTCGCTGAAAAAAAATACGAATATAATTGGAAGATATTAATGAAGAATCCTTCGAGGATATTATAAAAATATTGCGCAATATCATGAATAAGGAAGTTGAAGTAAAGAAGTGTGTGGGAGTCCTACTTCATTAGTGTCTGTTACTTTTTAAATATTGAAGAAGATAAGCTGACATAATAAATTTATTGGTAAAGACGTCGATCAATAGTTGTTTATCCCAACTAAAACCTCGAAGGCACATTGCTGTACCAATTACTTCATATCATTTGCCGTATAAAGTGGACATTAGTATGTCACGTTTAAAAGCCGATGGTTTACTCATTAAACTTTCAGATCTAGAATAAGTCGGACTAAAGAAGCAGCTGTAAATGCCTAAAAACCGATTTTGAAGAAATTTGAAACATAATTAAGAAAGTGAATAGTTTAAGTATTTTAATAAAATCTGGAGCCATAGGGTAGATAAAGGGATTACAGTAGCAAATACAGGGTCCGCCATCTAACGTTTTTTTCAACTAGTGCTTATTTCGTGAAGGGTAATATTAGCTTATGTCCGATTTGACAGATAATTAGTTTTATCCTTCCGCTGAACGAATATGGTTGTGTATACACTTGAACAACGCTGGAAAACATTGCGACATTACTTTGAAAATCATGTTGTGGAATGAGTTCAAAAATTGCATATGGATTTTGGAAGAAGTGAAGGGCCGTCAGCACCGTAATTGCGTTATCTTGTGAAAAAGTGAAAGAAACTAGCATTCTCATCGTTAAACCAAAACGTAAAAGACCAAAGGAAGTGTGCGTGAAGCGCCATCAACATAAACTTACCGTCGTTCTCAACAATTGAACATTTCGGAGACATCATTGAGACGAATTTTGCTAAAGACCTTAGTATGACGTCATACAAAGTCCAATTGTTTTAGGAGTTAAAGCCAACTGACCATCCAATGCGTTTTAACTTCGCTAAGTGTAAACAAGCAAAATTGTCACATTTGGGGCACAGAAAACCTACACGCATACATTGAAAAGCCGGTGCACCTAAAACGCGTTACTGTTTGGTGCGGATTTTGAGACAGAGGAATAATTGGGCAATTTTTCTTCGAAAATGAGAAAGGAGTTTAACGAATATTTGACACAAAAATTTAAGAGGAAGCCGAAGCTACACTCGATGTTTTGCGCCCTCTTTGTGAAGATCGCATTATCAGCCGCAGAGCTGCTTTCGTTTGGCTACCTCGTAGCTGCGATTTGACACCGTTGGAATATTATTAGGGGGGTGCCGTCAAAGATAAGAGTTACGCCGACAAGCCAGAGACAATTTACGCCTCAAATGAGAATATTCATGAAGCCATTGATGAAATACAGCTGCATCGAAAATGTGCTTAAAAATTGGACAGATCGTGTAGGCTACTGCATGGCCAGCCGAGGCAGCCATTTAAATGAAATTATTTTCCATTATCAACCGGAAGGATTGTACTTTCAAATAAAAAAAGAAATTTAAGAAAATGTTTAGCAGTTTTTTTTATAGCATTTTCAAAAAAAAAGTTATTTGGCAGACACTTATAAGTTTTTCTTCGCAAAAATGCACATCTTGCTCTTGGCGCTCTTTCTGATACTCTAATTGCTTTATCACTGAAATCACCCCTTATTTTCAAATACTTGGAAAGTTGGGCAGTTACCATTAGCAAAAAAAAATTTTTTTTTTAAGTTTTTACCATATTATCCATATTAGCATTTTTCAGAGTGTTTTTAGATAGAAGTCGCTTCTTCTTTAGATTTAAAACTCAATTTTACAAAAACAAATACATTATTGTGGAATAAAGATCTTCTAACAATCACTATTTCATCTAGGCCAGAAGTTTATTGGACAAGAAGACCCGATATATTAATGCAAAAACAATTCCCCTCTTATTTAAGAGTAACTTTTTTTCAACTACGAGAGGATAATCAGTTGATTGCTCAAAACTTTACACAAATAAATTGCATGGTCATCGCATTTTGATCTCTAGTAGGCTACAACTTCGACTCTACTAAGAGCCAATTAATTGATGTAACACTAATATCATTTCGTTTGGCTTGTGCAATAAAAAGACATATAAAAGATATATAGTAGATTTAAGTTAGCAAATTTGTTATTTATATCATATTATTATATTATTTATATTATTTTATTATTTATATATTTTCTTAAAATTTAGATATTATAACCATATTTAAAAGATTAAGCTTTTAAATCCTATATTGTGATTTTAATTAAAGCGTTGACACATATGAACTTATATATGTATGTTATATGCATAAATAGACCAGAAATAGGCAATTGAAAATTCCTAGATTAATTCCCACAATGGAGCGCGAGCCTATAATGTTTTACTAATATCTAGGAGGGTGTTTGATTTTTTAGCGGATGTTTATGAGAGGAAGCTATTTTATGAACTTTTAACGAATGGTTTATACTTATTTCACGCGTTGAATAAAAACTTTATTACTTAGATACCTACTGAAATCGATTCTGTTATTTCTATTATTTCTGTGATCTTAGCATTTGTTTTTCTTTTTGTTTTCTTTCCAGTAGCAAAATAATTGCTTTGATATTCCTTGCGACAGAGTCGTGAAGATATTTTTTTTTCTTTTTAAATTAGTGCAATTTTTGTGATCTCACTTTTATTATACATACTTATATTTAATTGTTTCTATTGTCATCACCTTTCGTTTTGTTATTTAATTAAACATTTTTCTTGTTTCTAATTTTTTTGATCATAAATGTGAAAAAAATTTTTATTATTAATAATATTTAAGCAGAATTATTTAACCGGTTTTGGCCAATAGGCTGAGTTATTAAAAATAAATAAAAATATGATTATGGCATTATTGCGTCAATTAATATCAATATTATTAAAATCATGAGTGAATGTGGTATTTTTGGCAAAATACAAAAAAAAAAAAAATCAAGTGATTTTAAGTTCTAAGAGGCCAATTTAATGCGTTATTACTAGAGAGTTCATCTAAAATACTCTTTTTGAAATTTTATTGGCGCTGCCTCTTAAATATTAAGCCTCATATCGTTCCATTTTGGCCGAAAAGATATTCGTTTTTTCTTCTTAATACATTGTTTTGATAAGGAAGAAAACAAGTTTTAAATTAGTAAACACATTAACTACGGGCAACATTACGTCACGTATTGATTACCAGTAAATATGTTATGCAGCAAATGTCAAAATTATGTTATCCATAATGTAGATAAAACTATTTTATATATATTTATTGCCGGCAATAACTGTCAGCCAATCTTCGTTAACAATAATTGCGAACACAAAACTTCAAATTCGGTGGTCATTTGTGGTTTGAGTTATGTAAAAGTAAAAGCGTGAAAACAAAATTCAGTTATATATTAAAACAATTATTCTTAATTATACCAAATTTGTTGCGTTTGATTTTTGTGTTAAGGTTTGGAGTTTCTAAACTAATAGAAATATAGTAATCTGAATTCTTAAAACATTTATTTTCTCTACAATTATAATCTATCCTTACAACTGTATTATTTTGAAATTATAAGTTAACATAAATACGTGTTCCCATACCTAAAGCAAGAAGCAATTTTGTCACATTATTTTGATGACGTTATTGCCTTATTGCTAACATATTTATTTCTAGTATAGACGGGGGGTTACATTTAAAAACATTTTTGTATTCTTTAAGCATCAGGTAAAAAATTGCATGTAAGCACATAAATTTGTTCTTTTTTTTTAAATACTTTTACCTTTAGCTTAATACATTATTTTAAAATGGTCTGAAAGATATTTAAATACAAATATATTAAAAAATGAACTCATAAATTCAAGATTTTCTTTCTTAAGGCGGCGGAAAACATTTAATGGATTCATTATCTGAAGAATGAAAAAAAATTTTCACGCAGTTAAGGAAATTTATATGTTTTTTTAGGTAAAAATTCAACTGTTTTACTTTTTTCATCAATATTAAGAACCAGAAATTTTTCTGTTTTTAAACACGTCCATGCAGCAATATTTGAAATGTATTAGGAAGATAACAAAATTTTACCATATTTTGGTTAAACTCGTAGAAATGTAACTAATACAAAAGTCTTTCCTAAAAGAAGATGACACCTGATCTACTAAGATTCCGCTTAGATTACACAAAGTAATTATTTAGTGTATAAGATTTGGACCCAAAAGCAAATTAATACAAAAAAGTTTAGTAAAGACATTCGAGAAAAGTTTATTTTTATAAGGTTAGAGCGGACCAGGTTCTTTTTCCACACCAAACGCTATTATGAACATTTGAAGCAAAAGATTTTAGACTATTGTTATTTTTGCGCGAAGATGATGTATATTTTCTACTATGACCGTATAATTTTCCCACAAGGAGACTCTCATATTCGAATGAACATAGTACATCGTTAAAACTCGGCCTGGTGGAACAGCGCGTATAGCCGCAGCTGACTATAAGTAATTGTGGTAACATTTCCAATCCATTTAAAAGGACAAAGAGTTTCATTTTTACATCTGCCCAAAACAGAATACTCCCCAATATCTAAGTGTTACATTTATGTTTTTCCATTTTAGATTCTTACATTTTTTATTGTTGTTTTTAGAAGTAGCAGAAAAGCTGGAAAGAGTATTTGTTGATAAGTTTAAATAAATAAAATGAAAACCTTTTACAATATACATTAAATGACCTTTGAGTAAAAAAAAATAATATATTCATCAGATAACATTGAAGTACCAGAAATAACACATTATCCACACTGACCACATTTATTCATGTTAAGAGTTTTAACGACATAGTTACTGAAAAGAGGTCACTTCATTGGATTTTCTTTTCGTTTTATTGTCAATTCTCAATTCCCTAATGAAATGGTATCTTACAACGTCGAACTGCCATAAAAAAGGTATTGACTTTAAATTTTTTAAAAACTAATAAATTTATAAATGCTAAGATGAAATAAATAAAAAAAATGTCTATGTTATTCGAAAAAAAATCACATCAATAACACCAAGTCCTTATAAAAATTTTAAATAACTTTATTTAGTTAAATTTGAATTTACAACTGTTTGTGATGTAAACATATTTATTTTATATTTATTCGCCTTATTCTGCATGAAAAATATAATTTTTTGTTAAAAAAAAATGTTAGTTCCTTTATGTTCTGCCGTCAGCCAATATGGCCATTGTTAACTTAAAAAATTAAAACTCTTAAGACAAAATATAAAAATCTTAATCATGCAACATATAATTTATTCAACTTAAAAATGCAAAGCAAAACGAATTAGATTTTGACTTAATTCTTAAGTTAGCCTACCAAACGTTTCTTGGTCATCAAAGAAATTGTTGCCATTAATTGCCATTTACAGATTTTATTAAGGAAATAAATAAACAAGTATTTAGGAACTATTCAAATTTCTGTTCTACCATTACAACTTAGATTACTTCCATAACCTATTGCAAGAGCACAACAATATTCGTGATATGTGTGCTAAGATTTAAAGGTGATAATAAATATAATTTTTAAGAAAAGTACAAGAGGAAATATTTATAAAAAACTGAATTTATTTCCAGAGCTAAAACAAGTTCATGCAACATGCAAGCTTACGGATTTCTTTCCTGCAGCTATTGTTGTTAGACTAAATAATTATGCGTATATGGTAAAGATAAAAAGGAGTTTTCTTTTGTTTGCGATTTCAGAATATTTAAATATTGTGTTGGTATAATTTTTTTATACTCAAGTTAGTAACAGGTAAGCGAAATAAATTTGTCTTGATTATTAGTTGGCTTCAGTAATGACTACAGATGGCAAAAGTGAACGTATTCACCCGCCATTATTTTTTTTTAGTTTATTTTTACTGTTTGCAACAGCAAAACTTGCGTACACATATTTGTATATGCAAAATTTAAATTCGCCGGTTGTTCTTATAAATATATAAAATCAATATTTTTATAACCGTTAAACAAACCTTTTTTTGATGCCGCTTTAAAATGTAACTGGAATGTAATGTCTCTCAGTAATAAGCTATTTGCCGCTTAAACTTGAAGCTCAATCGTTCGCCATGCTATGGATTATTGTGTGGCCTCTGTCTTATAATAAAATGACACCGTTATGTAAAGACTTAAGTGCTGCTTTTGTATTTTAGGTACCCAAATTTAAAAAAGCTGATGTTATTGCTTTCAACACTTTTCTTCAACGTCGATACTTTTTAAGGAGCAAATGCTGAAGCGGTCACACTTTACAATACTATTAGATAATAGTTCGGGATCATTTAATCTGATTTGAATGAACAAAACTCTATATGGTGAGGGATCAAATTACGTTAAAATTATTGATCAAAAGATATAAGGAAAAATCCTGTTTAATCATTAGTGGGCAAGAAAAAAATAGGAATTTTTTCTCTAAACTCGATGCAAAAGTTTTTTTTTTACAAATAAGTGAAGTGGCATTTTTTATCATTTTTTATTTATTATCTGAGTCTATGGAAAAAAATCCTTACAGACTGATGTCTGCTTTTTTACAATTTGATAAATTAAATTACTTTACAAAAAAAGTTTAAATAAAGTATTTAAAAACAATATTATTTTGCGTTTAATAATGTTTACATTAAAATAAAAATCAATTTAACTACAAAGATTATTAAATTCGTAACAAATTCTTCTAAAGGGGTTATCGTTGTCATAATTTTGGCGAATAAATTGAATGTAAATTGGTTTAAAATTTCTAGAAAGAAGTCCGAACGAACATCTCCCATGATTAAATTAAATAAAAACGTGACATAAAGCATAGTTTTTAAAATATTAAATTGGTTTTGGAAATGATATCGTAGCATTCGACTTCAAAAAAGGAAAAAGTTATCAATTCGTCTGTATTTCATTTTATAAAAATACTAAATGGTTTCCTCATAGCCTCATGTTGCTTTATCTTTTGAAAACTAAGAGTCAGAATGTTGGAAATTACACAGAATTTCTGCAATGATGTATATGGAGTTATCTATCATCATAGATATTAAATTCATATTCTATGGCCCTCTGTCTCTGTCTGTCTGTTTTTAAGTCGGTGTTTTTTAAATATTTTTGTACAAGTTTTCGCATCATTTTAAAGAGAAATTTTGCTTATTATACTATTAATATCTAGAGCCTGATGAAAAAAATCTGTTTTTAGTGTTTTTCCCATATATTAATAATCTTTGGGATAAAAAATCGATAATATCAAAATACTCCTGTGTATATATAAAAACACATCACTCACTTGAACCGCCAATTAAGGAAAAATTATAAACATCAACTGTGCTTGTCCAATCAATAGCAATTAATTTTTTAAATTATCATCAGTAGCTCAATATGCGATAAGAAGACAGAAAACCAATAATACGGAAAGCTATTGCAGCACAACTTAAAGCAATAATATCAATTTGGCTGTCATCAGAAAAGCATACAAACAACTATTTACACTGCAAGAAGTTAATAATAAATATAAATTACATTGCACAGTGGGCAGAATTAAAATAATTTGGAAATAATTCACCGCTAGGCCAATTAATCCATAATGACATAATCATAGCAGAGGTGTACTCGAGCTTAAGTTTTGAAGCTGGTTATAATCCGCTTTCCAGGAATGGCGCTATGTGGTCTCAAAGTTGGGTAATGTTTAGTGTTTTTTTTTTCAATTTATAAAAATTATGCATGGTCCTAAAGGGATCATCAATACCTAAAAAATTATACTTTTATCTGCATATTTATGTTTAAAAATGATCGAGTTATAAGCATTATAAAATAAAAATTTTTAATTTTTTAATACCCTGGTCCAGTTTCTTTAAAATCCTGAATACAGTTTTTGAAAAATTAATTTTAAATTTTCCCATAGTTAGATAGCAAAAATAAAAACAGAATTTGAAGATTATATCTTTTCTGGCTTAAAAATTTCACGATATTTAATTAGAAAATCTGATATTTTTGCATCTTTGTGTATTTTAGCCTAAAAACCGCCACCAATCAAATTTTTTCAAATAGAAAAAAATTTTCCTAAGGAATATTTTTATAATTTTTAATTTTTGTTTAAGCTAACTATATATAAATACGTTTAAACCAAATTTCATATAAAATTGATCCGTTTTGTAGAAAATAGATGCCCTTCAATTTGACCTATTTGACTAATTTTGGGATTTTTAGTCTTTATTTTGGGAATTGTTGGAATTGCTTTTACCTTAAGTTGTAGATATTTTGTAACTTGATTTTAGTTGATTTAGCTGTCAAAAAAGCAAAACAAACAAAGCAATCCGTTCTTAAATACGAGTGTTCAAATATGCATCTTATTTTTTAATTTATGTTACGGAAGATAAAAGTTTGTATGCACCTGTAAAAAAGTTCTTACAAAAAAACAATTACACATGAAAAAAGAGCTAAAAAGGGAGCTGCTTTGCTGCTTCTAATATTTACGTTACACAATTTTTGATGAACTGAACACGCCATAAATATCCGCATGAATCCATTAAATATCATAACTAAAGATGTGTTTACATTATGTGTACAAGTCATATGTAATGTCAAAATTTCCATCCATATGTAATTTCGTGTGTATGTCAAAATCAGTGTTTAACATACGGTTTATAGTTTTCATGTTCAAACTTGCATATGTTACGTACATATGACATAACTTCTTGTCATTGAAAAGAAAACGTTAATGCTTAAAACAGTGATATCAACTAATAAATCTTTTTTTGCGATAACTACTTAGAAGTTTACAATTTAAGTTTAAGCACAAGACTGCATTTCCTTATAAAAATGGCTAATAATATACATTAGAGGTCTGCACTTGGGTACTTGGCTTTGTTCGTTTTAAAAAACACGAGCTCAAAACTACAATATCTCAGGTATGTGGCGTCGTTCATACAAAGTACATCTTGCCAATGTATTTTTACATTTAAAGATGCTAATTGCCTTAATAAAGCAATTAACACACGATTCTTGCTCATTGTTCACGTATAAGTATGCAAGTGTTAATTGTTTTAAGCATTTTCATTTTTAGGATGTTTTCTGTAGTTTTCTCTACCTGAAAGATGCACACACCTTTAAACTTCTGAAAAACCAACATATGATTATTAAAAACCAATAAAAGCTTATTATATCCAAGAAACTTTCTTTTTATTTGTTTAAAATATATACGTGTAAAGTTTAGAATTATTTTTTTTTCTTTTATATACATACAAATACTTAAAAATAATTGTTTAATACTGGTCGTACCAAAAAAAGTGATCATGATTTTTGAAGTACACTTCCACAAAAAAAAAAAAAAACAAAAAGGAGGTCAATAATTCAGATTTCAATTAATTTTTTACCATATTCTTTAGCGCTGAGTTTGGCCGACACAGTTGACGTAATCGTGGTAATGCCTATATATTACTGCTTAGCCGATTATAACAGCAAAAGTTAAAAAAAAATTTTTTTTAGAAATCTAGCTTTTATCGTCTTAGTATTTTGAGTTGAAATTTTAAAATTAAAAGTTAGCATCACTGAAAACATCTGTTGTCAGAGGTTTTACATATCAAATAGAGTGTGCTCTAAATAAAAAACTAACACCTGGTAACACATATGTTGTGTTTCATGAGGTTTACATTATGTGTGTTGATTTACAAATTGAAAATCTGACATTCCATATGACTTGTACACATAATGTAGACACACCTTAAAGAAACATTATTCCGATTACTTTGAAGTTTATGCTGAATGGCTGAATTATTACCAAAATATTTTGATACTGCTCTACTGTGAATATTTTAATGGTATAAAAGAGTTTGTTGTAAAACTGCTAACCAAGTAACTTTATTCGAAAAAAAAGCTTTAACAAAAAAGTCGGGTTTTACTAACAAAAAAAAAAAAAAGAAAGAAGATAATAAAAAACTGACATTCTCTGAACGAGTAGTAAACCTAAACAAAAAAAAATTATAAAAAAAGCGTTCAAATATGTGACAACAAAACAAAGGGAAACCAGAACGAGCAGAACTGATTCACATTTATGTATAGTAAACGAAAAAATACAAAAATTGCTTTCGACATGTTTGCAAAAACATAGTATCACAAAAAGGAAACGTAACAAGTAGTATATTTGCAATGAATTTTTTAAAGTTAACTTTAAAAACCGTTCAAACAAAAACAAAACATGATCAGCATGGCAGTGTTTTGACATGCCAATTATGGCGTTGATAGGCATGACCTACAGATTGAGAGATATGAAGATAATGAAATCCAAATTGAAAGTAACACTAATAGTTTAACATTATTTAAGTGACCAGTGGATAAGAATAGCATATCTATACATATAATAAAACAGTTACGAGGTCATTTCTTTACATAAAATATTTTTTTGAAAATTTTGATGTTGGTGTATACAGTAATTAATATAGAATACAAAATACCTATTTTTGGAATTTTCGCCCGTCAGACCCTCAGAAGCTTGGATACAAACAAAAGCTCCCAATTTTACCGGTATAATTGTACTAAAATAGTTTTCAGGATATTTTATTTTTGAAAATGGAAAATATTTAACACTGTCTATATGACTCTGCAATAAATATTTAAAAACACATTTTTTAAAATTTGTATTTTAAGACAATTTGACATGACTAGCAGACAAAGTTGTGAGCATTGCTAATTTGTAAATAAAGGGTGTTTTTATGGCCCAATAGATATATAAATTGTAAAAAACACCACAAATAATTGTATTAAAGTTTTTTTTTTATTTGAAAGGCATTAAAAAGCGTAAATATTTAAAAATGATTTCATGTATATGAATATCACGGGTGTTCTTAAGGAGCACATTCTGGATGTCCAATTTTGTGCCATTTTTTAAATTTATGTTGGCCGTATATCAGAAATAACACGAACAATGTTGGCCTTCAAGATGTCAATTGAGAGGTGTCAAATTAGTCATGGTACAGTAACAATCTCTATGCCAACAGCATCTTAACCGCAACAATAGGAGCTTTTTTCTGGATGTATTGGATGCTGTAGATTGTTTTCTCTTTATATACGCCATTTTTGTTTCCAAAAAATTACGCCTATGATGAACTCGTTCTGTTAAAACCTGCACCAACAAAATCTTATATCGGTGTAGGCTATGATGTTTGTACATAATGTTTCACGTTGTGTATGATGGATCAACAGTTCTTTCGACTGACGATAAATCGTTAAATTTGGATCTTCTTTCGCTCCTTCAATTACAACGTCTATATTTCCTTAGGTATGCAGATTCCTTCGACATGTTGGTGTTATTGCATCAAATTAAAATTAAATTTTCAAATTAAGTACGAATATTTTGGTACGTCAGCCAGGATTCAGACCCTGCTACAACCAAAAATAAAAATATTTTTTTTTTGTTCTATGGTATAATACATATTCAGAATTTAACATTACAACACGCAGCCTCCTTCGTCGGTATTTCTACATAGCGCATTCGCCGTCGAAGTAAAATAACTAAAAAAATTGCTATACTTGCCTTTCCTCTTCTCTATCACTTTTCTAAGGAATGTTAAACATTAAGTAGGCGATGTTTCCTGAAGTGCTTCTTTTCTTAAAAACAAACCAACAAAGAAAACAATTTGCCAGAGAATACTGATCATAAATTTCAACAAGAGAGCGCCTAAGAAAACCTAAAAACTTGGTTATAACTATGAGTTTTGATTTATGTATAGTTATATGGGTCTATACATATAACAAAACTTTAACAAGATCATTTCTGTACATGAATTATTTTTTGGAAAATCTTCTAGTTGGCGTAGATGTTAATCGATATAGAATACTATATAATGTTTAAATATGAATTTAATATTATTACATTTAATTGTAACAGGTTTGCATTTTAAACATTATATTTATATTTTTGTTAGACAACAGTTTATTTGAAATACCTTCAATATTATTATTAAATGTAACAATACTATATTCTACTTATAACTATGTAATACAACCAAATAATGTTGCTTTTAGGGTATGATAAGCTTAGCCATAAATAAATATAAATATTAATATGGATTTGCAGTCGTAGAAAAAAACGAAAAATAAAAATGTTCACATCAGCATAAACTCACTAAAAATCTGCGTTTTCATGGTAGTGAAGTTTAACTGTCACTAAATAAAAATTTACTTAATATATGGTCCCAGGGCTCTTAATGAATTATTCAGTTGTAAATTAATTTGCGAATCATTTATGTACTGAATTTCTAAGTTTTGAATTATATCTTCTCACACAAAAAAAAAAAAAAAAATTAAATAAAATTTAAGTCATTTCATGGATTACAATCTACTTCTAATTTGTAAAAGCGAATTGCAATTGCAAATGAGTTACAGAGATGTATTGGCAATTCATTATCAACTCATCGTAATTGAACAGATTGAAATTTAAATTGATTTTGTAAGTAAATATGCAATAAGCGCCACTGTCGTTTTGTTACTCAATTGCTCTCATATTGTGTGTTATCTAGTACAGACAAAAGACAAAAGATTCAAAGATTTGTAATTTCCATGATATACTCTAATTACCAGGTAGCGGTACGATTGGACTTAAATTATTAAGAAATTGTCACGAATTAAAAACAATAAAATTTTAAAATTTTGTACTGAATATTTCTATTTAAATGGTAGAATAAATTTCCATATTTCATTCACCCTAGATTTGCTCATGAATTTGATTGATTGAAACTCATTTTTGATTTTATTCATTTGAATTGCAATTTATTGTTTGAATTCATTTGAACGAACTTAAAAACAAATCAATTTAAAAAAGTTGGAAAAGGATTGAAATTCACTTTAACAAATTAAATTTAAATCGTAAATGAATTGCAGCTCATTCTATAAATTCATTTTAATTTAGAACGAATGGATCTGCATGGATCAATTTTCATTTAATTCATTTGTGCTGTGAAAAGAATGAATCCAACATTTAGCTAATTCGCAACGAACTAAAATTAATAAAGAATGATTCATTTACTGCTCTATTACACAACAGTAAAACGACTGACTAAAGATTAATAATCTGACAATTCTTTAATGACTAGTGTTATCAACAATTCATCTACCGAAGTTTCGGAACAGATATTCTAGTGATATTACAGGCTCTTTAACCGCCATCATTCTTGATCGGTTAGACCTATAAAATAAACCCACCCACTTATTTTATTATTTTATATTATTATCCTTCTTTTATTTGTGCACGTTTCAAAAATATTTGTGACTTAAATGATATTCTTCTTTCATGTCAAATGAACATTACACGGGTAAGTCTATCTTGAAACTATAAAAATCCAGTAATTAAATATCCTGTGATTTTAAGGAGTGCACTTTTGTTCGCAGGACTAAGCAAGCACCTCTAGCGAAACAAAACATATCTTAAGTCAAACAGACTAGGCTAAATAATACTTCCAGTATCATAGAACATTAAATTTTTCTGTATTATTCAAATTTTAATACAATCAACTTCATTATGAGTTTATTTAAAAAAGTTCGCTTTTATTGCTGCACTGTTTGCCAATTTCTAAAATAGCTTTAGCTGATATTAAATTTCTATACCTGTTTATAAATAATTTTGCTAAAATGCACCTTTGTTTTCACAAATATACGTGTCCAATATAAATTATGAACACGTGGCAAACAGTAGAAATGACTACAATTGCCGCAGTTTTCAAAAATAAAACAAATTTTAAGTTAATTTAAGAACAAAAAAATTTCCATATCAACTCTTTTATCAACATGCAGTTAATTTAAACCGAGTGCTAATACCAAATTGTGGGTTTGTTATTTTAACAAACTGTAATAACAAACTGCAACAGCACAAAAATAATAATAGAAATCAGTTAAACCATCATAATAAACCGCTAAAAAATTGGGTTTCAACAAAAAACCAGAAGGTACAAATTGTTAAAAAATATATGGAACAATTTCGTTTATGATTGCACTTGCACTTTAGGCATAAACATAAAATTTAAGCTGTTATTGCTTAAGCGAGACATTTTATTTATTTTTAACACTTTTAAGTCCACTCCTTAACTTATGAGCAATAACGAGTTTTCGTATTGTTCGATATATTTTTAAAATAAAATCATATTTCATTTAGCTGATTATGATCTGTGTATTTGGGTTGTAGTAGTTTTGCCCTACAATATAAAAGCTGCGTATTAATTTATGGTTATATTTGTTACAATAAAAAACGCTGCAAATTTTGAGTCGATATAATAGCATCAACTACACGTTTGATGTAGATACTTTCGTTAAAAAATAATTTTTTTTCTCAGGAAAGTGTAAACTTAGAATCTAACCTTGAAGTTAAAAGTTAATCTTTATACGATTCCACATTTAGTAATTTTAAAATAGAGAAAGACCAGCTTTTCTAAAATCTATCATAGTTAGACCTGCCTTTAAATTTTTCATCCCATTACAGACAAATAATATTTCACATCCCAAAAAATTATACTTTTTTATGAAACATTTTATTTATAATATTTCTAGGAATTAAATAACACTTATATTTTTACTACCTTTTTTGCACCTTTTAGGTCGATATGGTTCCCGGAAGTCTACTGACCTCCCTTTACAATTTATGTTTGTTAAGGTATACTGAGATATCGTGCCCATTCCTCCATTCCATTTTGTCATCTGACCGATCTTCACTCTGACATTAGTACTTCATCGTTACCGGTTTTATTTATGGAGCACCGATCAAACTGCTTTGCCGCAGTTTGAATTTCATAAATTTCGAGGGACTGCGCTCTCAATCTAAGCCCGCAGAAAGGTACACAAGATTATATGATGCTTATTCATATTATCCTTCTTAAGCCACTTTCCCAAATCTCCTTCCATAGATCATTGCCCAGCATATCTAAAGCTAGTTAGAACTTATTTATCGTTTGGCTACATCTCTATCAAATTACATCATTTTTTACCGGCAAAAAAGAAAGTTCATCCAAATATTGATTGCTTTTATCAAACATACAATAGAACATGTACAGGGTTATTTCTGTACATGAAATATTTTTCAAAGTTTTGATGTTGGTGTAGATAGTAATCGCATGGAATACAAAACACCTCTTTTTGGAATTTTTGTCTGTCTGTCTGTCTTTCGTGTGTTCACATCACGTAAAAACTGCTGGATAAATTGGAATAATATTTTGCAAGGAGGTCCCTTAGAACATTTGTTTAAATAGAGAATACTTTTTTCATAAAAATATGTAATTTCGTAGATAAACTAGAGATACAAATGTGAAAGCGCTCAATTTTACCGGTATAACGGTACTAGAAGACTTGTCAGTACATATTATTTTTGTAGATGGAAAATGTTTAAAACTCTTTACGGAATTCTACAACAGATGCTTAAAAACATATTTTTCTAAATTTTAATTTTAATAAAATAAGAAATTATACGCAGACGAAGTCGTGGGCATGGCTAGTTTTAAATAGTAAGGGTTGGTAGAATCCAAAAATTTTATGATGTTTGTTTTTGGAATTACAGATTTACTTTCTCTAAAACATTGATTTCCAAGCCGCTTTAAGCTTGAGTATCAATTGGCAAATATTTAGGGCTTTGAAAAATCAGTGCTATATTGCCTGAACTTTCATTTATTTCGTCGAAAAAAGGCCTTTAGCGCAAGTTGCTGTAAATACATTATGAGACTGGCATTATGGTGGGCAACACTAATTTTCTAATCGTCCTACGTACTCAATTCAGCATGAGAAGAATTTTGGTTAAAGATCCCTGATTCCTCACACGCAAGGTACTATTGAATTAGAATTTGAAAGCAAAAAACCATCCACTTCGTTACGGCCTCTCAGTTTGGCCTTTCCGGAATTCTAATCAGACATAAAATTTGGCCGAAAACTCATTTTTTCTGAGACACAACGGCTAAGTCGGCAAACAAAACTGCTGCATCTGAGGGTCGAAAAACCCGCATGTCCTTACGAGAACTCAATAAAATCACAGATACTGGCAGTTAGAAGTGGATTATCATACCGGCCGCCTAACTTTTGCGTCACAGTACAGTCTTACAGATTTTTAATGGCCTGAAAATGAAATGTATATGAAGTTATTAGTCTTTGTTTTTGACAGATTTGCGCTCAATCATACATCTCATTAAGTAATCAGTCTTATGCACTCCATGACCGGCAACCGTCTTCGCAGTCATCTTGGCGGTGTCAACTGGTCGCTTTCCAACTGCGACTTGAACCCTATTAGAATCCTTAAGGTGCTCATACACGACATGTTTTTTACATCTAACATGTCAAATTTGCAACTGTAAAACACATACATGCCGTGTGGGGCTGTTAAAACTTCTGTAATATACATGCGAAAAGTCATCTGACAAAATTTCATTTAGAACGTGATCTATTTTGATCTGATAAAATATCTGACATCAGCTGTTTTTATGAATCTATGCCGTATGAAAACAATCAACGGCGGTTGAGCATTGGCGGTAGCATTAGCCGACTGAACATAATATTTTGTAATTTTGTATCATTATTTAATGCAAACTGATCTTCTTCATATTTTTGTAGGAAAAACAAATAATTAAAATTGAAAAGTCTTCTGTAATTCCGCAACGCATGCAAAAATATTTTAAGACGACTACAAGCCATTTTAAAACCGGACGGCTTAGATATTTGTACAGTGAAAAAAGCGAATTAAAAGAAAAAAGGAAATTCTTCTTTTATTTTTGATTTTAATTTAATTGCTTTTACAATTGAAATAACACTACGCACACAATTCAATTGTTTTAGTTTCTAAATCTATTTTTTTAATAATCACTTTTAACAAAAAACAATTTTAATAAAATTTGCGAGCAGATCAGCTGTTGTAAACAAATAATAATTATGTCAGACGTAATTATACATGCACGTTTGTGACCAAATATTAAAAGTCTTTTGTAAAATACCAATTTTGACACACATGCAGAATTAAATACGACTTACACAGATAAGAAGTCAGATGACTTTAAAGAGCAATAATATGAGAATAACAAATGTACGATTCACACCTTAAAATGATATCGCCCAAGTTATTCAACCAGAAAAAAAGTCTTGTAAGATCGCGTTCCACAAATAAAGGGGAAATCGTAAATTTTTATGAAATGTTATTTATTTAATTTTTGAAAAGATACTTATTTTTAAAATATCCATAATTGACTTGAAAACCATTTTGTTTGGGATTTTTAAATGTGCCATATTTTAAAGCTACGTGATATTTAAAATATTTTCCTTATGCTGTATAGTGTGCTACGTTCTGTTTAAACTACAATTTTCATAAAAATAACTAAATAATATTTAGCCTTTGGCATATTAAAAGGATTGATTTCAAATTTTTACAAATTAACCATCATGTGCGATACAAAAACTTTTTCAAAAAAGTTTGAATTATAAAGGTCTATTTGCAATCAAAAAAGATAAAACAAATTTCCATTGTGGTCTACTTGTTGCAAATCATTTGTTAACATCTAATTTTTTTCAATAATCCTTAGTGTTTTAAACGAACTTTACTTAATCATAAATAACATTATGTTTTAGCTTTTATTGTTGAGTTTCTTTTACTCTTTTTGATTACCACTCTGGAGAACAAATAAAACAATAATAAACCGACAAGAAAAATAGCTAATATCAAAACAACAACAACACCTTATTTTTAAATGCTGAAGGCTAACTATTATTGTTTTGTTGTTGTTAATATGCAACCTGCACGCTTTAGTTTTTTGTTAAGATTTGCACATTCCATGGACGAATGTAAAATTATTTTAAGCCAAGAAATCTATTTTTTGTTAGAAATTTTTTCATATTAAAAATTTCACGCCCGCAAGCAAACTCAAAAAATACTTGAAAATATTAAAAATAATTGTGTGCATATAAATTATAATGCTTTGTATTTTCGCATTTGAAATTAAGATTGAAGCAGACAGTATTCATTTTACTTAAACAAATTATTTTCGAGTTTTTACTCGTATTCAACTTCACTTCAATTTTCTTAACAAAAGTTCAGAAATGAAAATAAAAATTATCTTAAGCCAAATAATAAATTCAAATATTAAATGATCAAACATTTTAACAAATAATTTTTAAATAAAAACTGTTTTTTAACAACATCAGCAACATAAAATTTTAAATTAGAATGTGCCCCATATGGGACCTTCTGTGTGTGAGTCCTGCTTGCACTTGCAAATTTATTTTGGTTGAACTTTAAAAAATTCATTTAAAAACTTAAGAAAAATACAATTATGACGGCAAGAAAATTTTTTAAATTGAAACGAGAATTTAGTTTAAAAAAATTGAAAATTTTTCTTTTTTAATCCATTATTAGATTAACCGTTTAATAACAATTGATATTCTTTGTTCAAATACAGAAAACACAAAAGTCTATTTTTGAAAGTTTAAATGTTAAACACCGCTATCGACGCGTAATGTATATCTTTCTAAAAGGTATTTTCCGATGACGAGTTAAAAGCCAAAATGCCTTATAATAGAAATAGAATTAAAATTGCATCTCCACTCATATTTGTACAATAATTCACTTTAAAAAGATTTTTAACAAATAAAAAATAAAATAAATTTTTTTAAAGGGTGTTGTATAAAGTTTTAATTATTTTTTTGCGTTTGTATGATTTGATGGTAAAAAGTTAATAATTTTAAATGTAGTTCATCATTATAAGCTTGTGAAAGATATTTAAGAAATTTAAATTATTGAAGGCAACCTTGATGTTTGACTATTTAAAAATTTAATTAAAATTAAACTCTATTTTGACTCTTTTGAAGTCCCTGTCCACACTTGGCAAATTTTAGTGCACAACTCTTAGGTTTGTTGGTGAGAGAGGAAGGACGAATAGAAACGAGTACACTGCTTCATGTACTTCCAATTCTCTTTTGTATTGTCATACATAGTTAAAGCAAAAACAAAATCTAAGCAATCAAGGCTGAAACCGCAGACACAAAAATTGCGTATTTTTTTTTTATTTAAAAACAACATTTCTTATCCTAAGACCGGTTTAATTCAACTATTGTAAATATTTGGCCAGAGAAATACTGCCATCCTAGGAGAGAAAGTCAAATCTTTATTTTAGCAATACGGTAAAAAAAAATAATATTTTTATAAATTACAAAAATGACAATCAGAAATGAATGTTTTGTCCAGTATAGGCACCCAAATTTTACATTGAATTTTTAATGAATTAGAGATAAAAGCTTCAATCACTATAATAGGACGGTTCACTTACGATTTGTCAGTTCTATTTTGTTTTTGTACAAAATTTCTTTAAGCTTTTATTTAAGGTATTGTTTTCTATAAATTAGTATAACACAAGAAATTTTTTTGGCTTTAGGTTAAAAAACCTTAGATTTTATTTTTGCACTTTGCATTACCTCGACATCGTTTTCACCGATCCAAGAAGAAAGTTTGCTACTTTCCTTAATCTTTCGTACTAAGTGCTGTTTGAAAAAACAAGGAAAATTCAGATTATCGCAAACAAAAAAAAAAAATTTTATAAATAATAAATAACAAATATAATGTGACTTTATCATAGTAGGTGGGAAATAAGTCTTTTCTGTCTAGGAAATTCACTAGTAGTGTTAGATGTGTTCATTTTGTTTAACATTAAATTTTTCTTAATTTTCGAGGAGCTCAACAATTGTGTTGAAAGCAAAACTTTACTTGTTGGAAAGCTATTAAGCGGATAGTTTTAAGATTGTCATGCATGAAACATCAGGATCGTGCACTTCCAAAAATCCAGTGGGGAGTGCAAATGATAAGAAATTTTAAGGAACATAAAAGAGAGTCTTCTAAAGTTCTTAATTTGGTAAAAAAGAGCATTAAATAAATAGTGCAGTAATGATTTCAAAATAATACTAGACGTTAACGACACCAAATTTAACAAGGTGTAAAAAAAGTAAAAGCTAATGCCTGATCAAAAGGTATGTATACATTATCTATAAATAGAGTATTATTATTTGTAATCTACGTATATTTGCGAACACACGAGAAAAAAGAACGCGTTATAAATATCTACGTCAGCTTTCGGTTCCATAAACGCATTATACACAATATGTAGGTGTTATAAATCTCTTAAGTTAATTAACATTCTTCTTAACAAAAGAAAAAAAATAACTTTAAAATCTAACTTCTAAGTGATATGCTATTAGCTTTCTTGTCAAGCAGTACAGCGGAACATATGCTATTTAAAATACATTTAAAAAATAATACACTGTTTAATAAATTAAATATGTTTGCGTTAATGTAGTTTAGAGTTATGGCTTAAACATACATTGTATTAAAGGCAACTGTCTGTGTGTATGTGTGTGTTTGCTACAAAGTCTTAACATTATTTTAATTAATTTTTTTCGTTGTACGTCATTAAAAAACCCTGATATACAAAAAATATTCTTTATTATTCATGTACTTTAAGGATAATTCCCAGAGATTCTATGTCTACCACAAAGCTCTCTAATGTTTAAGGTAATGAAAGAATTTTACCTAAAGAATTTAGTGAAGTTCTTTGTTTTGTCTTTCATGTAGTAATTTATAGCCATGATTTATGGACTCGTTAATTAAGTAATTGTTGTTTGTTGCTGTTTTTTTTTTGTTTTTTTTGTCGCATATGTTTCTTGTAAAAATTTTTGTTTATGGTGTTTAAAAATAATTAAAAATAATTTATGTCTTATGGAAACAAATGGTGTTACTTGGCGACACAGCTAATTATTCTTTCATTTGGATAGTAAATTTTAGAATATTAAATTATTACGTGCCTTGTACTTCTTCTTAACTAAATGAAGAATTTTAAAAATTGCTTTATGTTTCTTATATGTTTCTCATATGATAATTTTTTTTAAATTTTTTTTTTAAGGTGTTAAAAATTTTTAATATAAGTGGGCGTGGCACCATAAATACAAAAATTATCTTTTCTGTCATTTAGCTTAACATCGGTAGAAGACAAATTCAAAAGGAAATATTGCAGAGTTCCTGACCTCTTGCATTGATGTATCGTTCGTATTCAGTACAATGAAATTGTGTGTAACAGCAAAAGTATTTAAAAATGAGTTTTCATTTTGAGTGCAAAGACAATATAATGATAACAATGGCTAATGTAGTCTACTAGAGAACAACAAGTTGTAATTTCTTTGCGCTAGTTAGTATAAAAAGTTAGCTTTAATGTATTATTATACGAACATGTAATAATTATCTTAGTAAATTTTTAGCAAGAAATTTTAAAGTCAACATCGTCTTTACTTTTCTATATGACCGTATCCAAAGACTCAAAGCTAACCTTACTTTTTTTGCTGCAATGTTTATCCATCGGTCACAATTTTTATATCTGAAACCGTGAGATATAGGCTCCTTAAAATTTTAACAGAAGGTACACTATAGAACAGTACTAAAGCTAAATAATGTTCAGAAAGTGAAGTGATCTTGGTATTATTTTAACTGTGATGAGTAGTCAAGTCAAATTTGCGCAGTGTATAAAAAATTTTATTTTCTGTAGTAACATGTATACAAAAGAAAGCTTTAAACTTAAGTGTGTTCCTGATTTTTATGCATGGGGTCCTAAATTTAAAATTTATACAAAAAAAAATCCACATTGAATACCTAATTTTGACGCATATTTTCTTATCATTTGAAATGTAATATCATAAAAAAAATTATCCAAAAATAAAAAGTAAAAGATGTCTTTGGCAGGGTAAGAAACCTATGTTTATTAGCGCAGCCTGCACTTGGCTGATTTATTTATAAACATTTTGCTGTTTTTATGTTAACTACTAAGGCATTAACATTTTTTAGCCTTAAGCAGACTACTTACTAATTGCAATAATATTTAAGTAATTTTTTTACCAAGTGTTGATGTTGAAAACTGAAAATTATTGCGTTAAAGACAAGTTTTAAAAGAAATTCGAAAAATGGAAAAGCTGAGTTTAGAAGATAAATAATACATTTCTAATCAATTGTTGTTTTTTCATTATTTACACCTAATTTTATTCTTGAGGTAAATAGCACTATTTTTTATTGCAAATTTTAACCGAAAAATAAAAAGAAAATCATTGTTTCCCCTCTAACATTTTTGATTTATTCCAAAACGACAACGGATGAAAACCGGATTAGTCGTTCTCGAGTTAGGCCTGATGTCCTGATGACCTGACTAATTTAAAGGGAAAATTTACCCGTGCCCATTCATACAAAAAAAAACCTACGTGATGGAGAAAAATCGAAAAAAGATTTGAGTTTAGCACATTGAAAACCATATAGTCCACATAGTTTTATTTAATGCAGGATTTTGCTGCTGAGCAGTGCAATAAATAACATAACGCTACGCTGCATCTAAGTCCAACTACTGCCGTATTTTAGCAACATTTATGCTAAGAATCAGAAAATTAATGTTGTATTGTTTTAGTCTATTGCTAACGTGAATTCAAGTTTTTGAAATGGTTTAAGTTACTAACTTTTTGCTTAAATCTTTGTAAAAATGTTTTTGAAGGTTTGATTTATCAAGGCGATATTCATTATAGTAGAATTAATTCTTCTACCTTGATTGGTTTTTAGAGTTTAAAACTTTATAAGGCAAGCAAATTTTTTTACAATAAGACAATTTTTTTGTGCAAATAAAATTTTTGTTCAATATTTTTTTAATTAAATAAAAGGTAATCTGGCAAAAGTTTACAAATATTTTAATTTCGAAATTCAGAAAAGCATGAATACTTTTTTAATGAATAAAAATAAATCACATGAATTCTTTTTAAATATATTTAGAAATTATAATATACGTGATCTTAAGTTAGATTAAAATTATTAAGTCTATTTCCTACATCTGGAGAAGCTCCCTAAGGATCTAATCAACCGCAATATGCAAATAACTATTTTAATCTCTTTAAGGTAGTTTGAGCACTAATTGTACATACGCTTATACACTTTAACAGGAAACACTGAGGAGATGTACCCAAGTTCCCAAAATAACACAGTACTTCAAATAAAATTATTATTTTTTATTCCATAAATTGTTTTAATTATATAAATAATAAAGAAATGATGTAATAATGATGCTAATTTAAAATTTTAGTTGTTAAATTTATGTTTTTTTTTTTTTTCAATTTTTAGGTTTCAAACCTTCGGTTTATTTTTTTTTTTTTTTGTATCAGTGAGAGGAGAGAGAATTATCAAGGATAAATTTTCTGAAGGACTCGGACTATCGATTAATTTATGTCTTTCCTGACTCTTATCATTATAGTCGATAATATCGGTTGATGTTTGGAATGGTACTTCACATACAGTATATACGATTATCTGGCTAATTCTGGAAGGGTTTACCCTTTTCAAAGTTTTATGCATTTACCCTTTTCTAAAGGCTATTTAAAATCTGAATATTTAATTTTCACTTACGTATTTTTTCTTATTTTCAGCGTTTCTTCCCTAATAATAAGCTTCGCTTTCTAAAACTAATTTACCCAAATTCTTCTAATTTTAAACTTGAATTTTTCTATTTACAAAATAATTTATGCATGTATGTGTTTGTAGATTATAATGTAGTTATTTTCACGCGTTAAGGGCTACTATTTACTACCGTATATACAATAACATTCTCCCGCGTTTTAACTAAGATATATATGGGCCTGTTTTCCCGCTTCATTTCTTGCCGAGACAAATTTTTGCTATATTATAAAAATTGTTCTAGGTAAACAAGTAATTAAAATTTGGCACGCACTCAACCTCTAACTTTTTCATACTTTGGCCATTCCGATGCTTTTCCTTGTTAATCGAAGCTCTCAACACCTGGATGCCAGAAAAATTCACAACTAACAGTTTTCAGTCATCAGTTGTTCAATGAAAAATAAATCCATGTTCTGTTAAAAACAGTAAACATATACATCTTTCTGCCACGTGCATATGCTTGCAAATCCAACATTAATAATAGCAGATGGGCATGTGCACACGTAAGTATATTTTATCTTTCGGTATTTTAATTTTTTTTTATTTTTAGGATTTCAAAATTCAAATTTGAAGCTGATAATACGATTGTTGGACATAAATATAACTATTGTTCCAATTTCTATATAAATATAAAACTAATATCTTCCTATTTTCTTCTTTACAGCCAACATACAAAACAGCAGTCGGAACCACAATTGCATATACAAAACAAAAAGAACATTTAGAAAAACATTTAGGACAAGGGCAGAATTAGGTGTCTCCACAAACCAACTTCCCTCCCTTGATATCATATTATTATTTTTTTTTTTTTTTTTGTATATCAGACTTGAGGCATTTCATTTTGATAGTTGATTTTGCTGCGGTCATTATATATACATATATAACCAAAATTTATTTAATATTTATTACGCCAGAGTCGTCTATGGATAGGATTATATTTGAAACGGTTTGCGTACCCGCAAAAAAATTTAACCTAAGTTGTATAAATGCAAAGAATGCTACTGACAATCGTGACGATCTAGAAAATGATACATTCTCTTGGTGTTTAACTTTTCTTTAAAAATATATTCAAAAATTTCCAAGTTATTTTTCTTCTTGTTAAATTTAATTACTAAATACGCACAAGCTTTAGCCGAATTAAAATTATTCATTCATTTACTTAAATAGTTAGACAAACTGTAATTTCGCAAAAATAAAATATATAAGATTTTGAATACTGCATTTATTCAATCAAAGCTGGCCACTGGGATGTAAGTATGTATATGAATTCAAAAGGATAAAATTTTGTGCATCGAAAGAGACTTGTATCAGAGTTATTTAAATAGTGTTCAATTAATTAATTAAATTATTTTTATTAACTTTTTGACTTGTAAATACATTAACTAACTGACTACTTATTCATTTCAACACACACTCGGCTTAAATCAGAAATGCGTTTTTGTACATAAAATAGTTATTTATAGCTAATTGCTAATTCCACTTGCTTTACACATCGCTGAAAGAAAGAATTTTTACACTAGAATGTTAATATGAATAATATATTTGTTATGGTTCTTAATACATTTACTCTTTCGCGTTATATTTTCAGCAAGGAATTGGAAACATCGTTAATCAAATTCTTGACAGTTTGTTTTAAATTAATAGAAAATATATGACTAAGAGCGTGTGAAGTAGACAAAAAGAAAACATCAATTCAACAAGTTATAGGTTTCTAACAACAAACAACGCATTACCAATCATTAGTAACCCAGGTATTCCCACTAAAAATTTCACAAGGATTTAAACTTATACCAGTCAAAGATTTTAAACATAAAAACACAAAACTTAATTTTTACAGAAAATGTGACCGACTATATATTGAAATCCTTGCAGGTCTCAAATATTGAACATTTTTAAATAATTGAATTTTTAAGTCGATTAACTGTCATTTGAATTGACGATTATTGGCACAAATTTATGTTGCCAACAGGGATTAAAAAATTTACATAAATTCTTAAAAGCAATAACTTTTGCAGTTAAGGGACATACATATATTTAGTAATTTTTTAAAAATTTAAGAATAAAAAATTATTAACAAATATATACGGACGACTTTCATAAAAAGCAGGAATAATAAAACACCAGCAATTTCTATATCGGTACATCCGTCATCAGCATTCTTCGCATCTATCTGCCTTAGATTGTGTACATTTTCAATATCATCTATCTTACTATGTAACATCAGCTTATAATTGGCGAGCATGGGTTCGGATTAACAAAATGGCTTGACATAGAAACAAATGCTTTAAAACAGTGAAAGTTTGATGATTAGGATACGTTTTTTCATTAATTTTTGTTTTTCATTATTCTTTTTTTTTTGTGAACTTTTATGAGTTCTTAATGAGTTCAAAAGATTTTCTTTAACTAGAATAAACAAACTTATTTAAAGTACATATGAGTGCAAGAGAAGCAATGAAAATACCCATGATTATTGAACTACTTAAATTTTTTTTCTTGGCAATTAATTTATGTTAATAAAAATACGAGGAGTATTCATATTCAATTAGTATATATTTCGTTACATGTGCCTCGTCGCTGATGATTAATTTTGCATAGTCACTATTTACTTCGGCGTATTGACGACGATTGAAATTGTCAGCTTGCTTAGCTCTTGAATCAATTAAACCTTTACATCAGTAATGCCAAGACGACGAGCCAAGGTTGACGGCTCTGGTATCACACTATACGGAGCGTGCACAGGTATTTTTACATTTCCTACAGACCCGGTTGGATGAAATTTTCAATTCGCACAATTATGCTGGCCCACAAAAATTACAAAGTGCGCACATTAAAAAAAAGGAATTGAATAATCACAACTTATTATCGAAATAAATTCGATAGCCACAAATAGAATACTTCTTCCGTTTAACTTAAATAAAAAAAACTAACGAAAAAAAAAACCTTAAAAAATTTGGGACTATAAACAACAGAGCTCAGAAGGTACAACATCGTGCACACAATGTTCTGCTCAAAAGTAAACAACACATATTTTATTTTATTATTTTAATTATTTTATTATTAATTTAATATCTTTTCTGCTGTCAAGCCAAGGAAAAGTCTGTAATAGTTCGAACAGGCAGTTAATAAAAAGCTTTTTATTTTATAACTTTTGGAAGTAAATCTTTGAGCTATTTCGTCAGCCGTTTGCTTTAAAAAGTAAAAAGAAATAAAATAGAATACGAAAAATATAATTAAAATTATCCCCGCTATTTGCGTATATAACAAACACATTTACAAAAATAAATGCATAATTTCCTTTTGTTATTTTTCCAACATTATTTAGTCTGCCTCGTACCACAAACCACACGGATCTTTTTATTTAAGACATATTTAGACGTTAAAGCTCGCCTGCTAATAGTAATTACAATTGCGAGTCGTATATTGGTATTGTGCGATATGCTTTGAGTACTGGTTTACTTAACTTACGATACTAGAAGTTTTTTGTTTAGTGCATGTGGTTCTTGGAATAATCATTCCTTATTTAAAATCTCAATTTTATTTTCTCTTAGTCTCCAGTAATATAAGGCTAAATATGATAGCAATCCATTAAATATTTTAATAATAAGTTGGTAACATTTTAAAAATTATGTAAGAAATAAGCAATTCAAACAGTCAATAATAAATTTTGAAAAGTTTGTATCATTTGTGTTACTTGCATCAACGCAAACATCTACCAGTATCTTGTTAAAAGAAAATAGATAAAACGTAAAAACATTAGTCTTCCAATGCCATTATTTGAAACGCTAAATGGAAAATTTTATGTTGTAAATATTTATAAGTAATTAACGTCTTTAGGGTGAAAGTTTTAATATCTAGATGCTTGCTTTTACCCTCTGGGATAAGCTTCATTTGCCTTTTAAGCTGTTAACTCATTTACAGTTTGTTATTATTGATGAGAAGTGTTAAACAGTGAAGTCAAGTGTAAAAGTCAGTTATATTTTTTTTTTCAAAACGATAATAAATGACAAACTCTTTCACGTGATGATATATTGGTAGCAAGTTTCACGTAATGTAATAAGTTTTAGATGTGGAACGAATATTATGTAATTTACCACTAGGACTTTGCTGTGATTTTTTTTAACAATTCTAATTATACACATATTTGTGATAATTTATCCATTTTTTACATTTTTGTAAGAAAAAAAATTATTTACAACTTTTTGTTTACATTTTAATAAGAAAACATTAATTGTAAAATTTTGTTCATTAAGTAATTAATAATAAAATTTGTTTGGTTAAATAGATGACATTTGCAATAAAAACAACTTTTGGTAAAAAATTGCGAAGAATGCTAAGGACGGATGTATTAATGTGCAAACCTTCATAAACTTCTAAAAAAATATGAAATAAGTTTTCTTTATACAAATTAAAGAAATGAAAAAAAGGAAGTTAAGTCGGAGTAATTAAATAATGTCTGATCGATTGGCGTATTTTAATTTTTTCTTACTAATCTAGTGCCTTGGCAAAGTTAATTTTAACTCGTATAATTAGTCTTAACAAAACAGTAAAAACAGTGCAATAATACTAATAAAAACTATTATTTACCACAATAACACACAAACCTTAGCAAAACTTAAATTTTTGAAGCTTGTTTTGAACAGAAAAACTTTATGGTAGAAAATAATTTCTTATGCATCTATAAATATATGTTTTTATACAATATGGTGAACGGTATATAAAATACGGCCGATTTAAGCACTTTTACTTGTTTATCTTTTATTTTATTATATCCTATATTATCTACCATTTCTACGGTACCCATATTGCCGCATTGTGCTATAAAATTTTTAATATATGCCATTTTATGTATAAAAGTTTAAGAGATCCATAACTCCGAAAGTAAGGATTGGCCCCAAATTTTTACTTAAAATTTCTTTTTTAAGATTGCATATTGCATCCCTTAGGTAATTTTATTTTGACATTATGTAAAAAGACTTTATGACGGGCCACCCCATATTAACACTTAATATAGTTAGAGGGTGCTGAAATATTATCTGATCTTTCATTTAGTGTTTCAACGTACAATACCTACATACTGAAGACACAACAATAGCGGTTATTTAAGCCAAATGTGTTTAGTGGTTTTGTAGGAAATGAAAAAAATATGAAAGTATTATCAGAATTTTAATAAAAAAAAGCTGATCCAAATAAAAATATTTATTCCAAAAGAATTCAAATTTTATTTTAAAAATATTTGCGAAAATTAAATTTGTTGAATAAAGTTTGACCTACAAACAAATTTTTAATAGAAAATTTTTGTAATGTTTGATTTAATTTTTTGAGCAAAAGTCTCTTATTTTAATTTATATTTTCGATATTTCGCTACTATATTCGCATCATCAGGAAAACAAATGATGCTACGCAATGGAGTAACGAAATGTCAAAAATATATATAAAAATAAGAGACCTATTGCCTAAGAAATTAAATAAAATATAATTAATTAAAAAGGTCAAAAAAAGCTTTATTAAAAGATAACATTTGTAGTAACTTTTATTTATGCAGATAACTTGCTAGAGAAAAATTTTCCTAAAATAAATTATCCTAAAATAAATAATAAATAAATAAAATAAAGCAACCTTTATTATTTTAATTATTAAATTACTTTTCGCATAGATTTCACTTTAAATTTTTATACGTCAATATTACTTTAAGTCAATGGTTTACAGTTCCAATTGGGTTTTTGAGATGCAAATACAAAGCTCAATTTTTGGTACATTTGCTTTTAAGTCACTGAAGTTTTAATTGAGTGGTTGTGTGCTCTTATTCCCCCCAGTAAAATAAATTGTATACTAACATTTATAACTGAAACTGTCATAACACTGGTTCAAAATTGTTTATCAAAAAATGAAAACTGCGTAACTTTTGCACAAATGAATTAATTCCTTTTTTAGTGGATAGATAACAGCTTGTATCTAGTTTTTGTTTTATTAAAGCCATTAGCGTGGTTTTTAAGGAACTTTTTTTTCACTTAGAACTACGCATTTTAATTTATTTTTATATATTTTTTTAAAGCCTTACAATATATAATCTTAAATAAACAAAGTAGGTTTTCAAAAATTTTATTATTTAAGCCTATTTTTTTTTAGTTATCAAAAATAGATTCTAGATAAAATTACATTAAATGTTAATATTTTTACACTTTATTTCACTTAAATGATAGTAAATGCAAATTGTGATGCTTGTAAGCCATCTCTCTATTACATTTTTCCTGTAGCAGCCCCTAGACGAATGATCCCGTTTCCATTAATTTCTAATGCTAGAGATAAAGGGATCAGATGTTGCCAATAATATGTAATTGGTTCTACATGATAACAATTTTTATGCACTGTTGCATACAAATCTGTCCATGAGAATTTGGATGTATTTAGACCAGCAATTTCATTGGTAAGTAGCGAAATTTCCTAGCAATTTTTTCTCCTTGCACGTAAGTATTTAAATAATTGTTTTATACTTAAAATAATATTTATTTTAGTATTCAAATTTTGAAAAAATATTTAAAACAATTATTGAAGTACATCTTATAGCTTCGGGATCTAGAAGGAATATTCTTGCTGCATTGCTATCATTTGCATTGCGCGATCTTTGTTTTGGTTGATCTATAGTCAACCCATTTTGTATATATTTTTGAATTTCCTTAGATCTTTTTGGATGTCATTGCTTTTTACTGATCCTTTAAAACCAAAGTGTTTTATAAGCTTAAAATAGAACATTCAAAAGTTTTAAACAAATCCTTTTTGTTGTACCTGGAGTTGTGCTCATTAGTTTATTACAGTGAGCCTTTTTTTAGTACAGATTACTTTATTGAACTAGTTCGGTCTTTTAGTTTTTTAGATCAATACTACATTTGCTAAGTAGCTAAGCACATTTTTGTAATACAGCTCTATGTGAGCTTCAGCTTAATAAGTCTGTATTCCTTTTAAAATAACACAAGTTAAATATAAAAACTTTTCAATAAAAATATTTAGCAAAAATTATAGAAAATATCTTGTTATTTTTATAATAAATAACAAGTAACTACAGATGGATATTTTTACTTCATCAGGCATAAATTAATATGTTTAATATTTTTTTATTCTGATCTTTTGTTGAAAAATTGGGATTAAAATGTTTCTTTTTTCACTTTTCTTTTGTCCGATGTTTTGCTTGTGTTCCAAGCAATAAGTAAAATGAAGTTTATGAACTAATGAGCGGATGTTACGTCAATACGATGATGGGTCTACTTAGTTCAGTTTAACTAGATTTAGTTGAATTAGGCCACTCATAAATTTTAGGGAAACCCTACTTCAAACTTTAATTCAAACGTTTTTGGCTAAAAACGAGTTAAGCTAGAAAGCTGTGAAAATTTCATTGAAAACTTTTGCATCAATTCTATTAATTCAGACAACCAAATCGGACACTAAATTACACTTTTAACAAAGAAGTCTATTTAAATTTAAGTTGCAACCACAAAATTTTTTGTACATTTATATTTTAATTATTGCAGTTAACCGGTTGCCTTAGTCATTAACAACAAGAATTCTATATATTTTTTTCCAATAACCAATTTGGCATTAAAGAAATGAACATAAAAGCTGTTTATGTATTTCTTCATAAAGATGCTTAAAAAGCACAACTAGAGAAAAATAAAAAGTATTTTATAAATACTGTTTCTTTTCATTATATGTGTGTCAAATCTGCAATCACTGCAACTTACTTATAGAAATGACTAATGGAAACAAATGATTTAAGGACAAAAGGATTTAAGGGCAAAAAAAAATTAATCAAATGGAAATGGAAAATAAGAAAATGTAATAATTCCATTGAGTTCTTAAAGAGAAATTTTTTTGTTCTTTTTTTACTCAGCCAAGGTGAAAATTAATTTCAGGAAAGATGGTAAAAGAAGGGAACAGGCATAGAACATGTAAGAATGATTTCCGAATGATGATGTATATTATTGTGCGATAAATTAATTTGATACACAATTTTTACAAATATGAAAAATTTTAAAAGATGATTTCTGTTCATATTAAGTAACAACTGAGAAAAATCTTCTTGCTAAATCAATTTATAAGAAGCGAATATACTTAATTCAGCTTTGGCTCACGTATATATTATTTTCTAAGTTTATTAAGAAAGAAAAATTACTTAAAACTATCGAACGAAGAAGTTTTTTGGTTGGTTAAAAACACAGCCATTGTTTTATAGCAACTTTTAGTAAGTCATAAGTACGGTGATTGTTTAACTCTCTTATGAGTTACAGGATACCCAGTAGCCCGTTAAGTTAATCATAGAATTATTTTGCTTCGATACCTGATCCTTTTTAGGAACTCCTTAAGTTTTAACAATTTTATAACGAAACTTTTCTTCGTTTCTTGTTGACTTTTTTTGTAATGACCAAATTTATTAACATCCTTATCAGAATCATAGGTACAAGCAGCCTGGACCACTATGTGACATTAAATCGTTTATTCACACAATAACATTAAAAATAAAAGCACAAGCGAATTAGTGTGACATTAACTATAAAATACCTGTAAACAAGAGCGCCGCTGAAATATATTGGATTTACAATGAATAACTTTTTTCCATCAATAACTCTAAATATATATAAGTTTTTTGCAATTTAGTTATATAAACTCCTTTTCGTTACAAAATTTAAATATTTTACTCATACATACTCTTAACATAGTTTACCTTAAAATTAAACTTCTAGTGTCTTCCCTTCTAATTTGAATTATTATAAATACATATACAGTTTATCATGCGATAGAAAATTTAGCGCAGACTTATTACGTGAATAAATTATTTCAAAATTATTTTTCCAGTTTATTTCTAAATGACCATAACCTTCCCCAGGGCTTTACTATTTTTCTTGAAATTTTTAATAATAAATACAAGAAAAAAAGTAAATTGATTATTTTCACTTTATTAGTATTTTTATTTTACCGAATAATGGAATAAAACTTTAAACCAGTACATGTTATATCGTATTGAACTTCTTGAGCAATTTAATGGTAATAACGCTGTTCATCTAAAATAACATTGTCATATTTAACCATAACTTAAGAACGGCTAATCTTGCTGATATAAATAAATGATGAGAGGACAATAAGAAAGAATTAAAGACACTTCAAGTTCAAGTTTATTTACCAAAAATTCAATCAATTTATATGATTTTATGCGTAATATAATTTTTATTTTAAATATTTACTTACGTGCTAAGTATTTTTCATTGACTTATTTGAACGATTAAATATATTTATAGCTTAGCCATAGGACATAATATTTTTTAACGCTAATGTTTCTTATAATTTTTTTCTTAATAATTTCCTAAAAAGTGGGAAAAAGGAAGCACTCATTTTTTATCAACAAAAACAAAAAACAATAACTTACATCTAAGAGGTTTACTCTCTCGTAAATGAGACAAACATCGATAAGGGCAGGAAGATCAATTGGGACAAATATCTTGCCATTTGAAGGGACTTCATGTTCAAGCAATCTCGAACTAGATCTAGATAACGAGCTCTTTCGGTAAAGGCAATCAGAAAGCCATCAATAATGCATAAGTTCCCTCAAAGTTAGTAGCAGCAAAAGTTGATCTGCAAGAGGGCCTGTTAAATATTCCATCTGTACTTAGCCCATGTCTCAGTTCTCCCATATTCTTAGCAATGCAAAGGATATAATAAGTCATATCATTTCGCGATATAAGAGAAGCCCGATCTCCCTATTAATAGGAGGAGGTATTTGTTTGTTTAGAACGCTATAGCAAATAATCAATATGTGAGTAAAACTAAAAATTCTCATGAAATATTACACCCAGATATTTCATCCTGTCCGAGACAGTTATCACCTCACTCCTAATCTTGATGCTTGGTATGATAGATCTGCAATTGGAATAAAAGTTCATGCTTCTACCCTTAATTATTACAGCTTCAGTCTTGGCTATTTTTGGACGAAGTTGTCATCTAGCAAGGATTCGCCTAGAATGGAAAGATGACCGTTATTGCGATCATATATCGGTAATCTTAGGGGAACCCTTGCCGTTACAACGCTATCAGAAGACCGGGTTTCTCCCATTTCTATGCTAAATATCCGATTATTTAAAAAAGGTTCCACAATTCTACAAACATTCCGATCAAAGCCCAATTGCATCATCTTAAAGATGATCCCATTTTACCATGCATTTTCAAATAGTTTTGAAAAATCAAGCCTGACAGCAGTCGTCGGGTGTTGCCTATTAAGAAAATACCATAAGAGCGTGAAAAGTCGAATGACCTTCTCTAAGCCAAAATTGGGAGTCCACAAGGATACTCTCCTCAGATATTTTATTATTTATTTGCGAGAGAACGAAATATTCTAATAACTTCCCCAGAGGAGATAAATAAGATATTGGTCTATAACTACCGCTCTGTTTGGGATCTGATTTTGGTTTGAATATTGGAACCACAAGGGCTTTTTTCCAAGCCCGTAGGAAATAACCAATAGTAAAGCAATGATAAAAGAATTTTACGAGAAAATGCCAGTTTTTTTATAACTACATTCGTAATTCTATCGACTCCACTTGACCTCTCATTAGTCCTTTTTATGAGGGCTTCTCCTAACCTTTCAGTATTAATAAATCCAAATTCATTCTCTCCGTTTCCATCAGCAGGGACGTTGCTGCTTAACGACGTCATAGAAGACATGAAATATAGTTTGGATGTTTGTCGATACATTACATTTGCATATGAGTCAAAATATTTTTTTTCTAAATATTTTTTTTAAACTTTGTAGCAATTGACAGGTTTTTGTTTTGTTTTTGTTATGTACTGACTTCATAATTGTACACATAGTCAGAGCAAAGATACAAGTAAACAGACTAAAATTCGTTATAAGTTTATTTGAGTCTACTTCGATAGTTATATAAAGCACAAAATTTATTTGCATTCTTATCTTTGATTTTATTATTGTGAAAACTTTAAAAGTTTTTATGTCTGTATTATTCATACCTTGAGGCTTGTCTTTCTCTATAACTAAAACTCCATCTATGTACATATGTGTGTATATATAACGTGTCTCAATTTGTCTACAACTGATTTAACATACAACTT
Organism: Cistogaster globosa; assembly: GCA_937654795.1. Classification (NCBI taxonomy): domain Eukaryota; kingdom Metazoa; phylum Arthropoda; class Insecta; order Diptera; family Tachinidae; genus Cistogaster; species Cistogaster globosa. The sequence goes on from OW569407.1 coordinate 25,290,532, forward strand.
AATTCATAGAATTAATAAAATCTTATCGGTGATAAAATGCAAGCACTATTCACATCGAACATAAAAAATAGGGAATTAAATTTAAATATTCAATATTGTTTTATGGTTTAATTCAATAGACACACCAAAAGCTAAAAGTTTTACAAATTGTATTGCAAATCTGAACATAGCGTTAGCTAAGATGAGAAGTCACTAAAAAAAGTTAAAACTATTTTTTTATTGCAGAAGGATTCAGTCATTTTTATTTAATATATAAAATACATTAAAAATAACACCTTAAATTTTTTTGTCAGTTACATTTAATTATTTTGGCATTTTAGCCAGCCATACATACATCTTATTCTTATCGATTAAACTCAACTTTGTTTAAAATTTATAGGTTTTTTTAAGCATATAACCACAACTCAAGCCAATATGTGTTTTGAATCTCAGTCAAAAATCGTATAAATTATTAAATATCTTTTAATTTTCTTCAAATAAAATTCTTCTGAAACAGTTTGGTTACTTTAACAAACCTGAAGAAAAGTTAAGTAAATATAAATGCTTTTAGTAAGTATGAGTATAGTATAAAGGTAAAAGGTGTTTCAAAATTCTAGCAGAAAGCAAAATTTGTCTTTTTTATACATCTTTTGCGTTTATTTCCGCAATATATGTAGAAGAGGATATTACATCAAATGCCGTACAGGCAATATGATCAAATTAGCCTTGTTGGCACACACGCACAAGAATATTCCATATTTCGCCAAATATGGCTGAGCTTCATAAGGCCGTAGTCCTATTTAATTAAATTCAGCCAGTGCCGGTCCAAGAAAAATTATTTACTCTGTCTTTGCCTCTACTAGTTTAATTTATCTAGTGTCCGACCAAACACACAATGTCTCTTTACCGTTAAGTGGTATGCAACCACTAGCTGTAGCATGTTACACGCTACGAAACTGGGATGTGTTAGAAGTTTTTTGAGATACCTATTACGTTAAGTTTGTTGCTTGGCTCGTTGAGTTCTTTGTAGAGATTCGAAAAGCGTGTAGTTTTGTTTCTGTCGTTTAAAGTTTTTGTTTACAAAACAATCTCACAAATTTTATTCAAAAGGAACTTTACTTTTCTGACCCTGTTTAGAAAACCTTTTAAAAAACAAATACCATACATTGGAGCCGTCTGCTAGCAATCTACACCAAATAGTTTCAGGTTGAGAGTCTATTGCTTAGTGAATCATATATGTGTCATTTTAAAGTGACAACTGAAGTGATCCATCAAATTTAAAAATAAGCTTCAACGTTAATCATGATCTAACCTTTATTACTTTTAACTGATCCTAAATTTTTTGTGATTTAATTTTGTTTTTCTATTTGCAATATTCTGACTGCATAAGCACATGAAAATCAAAATGTTTTCCTTTATTTTGGTACACGCTTAATATTAAATCTTTATATATTTTAGTTAACAAACAAACAGATTTTAATTAAAGTGCTCTTTAACCAAACCCATTAAATACATTTTTCGATTAAAACAAAAAAAAAAAAAGAGCATGAGTTGAAAATAGCAACATTAGTTTAATCGTTAAAAATATACGCTTACAAAAGATAATTTTTAAATAAAAAATTTTACAGCATAAATAACGGTAGAAAATAAAGATTTTACGAAAGCGACTTTACACAAATTTTCTGATTTCATGTGGCTTGCACAAAAAAAAAAAAAATTATTCGGAAAATTATACACAAACTAACAGTGCAATAACTTCGCCAGCATGTCATTTCTAATTTTCTTAAAATTTAGATTTAGAAAAATGTATTTTATTTTGAAGTTCTTAAAAATTTACCATATAAGTTTAAAATATGTTAATAACAGTTTTAGTACAATTTTGTATACAAAAAGATTCCATTCTATATTTGAAAAGTTCTAAGGGACCTCCTCATAAATTTAATTCAAATCCATCCAGAATTTTTAACCAAAAGCGAACGCAGGCAGACAGACAGAAAAATTCCAAAAATATGTATTTTATATTCTTTTTCTGTTACTATCTACACCAGCATCAAAATTTTCAAAAACTATTTCATGTAAAAAAATGATCCTGATACAGTAAAAATTTTCTTAAATACTTTTATTAAAGAAAATATCATTTTCATAACAAAAACAAAATGAAAGAAAACAAGCAAGATTGCTATATATCCTTATATACTCTTCTCCATATGTGTAAATTTAGTTAAGTGAATTAACTCAAATCAAAACAAATATTGTATTTTTTTTTTTAATTTGGTGTTTCGTGGAAGATCTGTTCAAAGGCTTTTAAATGATACTTACAATGATATCTTTTCTTTTTTAAAGGAAAGTAGCACTTCAGGCAGTATTACCTATTTAGTTATTTTTGTAACCGTGCTACATTCTTACATTCTTTAGGAAAGGGATAGATAAGATATAAGACAGGTGGTGAAAGGAGAAAGATGGAGCTTATTAGTTATTTTACTTTGCCGGCGAATATGCTATGAAGAAGTACCGACGAAGGAGGCTGCGTGCTTTAATGTTAATTCTGAATATGTATTTATACCATTAAACAGAAAAAAACATTTTTATTTTTTGATTGCCGCAGGGGTTGAACCCTGGCTAACCAGGTTTGTAGTCAACGTGTTTACCACTTTGACTACAGCAGCCTATTAAAAAATATTTGCACAGTCGTACTTTTCTATGAAAAGTTCAGAGGCCCATGACTCAGATAATATGAGCGAGTGCCAATTTTTTTTATTTGATGTTTTTTTCTTATTTTTTAATTCACTATCGCCCAATATAATTGTTTTTTTTGCAAGGAGTTACTTTATTGTTCCAAATGATATGGAAAAATATGAGGCGTATTGTTTTTCCCACTGCATCAAAGGACATGAACCGATCTAGCTGATTTTCAATAGCAGAATTTTCAAAACTATGTCTGATCGAATGGTGTGTTTAGATTTTCTCTAGCTCAACTAGTACCTTGATTTTAAAACTTACATAGACGGTCATCCGGACATCGCTCGATCCAATTCGCTATGAATAAATATACTTTATAAGGTCGAAAATGGATACTGTAGAGATTAAAAACGTAATGAAAAACTTAGATATGTTCTTTTTCCACTATTTATGATAAAGGGCATAAAAAACTAAGCAGAAACATTAATAATGACAAAGAAAATTATAATAAAATTGAGGTTGTTTTAAACAGAATTCTTTATTTATAATCTATTAAATTTAATACAAAAAATTTTTTTTAAATATTGTGGCCTCAATTTCAGGCTAGTTATTTATGATAAAAAATAAATAAATAAATAAAATAATGTAACGAACATAAGATGCGCAACGTTTTACATTATCGTTACAAATCGTTTAATTATTCATAAGAGAAATTATACACCAAACATTCCTGTTGAAATTAAAATTAGCAATGAGAAAATTGCCGTGGTTCATCGGCTAAAAATCTTGGTGTTATCTTTAACAATAACCTCAGCAGGGCTAATCACGTACAAGCATTTGTAACTCAAACCTATTTGCAGCTCAGAACTCTGTGCATAACTAAGTTATATACTCCATTGAAGATAAGAATTTTACTTGCTAAGGCATACCTGATACCGAGACTTTTATATGGCTGCGAGCTTTTTGCCAACTGTGACTTAGTAAGCAAAGCTAAACTAAATGTCCTATTCAACAATATCATAAGATATGTTTACAATTTGGGTATTCGTGAACATATATCACCATATTCTAAACGACTGCTTGGAGTATCTTTTGGGGACTATCTAAAGATTAGAGTTATTTTATTTTTACACAAGATCATTTATTTTCAGCAGCCTAAATACTTATTTAACCTTAATAAATTTGCAAGATCTTCCAGAGGAAAGAAAATTATAATCCCTAAACATCACAGCTTAGTGTCAGAATGGCAGTTCATGATAAAAGCCGCACGTCTTTGGAATGCAATTCTACACTCTCAGCAATTGAACAGCAACGCTATGCATTTCAGAAAATTTCTAATCAAATTTTTTAATAGCGGTTACAAATACGTTAATTTTAATTTTATATTGTTTCATTTTTACTCTCATTGTAATTGTATTCTTATTTTTTATGTATTTTTTATTTGCATTCTTGTATTTTTATTTTCTTTATTTTGTGTTTTTATAACTCTGTACCTAATTATTCCTCAACTTATTTTTTTTTTGTTATTATATACACATACATATTCATGCACTATAACTATAAGACTTGTCTTGTTGTGCATGAAACCGATTAATAAATAAATAAATAAATAAAAATGAAATAAAATTTAATGGTGTGTGATTATGTGTTTGATATACAGTGCCGAATAATTTTTTTCACCACTTACTAGTGTGGTTGTGAAAAGGCAAAACTAACAAGTTTTCAAAATCCGTTGCTGTTAAACATTAAAATTACTAGATGTGAGTTATAAACCAGACAAAGGGTTGTATATAGATTTAAATTATAGAAGATGCGTAGACGAGGTTGATGAGTATGTTAAAGATTTTTGAATAAAAATAGCAGAAGTTCTTCATAGATCTCGGAGCAGCTGCAATAGGGCTGAACAGCTAATGGGATGATTAAAGCATTAGTATTAAAAAGAAAACAAAGTAAATAATTTTGCCAACCCCGAGTTAGCCAACAGTGTGTGGCAAGAGTGGTTGAAGGGCCAAGGAAGTGAACTCGAAAAATACGTGAGTTCGAGTCTCGCCGAAGTCACAATGTACAGTTGTATAAATGGATGCATTAGTAAAATGTGAATGTTTGCTAAACAAATCCGTTAGTTCAAGTTTGCTAACAGCCCATGATTAGATCGTGTGAGTATAAACAGCAAACAAAAAAAAAAAAAAAAAAAAAAAAAAAAATAGAAGAAAAAACGTAAAAGTTTACGTTAATGTATTGGCAATCGAAGTTGGAAACGTAGAAAAGGTATAAATGTATAGAAAATGTCACTGGACATACGATTTTATTTTAAAAGGAAAATAATTAAAAAGTTTGCACTTCAAGCCACGAAATATGTGTACTACCAGAAAAAATTATATCTTATATCTATACATATTGATATTTCAAACACTGTTACACACACGTAACATTTTACGCATGCTTGGAACTTATAATCACCTGCTATTAAAGATTTCACTTCCGCAGATGATAACATTAGAACGTTAAGTGTTATTTTGGGAGTTCTATGCCACCAGAAGAGATCAGAAAATCTTGAAAGGAATTGATTTCCCTCAAACAATTAAAAAGTGCACTGGGCTGCAGAAGAAAAAGAATAAATAAATGAAAATTATTTTTGTGATTATTGTGTGTTATTTTACACTCATTGAAATTTTTTATGAATATTGTTTGTTTTACAATTAATAGTTAGAGTAATATAAAAAAATTGAAAGGAAATAAAGCGATACTGAAAATGAACTTCATTTAACCAGCATTCGACTTCTCATTGCATTGATTTAGTTAACGAGCTTAACCCTGACTAAAAATAAATAAAATAAAAATATAACTGAAAATATGAAGTGTGATGTGGGTTGTGGGTTGACAACTATTTTATTAAAAATAATTAATGGAATATTAAAAAAGTGTGCAAGGGCATATTTTATAAAACTGTTAAAAATATATAAACATATAATAAACTTTACTTTGCACAGTAGTGCATAATCAAAATATTTTAAAAATAACTTCGTCATTTGTAAAGGGCCAAGGCGATTGATCTAAAATTTTACTTAAGCATAGCAGGAGCATTTGAACTTAAGTTTCGAAGCTGGTACCATTCAATTCTTGGGATGCTGCTAACTTTTTCTAATGCCTGGCATTCCTGTAATTTTTTTGTTTGCTTCTTAAAAATTTTACATTGTCTTAAAGGAATAAAGGATCTTAAAGAATAAGTGGAAATTTGAGTTTTTACTTAAAATGTTTCAAACATCACTTCTGTCGAAAGTGGAATAGCCCAGTTAAAAAAAAATCGTTTATGCGATAGCATTTTATATTTTTTACCATTTTTTCAGATTTTTAAATTATTATACGGATCTAGCCAATCTTTGGTTGTATACTTTTTGTTTGCTGTTTTAAAGAGTGAAGAGTGGTCATGGTCTTCTGCTACAACTCTCTAAATCGCACACTTGAGCCTTAAAACTATTATTTACAAAATAAATCAAGCCCAAATAAGAATTTATCAAAATAATTTTCAAAAATTTCATATAAATTATTGATAAAAACAAAACAATAAATCATTCCACAAAGCATTTACAGCAGAAAAATTAAACAGGTACCGCAAAAATATTCCATTAATTAAGAGTCAACTATTTTCATGATTAACTCGTACATTTTTTTTATCAATCCCGATTTGTTCAAATTATTTCTCTTTTTCATTTTGCTCTTAATGTTGAGTGCAAAATAAAATAAAAGTGCCCAATAGTTCTGCAAGTATTGACTTTTAGTTTTAGTTAACCTATTGAAGTTTGGTTTATTAAATGCATGAATTTGATCATATTGCGATCTGTGGTTTGATAAGAAGATATATAATTTAAGCCGATGTTATAAAATTAAATCTGAAGTCGGCTTTTTAACGAAACTAATGAATTGCATCGTAACGAAAAATCTATTTAAATAAAATCTCTTCATTTTTCATATAAACTACTGATTTATAGTTTGCTTTTAGTTTAATATATGTATGTATAACTCAGGTGATCAAATTTACTACTTCTTAACTTTAGAGGGACTGGAAGTACAATTTGGAAAAGTGTTGCAGCATTTTTTAAAAAGAAGCTTTAAGCCGTGCTCCATTTCTTTCTGCAGAATTTTTGTTACCATAATAAATACTTCCTCATATGTTTTCAGTTATATATCAAAAAGTTAAATTATAAAACTCTGTTGCAAAAAAAATAAAATAATCACTGTTTGCAAACCACGATCTACTGATCCAACATTTCCCTTTAAATAGTTGTTGAAATGTGAGTTACATCTCTGATTTATGAATAAGAAAGCGGTATTTATTATAACTTGTTTATATTCGTATTCGTACAAGGATAATAATTTTAAGCGATTTTTAGTTGTATGAAAAAAAAATATTTTTAGTTCAGTATCAACCAACTCGTGTGTTTGATTTTTTGATTAATAACGAAAGGCTAATGTAAGCGACGAACGGCAACGGGCAGGTAATTAGGTGTTGTTTCTGCAGCTTGAATTTACTTAACGTAGGCAAATGAATAAAAAAGAAAAAAATCTAAAAAAAATTATAAAATATGTTTTGATACAAAAATAAACTAAAACAGTTGTTTTTAAATGAACAGCGGTTTGGTATGGAAAAGTAACATAAAAAGAAGACTATGGAAGGATTGAAAAATTAAAACGGCAAAACAAAAAACTAAACTTATTTCAAAATTTAAAATTGTTTTAAAAAGTTTTATTAATATTTTTCTTAACAAACAAATATTTTTCAAACGGGTAATATTGACGCCGCATGCTGTTTGCATTGGCCTTTCACCATTAAGCTATCAGTTGTAGAGCAGCTACGTTGGGTAAAAATTTTGCGATTTTGCTTAGTTCTGATATGGTGCCTACAAGCACAAAAATTGTACACAATGTTCGATTATTGAATTTGAATTTCTTTACTAAAAATAAACCATTTGTTTTTATTAAATTTCGGCTTTTTTAAGGGCCTCCAAGTTAAATAAATTACGAAAAACTGTTAAGTTTGTTTTTTTAAATAATTTGATTTCCAATATTTCGACCAACTTCGCCAACTTCAGGAATATTATATCTAAGACAAAAAATATGTAAATATAATAAAAACAATTTAAAAAAAAAACATTAATAAGCAAATTACAATTTAAATCTATATATCAGTGTCGTCTGTTGTCTATTATCCTAAGTTTTGTCACTAACTGTCTTTTGTTATTCATTTCTATGTTTGTTTATAGTGTATCGATATACGTGAGCACAATTGTCCGTATCTGTTTATAGGTTATTCTCTTCTTGGCTGGAATATTTATTATATGCAGCTATTCCCGTATGTATTTCTTTGATGAATTGTTCTCTTCAATTCATATGCTCACTTTCTTAATTTTGGTTGATGTCCAGTTATTGCACAGTGGGTTGCAAGGTCAGTTTTTTGATTTAATAGATTTTCAATTTTTAGTTCAGATTTGTGCGATGATGGTTTTGTCTTTAGTTTCTTTAGTTTCGTCTCCGCTGCATTTTATCTCGTAAACTAAATTAGATTTGTCCATTTTGTCTAATTTAGATTTCGTATTTGTAAGAAGTTTATTTGTCATATTTATCGGTTTCATCGCTAGTGTATATATTTCTTTATAATAAGTGTCCGAATGTTTTGATATTTCCGATAATCATGGTATATAATCTATTAATTTATAAATTTTCTTTCTTTGTCTCGATTTTGAGCTAATGTGCAATAGTTTTTAGTTGTATAGTTAATTAATTTAAATCTGTTGATTTTTGAAGAAAAGATGTCCTAGACATAATCGTATTTTATGCTTTTGACTTCAGGTAGATTATCGCTGTAATTATCTTCAACCACAATTAATTTTCTGGTTTTAATCTATGTTTGCTTCGGCCAGTCAAATCGAGTCTTAGTAATTAATGCAATTTTTGTGTAAAGACATTGTTAAATGTTAATCCATGTGAAAAACTAACTCTTATTCTGGATCGCCGTATATTTATTTAGCATTTTTTTGTTTTCAGCTAGTGTAATAAGTGTTATTTAATAATGGAATTGAAATAATGAGCTTAAGGATGACCAACAATTGTTTTGTCATAATATTAAAAATAACGATAAAAATTAAAAGATAATATGAAATTATACGGAACTGACAAAAACCAATTGAATTATCTATAGAGTTGTACGTAAGCTTTTAGTCATTATAACACAAGGATATTATTAATAAAATTTTAACAAACAAAGAATCGGAGAAAAAACCTTTGCAACACCTGAGCTTGTGTAAACATTTGGCGTTATAAATTATTGACCACAGAACTAGGAAGTATCATAATTAATACCCTAAAATTTAGGATCTGCAATTTTAGAGGTCTGATTGCGCTAAAATATTGAGAGGCATAAGATGGTAAATACCACAAAGCTACATTGGAGTTGTCACCTGACTCAGGAGGTGGAATAGAAAGTAAAGTATGGAAACCTCATACCAGAAATAATTTTAGAAAGTAATGAATTTAAATTTTATTTGGATCGAATAGTATTTTTTGAAAGAAGAGGTTAGATATAATATTCGTAAAAAAAGGGAAGCGTAAAATGCTTGTTATAAATACAGTAGTTCCCGATGGCACTTACTAACAAGAATCCTATGCAAAAAAGAAAATTCTTAAGGTTAGCTGGGGAGATCAAATTTTATGAAATTTAGACGAAGTAATAGCAATGCCAATAATATCGGCTACTTGAACTGTTACAGACTCAATGATTCATAAGCTCTCTATTCTAGGAATCAACTACAAAATGGCAAACGTCCGTTTAATTAACCATCTAGAAGTAAAAATAAACATCCTTTGGTATATTTAGGAATATTTATTAAGATAGTACTTAAATTGCTTACTAGTAAAGTAAGTAATTTACCCAAATACTTAAATATTCGGACCCGTGAAACTAGGCAACTATACTGCAGGGTAAATCCTGTTGTAACAACATGCTGAAACACAATGTTTTACTAAAATTAAGATTGATGTAATTCGAAAAACTATTTGGTATTCATTGCGCCAGTTTCTAAACCATTTAATAGGATTAGCACGTACATTGATGGTTACAAGTTGATGCAAGAGTTATATACCACAAAAATAATAGATTTATATTCTCACATATATTTATGTGTATACAAATATTTATCACAGAGATATCTATTCACATGTATAAAACTAAATATCTATTTTTCAGTATATTTTAAGCGTTTTGTAATAAATATCACTCATACGTAAAAGTTAAAGAGTTTTAAAAGTTGAAAAAGTGTGCATAAAATCAAGCAAGTTCACTTACGTGGCAATCCAGTTTAAATCAAAGATTATAGGTAATTTGTCAGAAAAATTTGCGAATGTAAGGTATTGTGTTGGTAAAAGTTAGGATTATTATGATTTTAATTGCATTTGCAGGAAATTCCAAAGTATAAAGCTTTAACTTAAAAAACAGTTTTTCCGTTTAATTTTAATATAAACAAATTTTTTGAAAAGGTAACAAGCTTCTCACTAAAATTTTTATGAGTTTTGCTTTCTTTGTTAAGAGTTTTTGATCGATTTACTTTATGTATGTGAGCTTGTGCTTGTTTTTCGATTTTTGCTTAAAAGCAAAGATCGCTATTTAGAGATTCTGCTTTATATGAAAATGTATTAGTGATTTTACACTAAAAAAATAATTCCATTAAGCTGTAATAATACAAAACATTAAATTGCTACATGTTTTTATTTTTCAATTAGTCTTTTCTTTTAATGATAAACTTTGTTCAAAATTAACAGTTGAGAACTCCTTACATATCAATGAAAACAAAAGCTTCTGTTTTTGTTGCTGTTACTACTCAAAGCGTAGCGTGTGTGAATAAAAAAACTGAGCCATTAAACTTTGAATAACCTTAGTGACGAGGCTTGTAACAGTTCAAAGTAATTAGTTCATTTCCCAACCGTGCCATAGATTTAAAAATAAATGGAAAGCAAAAACACAAGACTTCTAGAGACTAGCTTAGAAAAGGACGAGAATTAACTGAACATGCAGTTACCATTTTAATCGAATAAAATTTTCCACTAATTGCAAACAATAAATAAAATAATTTTGAGTGTAAGAGTTAAAAAATTTAAGTTGGATCATATTATATCAACAAGAAAACAAATTGGTATAAAATAAGTTTTTTATAATGATGGAAAACAAAAAAGCTTTTTTGTATCCTTTTTGATAAATTCTTTATTTCTAATGCTGTTTAAGAAAAATAATTAAAATGGGAAAAATTAAGAAAAATAAAATGAATGAAATTGGGTTAACTTAACCCAAACTATGGAAGGACTAGACGGTTTTTAAAAAGCTTAATATGTCAGATTTTCATAAATATTGCAAATAAAACACTTCTGTGTTTTCTTAAACTTAAAGTTTAAAAAAGACTGCAATTTTCGTATGAGTTAATTAATAAGTAAACAACTCGAACATAAAAGTAAATATAACATCTTGCACATATTCCATCATTCATTAATTTACAAAGAGACTTTCATGTATAACAAACGCCATGTTGTCATGTCAGCTAAATTAAAGTGGAGTTCATATTAGATATTCAGTTATAAAATTTATATGTGAGTGTGAATAAAGACGTAAGTAAGGCTACTATTATATATGTTAGTAGCATGTTATCACGGAAATAATTATTGACAACATGTAACCAACTTGTCATTTTAAATGTGCTATTGTATTTTAATCTGTATCTATCTCTTTGCATTAAAAATGGTCCTGAGTTCTATACTACCCGCACATTAATACCAACAGCGATAATAAATTATCGTCAAGTCTGTAAAGTTTATTGAAGATGGACAAATCTTTATCTTGTTCTGCTGCAAAAAGTAAGCTGCTGTAGCTATGTATGATTATATACTCACAATATTAAATAGTGAAATACAAAATTAGATTATTACTATTTGGCATGTTCAGGACAATTCTGTCGTTCGCAGAAAGTCTTTAAGCCAACAAAAGATTCAAAAAATAATTGTTTGCTATTGCAGTAAACTTAGAAGTATCACTTGTTGTTATTGTTGATAGAGTGTTATATTAAACCATCTACTTAATACCTAATCAACGTCAGCTTATAGAGAAATTCCCTTGGAGAGTAACATTTTTATGTTTTTCACTTTTCTATCTAAAGAATTTTTTCGTTTGCTAACAAAAGCATATTATGTCTGTGACACTTTTATTTATTTTTTATTTCTTACTCTATGTTTTTCAACGTTTATTTAACACGAGCTTTACAACTTTTTGCAGCCATTTACGTACCACAGCTGCGTTACTCTCGAAATTTTCGATGTCGATGATCACCCGTTAACCAACTAGACTTATTTAACTAGCTAAACCACGACTGCTACACAATACTCTGTTTTATTATACCGGCGCCTTTTTCTATCTTAACTACTGTCTAGACTCCGTTAGATTATACTGTTGTTTTTCATTTGTTTACCTTTTTGTAAAAACTCGTGGGTGTTGGACTATTGACATTGTGATATTCTTGACGGACAAGCAAGCTTCACTAACATTGAAACCATAGCGAAAACCCAACTCAATAGACCAGCTTTAAAGAACGCACCAATCGCAACGTTTGTTTGCGCTTTAACGAAATGCCATACTTACATAGCAGCGTAAACGCTGTCTTAAGGAGCGTTTGTTGTTAACTTTTCTTGTTTAATAAAACAAGTAAAAAAAAATCAAATTCTTAAAAATAAGTAAATAAGCGAGCAATATCACTACCATACGTGCTGTTAAAATCCAGCGTTGAGGCCGCGCTTTTAGGTTTGCTCCATACGTTTTATAGGAGCATTGGAAATTTGAAAGTTAAATTGCGCTTGGCGCTAATTTTTATTTGGCTGTAACTTTAGCTTCTAATTTTTTAAAATAGAACATACATTTTTTGTATTTGGTGTTCAACTCTATTTACCACACACGCATCGGCAACAGCAACATAAAGTTTTGTTACAGATATTAGAAGGGTTGCCTATTCTTCATTTCTTGTTATGTTGAAGCTTTTAATATGAACTAAGTTAGTTTTTTAGCCAATTTATCACTTTTAGTCTCGAGAGGTTTATCCCTTAGTAAAAAAAAAAAAAACTTCATAACCCGGTCATATGATTAGTTGGTTCAAGTTTTATATATTTAGTATGCGACACCGCAATTGCGCTTTTGTCTTAGCCATTTTTAATATCGTGATACTGGTAGCTGTAGTTGTACTTTCGACTTTATTTATTGACTTGGAAGTGCCTTCTCTTGTGGGGTGTTCTTGTTAATGTCTTATAGGTTCCTCTTTGGCCAGTAAAAAATCAGAGTTTTTTTTTGCGATGGACACTCTAGCGAGGCTTTCTTTTTCATCCCTGTCAGTTTCATATAGTTCCGTTTGATTTGACAGAATACCAATGCGTAAGAAATGCAGAAGAAATACAAAGTTATTAATGTTGATAAAAAATACTTCTATTTTATTCTTCAAGTGAAAAAATTCTCTTTAATTATTTTTTTTTATTTGAGATTTAATAGAATTTAAAATAGTTATTTTCAAAAAAAAAACAAGGTGGAACAAAAATAACTGCTGGATCATTTAATTCAAATATATATATATATATATATATATATATATATATATATATATATATATATATATATATATATATATTAAATAAATTTCATTCTATGATTTTGTTTTGATACTTAAATACTCTATAAGCATCGATTTGATAAGCAACCAGACATTTGTATTTCAATCATTGCAGCAGTTGAACAGTAATTCTTGTACTGACATAATTATCTGTATAAAAAAGTGTGACTGAAGAAAGAGTATTATTTAAATTTTGCAAAACTAACTGAACATAACGATAAAAATAAAGAAATAGGAGGATTTATTTTTGAAACAAGATATGTTATTATCTGTATTGTTTTAAGTCAAAGGATTTTATTATAAATAAATATGTATATTGATTGAAGAATAAATTTTTAAGCAAAGATTGTTTTATTAATCTTCTTTAAGAATTTAAGGAAGGCAAATCAGATTTTACACATTTTATTCATTTTAACAAAGAAGAAAATATTTTCAAAGCAAATAGATAGTAAGAAAAATATGCAACAAAAAATTAAAATAATTAAAGTAATATTTAAATCAAATATTTATTTTAATAATAATCCGAGTTTCCTTACAAACTTTTAATACCACTAAACTTTTTCGTCAGGGCTGGCAAGTGGTTCAATTTGTTGGTATTTCACCTGATCTGCCGATTTTATACAGAAAAATGCCGACTTATGTCAAAATAACTAAAAACGCGGGAAGTATGCTTTTAAATCCCACATTTGTTATTTAAAAATTTTTTTTATTATATATTATTTATTTAATTATCTACTGCTTAAGCTTTTCAATGGTTATTGGTTAAATTCTTAATATAACTGTAAGTAAAAAAAATTTAATAAAATAAAGCTTTTAATTTAATATTTAATCACTATTACTTTAAATCGCTTACATTCAATGCAAATAAATTGCACGCTGTTAAAATTTAAAAATTTCATTAAATATATTTCGAAGAAAAATAATATAAAAAATCTTTATATGGAAATAAATGAAATAATGAAATATTCCAGTTCAAAGAAAATCATGATGGAATAAAATTATTGCTTAAAATACGAAGAGACAACAAACACGTAGATTCATACATATGTATGTATAAAATAAACATTGAAAAAATAGGTAGGAAAAAAATGAGTAGAATAAGCATATTTGAACTGCAGATAATTTTATACATCGATTTAAATATATTGTGATCTAAAGCGAACTGTTTTTTGAATGCACCATATATTGCTTACACATTTGGCGAGATGGCGGTAAAAAATCCGTAACTTTTGATTGGACTGGAATTAGATATGCGATTTTTCTGTTTGGTAGGTGAGATTTTAAACTTTAATTTTTGATAAAAAGCATAAAAGTCAACCGACAAAAAAAGTTACGAACGGTTTAATATTCGTTACCATTATTAATTAAAGTTGATTATAAAAGACAAGTGTTAAAACACTAAAATTTTTTTTCATTGTATTTCCTATTCTTATTGTTACAATTATAATTATTAATAGTTTTGTAAACTAAATCCTGTCAGGAATCGCCAAATTTTGGCCACCGTAATATTTTTAAGCTTAAAAGCAACAAGGGCCAAAGATTGGTTCTTTTAAACATCCTTTTGCAATAAAAAATTTTAAATTTTAAAAAAATTAAAACTTTTTAAATAACGAAAAGTTCTAATGAGAAAATTCTATTTTAGTTAAAGTTTTATTTTATTTTTAAATATTTCTATAGCAATTTATAAAATAAATATTTAATACGTATACTTTCAAATCTGAGAGCTACTTAAATTAAGCAATTTTAGTAAAAGTTTCTTCTAAATAGCATAGATTTTCATCTTCTAATATTTGTTTAGCCTCCTCTTCTAATTCGTCTATTCGTTTAGAGTTGTTTTCCATTTCTGTCGAATATTGGACATATATGGATCTGAAATACACAATAAAATGCTGATAAGGTATTCATTAGTACAACATCTAGACATTTTTCTTGTGCTATGTTCACGATTTTCGAACTCTGCAGACAGCGTAGAAAATTTTCCATTATTAGTACCATTATACACGTAAAATAGGGTACTCTCACATTTGTATCGCTAGTTTCTCTATTTTTATGAATATAGTATTTAATATTTTACACTCCGTGGCCTTAGTGCTTATTGTGGTGTCATACTGCTCTTTGGTTTCGATCCTTTTTGTATTTTGAATACCGTTTGAATATGCACCAAAGTTTCTGTCACATTGACAATATAAATGACCTCGAACTGGGTAAATATATTAATTTGATCTTTAACTTAGTTGTTATAAATGAACAAAACATCATTATCTTATAGTTTTTATTTTGTCCTCCACAGTTTTCCTTGACATTTGGTTTGTTCTCAATTTTCTTGCTTACATATATAATCAAATAGAAAGGACGCCACAGTTTCGGACTACTATTGTTATTGTGACAGTGCATGTTAAACACGTAATACCGAAGTTGACGCTTGTAATATAATGACGTTACCGTTAATGTTCGCAATAGCATACTTTGACCATAATCAAATTCTAAAACTAAAGTAATTATATATGTTTTGTCCTTTTTTTAAAGATCAAACTTCAGAGTTTTGTAGGCAGCTTCATTCAGTTTATTTATATTCTTTTTTGCTGTTTCTTCTAACCTAATTTGTTCACAGAAGTCACAGGTGTCAGGGTGAGTATGGTGAATTCGTTCTAAAATATTTGAAAAATTTATTATATTTCATATTCAGATTTTTACTATTCTTCTTCTACGTTTTCAGTTAATTTATTTTGAAGGTGTTAATTTTTACACTACTTGTATAAAGATCTAAAAAGGGTTTCTTGACAAATCATCTTTTTTAATAATATTTAATAATACTAATAGTTGCCTTTTGGCTTTGAATGTTGTGGATCTTCTTTTTGGGGTGCAAGCCTCTTAGGAGGTACAAAATCCTTGACTTAACTGAATTGATGTATATCAACACAGTAATTTTAATTCGATATTGTGATAAATACTATATACTGCCTATTTTAATTTATTTTATAACGTTAAGTGATACTAAGTTTGTTGAGAATATTTGAAACAAAAGGAATAGTAAAATGTCTTTATTTTAGTATTTTGAGATATGAATATTAACTACTTTTCTATTCAATGCCAATATAAATGAACAATTAGCTTATGTTAAATAAATATTTCTTTATCTCATGCAACTATATAAGTCATTAAATTGATAATTATTATAAATTTTTTAGCTTTTTAATATTCTTTTGTAGTGTTTTTTTAACCCAATTTACAATTTACTTTGTACTGAAGCATATTCATTAAAACTCCGTGTATTGTCAGTTCATGTCGGCAGGACAACAATGTTATTTTTATAAAAAAATAAACAAATGTAATATTTCTTTTTTTATGCGAGGCCCTGCAAGATATAAAGAATTTTTGATTGGGGTAGAAAATTATCCCACCGATGTAGTAACGTAAACTCAAAAAGCAAATGTAGTTAACATAAATTTATACCCAAATTCTTCTTCTTAAGATGTTCTACATTTTCTAGTATTGTATTTTGATTATAATAATGGTCATCGTCGATATAAACCTACTCTTCCATATATCAGAATAACGTTATAGGAATTTTTTTAATTAATTTCTTCGTCCTATTCATTAACTAAAGGCTTAAGGGCAATTTCTTGACTGATTTACTTTAAGTGTTCAAATGCAAATAGAATTAGAATTATAATGATCAGCATTATAAATGAGAATTTATTTCCTTCCAGTTATTAATGTTCTAACAAAACTTATGTCTATTTTTTCTGTGCAATGTCTCTTTTAATTTTATATTTTTTCGGCTTTTACTGCTATCTTTCCTATAGCTCTTCTACCTGTTTTTGCCTCATTGACGTATAGTTGGTAAAAACCATTCTGGTTACTAAATTTTCTGTTATTTTAAACAGTCATACATAGGGGTATTTTGGTATTCTATCCGGACACTAGTTTGTTTTTTGTTTAAATTCCAGAAAATTATTGAACTCATCTAAATCAATGAAACTTGGCATACGCTGCTAAGGCTTGAAGTAAAAAAATAGGACCAAGAAGAACAAGTTTCCCTTTGCAAATGCAACTTTCAAGGTCAGCGAAATTCTGCAATAAAAACTTCGGTCAACATAAAATCGTAGCTGCTTTTAACATTTAAATTTCTTTATTTTTTATTAAAAAAAAAGCGGCAGACATAGAGTCCCTTAGGTCATACGCCTTAAATATCCGTGAGAATTTAAAAAAAAAATTTGTTGTTGGTAATTTTCGAAATATATTTATTTTTAATCTTTTATGTTTTAGTTAAGGTATCTTCCCAAGGGCAAAGCAATCCAATCAGCCAAAAATAATAATAAAAAATAAATTATATTTTGATAATTTTTCAAGCAACTGGTCTCTAATTTGAATTTATATTTTCAATATTTCGCTACTCCTTTTTGTAGCACTTGAAAATTATTCAGAATGTGCACTTTTATTTCCGCTATAAAAAATAGTGTAAGTATTTAAAACTAATGAAAAAATAATGTGATGTAATTTGATTCATAAGGACTTTTCTTTTAAACCAATAACTAAAAATTATATTTTTAAAAAGTGTATACAAACAAAAACACACATGGGTTAAGCAGCCATAACGACATCAAACAAACGAGTCTAGTGTAGGAATTTATGTTGTATTATATCTAATAGAATTTTTCTACGCGTAGCCAATGAAATGCAAACAAATTATGAAATTCTAATAAAAAAAATCATTAAATTCAATTTAGTTCCTTATAAAACCCATGCATTTTGGGTACCACTGCTTTAAATGCAATATAACATTATTTGCCTTTCAAAAGATTTATATGTTTACAGTTCAGTTAAATAATGTCGTCATTTTTATTACAAAATTTTTTATGTTAAAACAAATTACGCAGTTCTCATATATAATGCGAACAAATTTATGATTCACAACTTACAATTGTGAATTACAAGAAACGTCCTTGTGTGTATGTACATCCTTATGTACAGATATCTTTATTAATATTTTCATAAGAAAGCCATTCAATTTACATTTATGTATATTTAAAATATTTTGCTTAAGTGAGTTAAAAAATTTGATATAAAATACAAAAAAATAAGAAGGACGGACAATAGAACAGTTGAAAAAGTATTGAGCATTATCTTAAAAGAAGCAAATGAAGACTGCATTGAAGATAAATTGGTATTCTATTGTTGTGAGAAACATTATAACTTTAATAATGCTTTACTTTAATAATACTTGGAATTCAAGAGGCCTGACATTTAGTATAATTTTTTTTTTTGTTGGCGAATATGAAGTTAGGTAAAACTACGTTTTCCCTTTAACAGAATGGAGAAAATGTTAATGTGAGCCAAATATGACAACTTTTGTTGCAAACATAAGCTTTTACTCAAAATGTATAGGAAACAGTTGTTTATCTATTGAAGTTTTACTTGTTTTCAGATACAAATGTAATTAATTATTTATTGATTTGTTTATTTATTTATTTAATTGTTTTCTTGTTTTAAATTGATTTT
The DNA here is from genome assembly GCA_937654795.1 of Cistogaster globosa. Lineage (NCBI taxonomy): Eukaryota > Metazoa > Arthropoda > Insecta > Diptera > Tachinidae > Cistogaster > Cistogaster globosa. Next base: position 25,309,377 of record OW569407.1, read on the forward strand.
GTGTTTATTTATCAATTAAATATATAATTAAAAGAATTAAAAGTTTATTTGAATTTCTAAATGAAAACAAATAATTTTTTTTTACATTTAAAACGGGCTTACTTATTCTTTTCATAACAAAACTGCTCCAAGAAATAGACACAATATAAAACGCAGCAGTTTCGTTATGGATTTTTGAGATATAACCAGGTCTTCAGAAGTTTCTGAGAAACATGTTAATCGGAAATCTAGAGCTCAAAGCGTATATTATGACAACTCTAGTGTATAAAAATAGGTAAGCCGTGGAAATTGTGAGAATATTCGATAATAAATTCGATATAATCTGACAAAGCTTGACAGTAATTTCATAAAATATTTATAGAATAGCACCCACAAGAAAGGACAAAAAAAAAAAATTTGGTGTTAGGGCGAGATAGATAGAAAGAAGAGGTGCGATTCAAAAAAAAAAAAAAAAAAAAAAAAAAAAAAAAAAAAAGACTTACAATTAACTTAAGAGGTTGGAAGCGGTGTCATAAACTTAATGTTTTAGAATCACTAAAAACATCTTATAAGACGCCCCAATGCAATTTGGAAAAATATGGCTACTAGCCACGTAATTTTGAGAAACTTGCACTTTGTAAAATAAGTAAAACGTTGGACATCGAAATCAATAGGAGATGTAAGATCTGTCAATTTATTCATAAAAAGTGGAAAAATGGTAAGGAAAATGTGGCATTATTGGTCTGTACCACTATACAAATTGTTACCGATTAAGGTATGAGAAACATGTGCATAAATAATCAAATAAATTTAAATTTATTGGGTTATGTGATGGGTTAATAGGCTGAACAAAATATTACTTCCATCACTTAAAAATGTGGTGTGTGTAAGAAAAATAAAAATTAAACTATCTAACACATGTGCAGCAAAAGCATTGAGTTCTTTGGTATCGGAGTACTGGTTAAATATGATCAACGGATCAGTTAATTGGATGAAGTCATTCGTACACTAGAGGTGTTTCAGGATCCAAAGCAAATCTACTGAGATGGTGAAAGGCATCTGAATAATACAAAAAAAAAAAAAAAAAAAACACGGCAAATGACTTTCTGAAATCATCTTTATATTCGACAACAAATGAAAAGTTAAAAGGCTCTTACAATGAAAATTATGAAACAAACCATAACGGATTATTATTTGGTAAAAAAGTATCAACATAAAAAAGCGTGTGGCATTCGTAGCTGAGTGGATTAAAAGTTACAGGTTGGTAAAACAGCAATTTGAGACTTAGAGTCTCACCTCAGCCACAACAAGTTTTTCGAGTCTCGTTAAATTGTGTGTTAAGTATAATCTAGTCAGGGCCATAGAAAATATTCATCTAAAATTCAGAATCATAAAAACTCGCAGGTATGAGAAGAGAAAATTTAGCAATATAACTATTATTTCCAGTATAATGGAAAAAATTATTTATTTCCAAAAGAGTTTTGTTTAGTTTATTAAAAAAAGTATAACAGGAGTAAAAAAACTGATGCGAGTTGTCCAAAAAGTTATTTATTCTTCAGCTATTGAATATAGAGAAAGAATTACTTTTTTATTAAAGTTTTCATGTCTTAACATATATTTTACTTATTTTTCAATTTTTAAATTATTAGGCATATTAAAGATTAAGTTTTTTTTTTAATAGAATTTTATACATACAAGTAGTGCAAGTATACAAATAAATAAATTTCTGATTAAATTCCTGAATTTCAGAACTAGAATTGATGTCAGTATTTATTTTATTTTATCATTGTAATTATTTTTGTTGACTTTTAATTTTTCGGTTGGGTGAATAATTATGCTGTTTTTAAAGGCCACAAGTCAACGGAAAAAATAAATAATGATTTAATATTTTATTTTTATAATAATTAAAATAAATAATGTTTTTTTAATATTTTTATTTGTTGTAAATTTCATTTTTTGTTAATTCGCATTGCTATTATTATTTTAGTAAGCTTTAACGATGTTACGTAATAAAATAAAGTGCACTTGCTAGTTTTGTAACATTTTAATGATGTGTAGAGAAACTAGAGATACAAATGTGAAGTCACCCAGTTTTATCGGTAAAATGGTACTATAATAGTTGTCAGTACATTTCATTTTTGTGGATGGAAAATTTTTAATACTTTTTACGGAATTCTACAACAAATGCTTAAAAACACATTTTTTTGCATTATAATTATAAGAAAATTAGATATGATTTCTTCATTACATCAACTTCCTTCAAGAATTGCCGGGAATATCAGGGAATGCGAAAAAATTTTTCCGTTTTCCGGGAAATCCCAAGCCATATTAAAAAGATATACGGCTAATAAGTAGTCTCTTGAAATAGCCGCTATATAAAATAAATTTAAATGAAGTCCCCTAAAGTAGCGTGATTATCGTAAAAGTATTGTTTTTCTTTGAACTGTGATAGGCAGAAACATAAAATTCACACAGTGTATGTAAAACTATGTCCGCTGTACCATTAAACACAAATATAAAATCTTTAGTTAAAGGATGTCCAGAGATTGACTGGATTTTTCCATACTTGGCGTTACTTTTGAAACGCAATACGCAGACAATTTAAGCTTAAATATATTTATGTCCACTATTAGTAGAAGCACAATTTATATTTAAACTAAAATATTTGTTTAAAGTATACGACTTTTGTAGGCGAATATTTGAAATCTGCACAGATTATGAACTAATATGTCCGGTAGAGAAATAAGATTAAAATAGAAACAGAGAATCTATTGCAGTTTCTGCCTTAATGACAAGAAGAAAGGATGAATTTAAACTTAAGTGAAAGGTGTACCAAAAGTAAAGTATATTTTTATATATATTCTTATATTTTAAAAAGTTAGATAAGATGCAAACACTTAAAGTTTTTAATAACAAGAAAAAAGATAAAATTTAAAATAAAAAAAATGGCTCAAAGATAGTATGGAACTTTTCATGTTGGAGTCCACTTCGCATTGCATTTAGCAGATTAACTTAGCATAGTCGCTTTGGTTCGATTTAGATCTTTTTAATCGTTTTGGTTATATAGAAGATTTTGTTCCATAATATGGAAAATGGATTAATATAACATATAGAAATATCTAACAATACGATCTGTCAGTTTTATTTTTCAAAAATCAATTACATGTGCGGCAAATAAAAAAAATAAATAAATGTGTTTTACTATCTTTGTTCCATTTCTTCCATGTCTTTATTATTTCATTTTATTTTAATTTATTTTTTTTTTTATTTGAAAACGTACAAAGTAATTAATAGTTATGAAAATTTATTATTTAAAATCTTTTTAAAGTTAATTTGTATTTGTGTTTATTTGCATTGTAACAAAATTAAGGCCGTACGTGAAAAAATTACTTTACTAACGGGATACTTGAATTTCTTAACAGTACATACTCTAGGCAAATTTCAAGCGTCTGCCTAAAACGGTCCATACTCATCAAATTCATGACCTCTATAAACATTAGAATCACGTCAATATAGTAACATTTTTTTAGTTTGGCTTTTATTTTTTTTTTTTAATATTTTTTGAGAGCGGACCTAAAAATCTTTAAATTCAAATTATCCGCCTATGGCATATTATTATTTTTTTTACTTACAATATCTTATTAATATCACGTCACTTTAGGAACATCCTATTTTTCCTAGTTGTAGTTATAAAACGGCTATAGGTATAAGTTTTCTGTGAATTTCAAGGTTTTAGCTGTAACAAATTAAGAGATAGACGCCTGTGACTGATGGACAGGCATTGTGTCGAAAACAATCGACTTACGTTATACGTGTACGAAACTTTGAAAAGCTAAAAAATTCTTCATAAAAAAATACCATGAGTAACAGAATAGACTTGTCATTTCAACCAGATTTATAGAGAAGATATTCTTGAAACAGTTAACATTTAGGTATGCAAATATGTTTAATTATAAATGTACGAATTAAATTTGAGCAAATAAAAGTACAAATTCACGTTGAATACTTTATTAAATTATTAAAGCGTGCAATGTTATTGTTGGCATAATTGTGATTGAAAGCTAAACAAAAAACTGTTGACAATAATCTTGATGTCTAAACGGATGAAAAAAATGTAGTAATTAAACTTTTTAAATTAAATATTAAACTACATTAATCGTCAGTAAGAAAATGAAACCACATAATTATTTAATTCTCTTGATAACAATGAAATAAAATTAAAATATATTTTAACAAAATAATAAAATTTATACTACAATCATGAATGCAAACATGCATTCACTAAAACGTCTACATAAAAATTGTTTTTCAATTAAAATCATTTATTTTAATTATCGCATGTTGTGCGATTAATTATGCAAAGTAGATTTAAAAGTCTTTTAATAACATAAGATGACATGCAATGTCTGAAAAATATGAAAGGAAATCAAAATGTTGCACGTAAAATATTTTTTTAAGTCTTTATAGCAACAAAGCACCAATATTCTGTTTATAGTGACACGTTTAAACACCTTTTTAGATGAGACGTGCATAATTGCATGCAAATATTCACAAATAAGCTGAGAGTATAAATACAATTACATGGGAAGGTAACGCAAAATTATTTTATTTGTAAATTCTGAATCTGCTGTAAAAAAGGCGAAATTATGATCATATTTCTTTTTAAATTAAAATTGTTTTCTTTCAAAGTTTTACCCTACCCACGATGAAAAAGACAAACTAAATTTTTAAGCAACCAAAAATTATTTTGAGGCAAGCGATATATAGCAAGTAAGAGTACTATGTTGGGTCGAATCTTATTTACCCTTCACCGTATATGTGCATCACATGATCCATACTACAGATTTTCCATTGAAATAAAAATCCGCATTCCTACTATTAGGTTCTTCCATTCAAAAAATTGTTTTTCCAAAAGTTTTAAGTGCTCCTTAAAGTCGTCCCAGCTTAGTAAACGAAAAGGTTGACGTATTAGGTAGGAGCAACCAAATTTTTTAATCCTCTATCATTTCTTATCATAAACTTATCCTCAAAAATTGTGTTTTATCCGCTTCCACGAAATATATGAATCTATCCTGCTGATTTTTAAGAGCAAATGTTTTTAGACTATGTCTGATTGATTGGCGTATTAAAATTTTCATTAGCTCATTGGGTGCATTAGCAAAGTTGATTTAAACAAGAGCAAGGTCGGACAGATGAATATCGCTTAGTAGTATTCAATATAAATAAAAACTCAGAATATATACACTTTATGGGGTCGGAAATAGATATTGGAAAAATTACAAACGTAATTACAAACTTAGGCACCTGTGTTTAAAGGTCGCTGCACTTTAACTAGAAGAGTTTTCATCCACAACATTAAATCAAGTAAACTAAAGTGTATTTGCAAATTTTCAATTTATAATCCGGTTTTTACTTAAGTCAACTTAAATTTTTTTGATATTTTTTAATGATAGTGTCGTTTTCTCTTAAAACCATCGTTAAAAAGTTTAATAAAATTTTGGTACATTTTTGAAGTTTTGAGTTGTAGAAGTTTTTTTTTTTGAATTTTTAAACATAATTTTCTCTAAATTTTCTGGTAATTTGTTTAAATACAAGCTAACAATGATTTGATATACATATTTTCAGACAAAAAAAAAAAAAAAATAGGAATATACACTTTCTACTTAATTCTTAAAAAAACGAAAATAATATTTTTGGGTTTCAAATTTATTTTCTTTATCTAAAATCTTGTACAAATTACAACCCCTTCATCAATAAAGGCTCCATTATCTTTCTGTAAACAACAAAGTATTTAAAGAGAACATTCAAAATATTTACGTTACGAGTAAACCAAGTACAACGGCTTTCAAGTTTTATGCTCAAACTACTTCAAATGACATTAATGAACTAAATATTAAGAAAAATAAACAAAACCTTTACGAAGGGGGATGTTGGTTATAAACTTTCATAATCTGATTCCTGTTTATATTATAATTTTGTATAATTAAGATGTTGTTCTATTCTATTCTGTTTTGTTTTATAAATTATACATTTAATATTAAGAACTGATAAAGAGTGTAACAATATAAAAACAGCATTAGCATCAACAGCATTAAGTAGCAACTGCTTAAGGAATGACATCAGAAGCAACAAACAAACAATGACATTTTCAAGACAAATAAAATTATTATCCTCACTTCATATAGCTGCTACAGCTTTTATAGTCATCCTTCGTTGCTGTTATTACTCTAATACATACAGATAGCAGAAGCAGCAGGAATATAATTAACTCTAAGTTTCCTTTTAAACATAAACATCCAGACAGACTTGCTACGTATTATCACTATTTTTTATAATTTTGCAAAATGCTTAAGCATCTCCTTTTATTGGCGCCAAGGAAATAAGTTTTATTATATTTGTTGCCAACTGCGTGGTGTTATATTTAAGCGTTAAGTCTGGCACTTTTAAATAAAAAATGTTTTGTAATAAGCTGTTAGTAGGAAACATTTTTTTTTTATTAAATTAAAACAAAAGACAGCAATTTTTCAAAGCTTAATTATTTTTTTAAGATAAGCAGAAAATTACAAAAATAACTTATTCAGTCTCAAACAAAATAATTACACACTTCAACGGGAAAAAAATTATAGGGCTCCGATTGATTCTGGTAGAGGAAATAAAAAAATATATATGTGTGTAAGCGTTTTGAAAGATCAAATAGGAATTTTATTTTAAAGCCAATTAAAGTTTCTTTCTTGCCTATTTTTGAAGTATATCGGTATATAGAAAATGTGATGCTAAATATATTTGTAAAACATATTCATTCTCTATTCCTTAAAATTCATGTTGCTGGGATATTATATCAAGAATGTTTAAAAAAAAAGAGTTCGTTTCTGTTTTAATATTATGCAAAAAAGAAATTAATAATAAACAAATTATACGGCATTTACACTATGCAATTTTTTCATGAAATTAACATAAAATTTTTGTTCGGTGGTGAAGCAAGAGGGGCAAGCAATATAACATTGCTTGAACTGTGAAAACATGTTTTTGTTGGTTATGTTTTGTTTGAGATAACGAATTTCGCTGCAACTTAAAAGCGAATTAAAAAAAAGTTAAAAAATGGCGCAGTGTAAACATGGACTTTATTATCTTATTCCTTTCTTTAAAAGTATAAAGATCACAATGTTCTTAGTAACAATTATTCTACGTGAGCAAAATTTCTCTCACTCAATATAAAAAAATTGTGTTCTGTATCATTGCGGATAATTTCGTTGATCACTCTGTCTTGTAACCAATTTTTTAACTCTGAAAACAAGAGCAAGTAAAAAATCAATAAATGAAAAAAATAATTTCGAGTCGCAAACTAGGGCATAAAATCGAATATAAAATATATAAAATATAATAAATTGTGTAAAGTAGCTTAGATCACAAAAATTGAAAAAAATAAAAAGTGGAACACATAAAATCAAATATTACTCACTATAAACGGTACAAATGTCAAAATTAAATAATTATTACTCCAGCATATGCTGAGGTTTAGTATATAGTATAGTATTCCTTTTTGTTTTTAAGAAAAAGTTTTCCGAGTTTTATTTATTTCCTAAAAAATGAAAAATAGTTTTAAGGGTATTTTTTGATTGAACAATAAAAAATATATTGAACTGACGTTAAACAAGTAAATTTGCTGTATTCGTCCATGATGAATCTTAAAAATTTTTTCTTATTTGTTAAATCGGAATTTTAAATAAGAGTTCCAAATGACATGAAAAAATTAGAGGCATGCGTGGTATTACGTCCTTTGCCTCGAAAGATATGGACCGATTTTGCTGATTTTTAATAGTATCTCTTTTGACATTATGCCCATCCGTCCTTCAGCACCAACTCGGACGGACGGACGCACATTGACCTACAGGTGTCCTAATTATACTTCCATTTTTGAACAAAACAGAATGTGTACTTCTGTGTTTGACGAAAAACTATAAATTGTTAAAATTATATATTAAAGGATGTACCCATTGCTAATTTAATTTTATGTATATGGTCTCATCTCTTGAAATGAACACAGACAGTTAAAATTAACAAAAAACTTGAGTTGCTATGTTCGCTACAACAACAACATATATACAATTGAATATTAAAGGGTGTAAGCATAGATGACGTTATCTAATGCTGTGGCTTGAGGTGTGTCTATTGAAAGAACTATTTTCTAGAAAGAGCTATAAAATAAATGTTAATATCGATTTAATATTTTTTACGATAATTTGTTTTCAAATTTTTTTAAATAGTTAATATTAAAAGATATTAAAAATAACTGTTATTTAATTTATGTATCAAAAATAAAAAATAGTTTTAAATTAAGCTTAATTTATCTTACGGTAAAATTATTTTTTACTGTTTTTCATTGTGTCACCTTCCTGTTCATATTTATTTCTAGTTTAAATTTAAAAAATAATCCTAATAGTTTTTCTTAACTATCGGTACGGCATTAAGAAAAAGGCGTTTTTATGCATCCCGAGCTAAGATGTTCCAAAAAAAAAAATTTAGCAGTAACATTTGACATAAAATGTGTGAACACATTATATACTTTAACTCGAGAGGTGACACGCACCATCAGTTATTCAGGCTACACATGAATACTACTTTTGATATGAAAAATTGATATTTTTTTGTAGAACGTTTTAACTAATAATTGTTAACTTTTTTCAGTTTAACTCTCATTACTGCATTTACTCTCTTAACTTCTGATGTCTATCATTCATTTATTTCGGTTAACGATTTCTCATGTTGTGTGACTTGGGCAAAAAGAACTGCATTAAGATGTTACGATAGGGAGCACTAGAACAATAACTTCTGGATCGCCTACGTTCACAAATAATTTTGTGTAAATTATGTTGTTAATCTAAAGTTCAATATAACAAAAATAAGTGGTATACTTTTTATACCCTTCACCACAAAAAATAGAAAATGTATAACTAATTTTTTCATTCCGTTTGTAATTTCTACAATATCCATTTCAGACCCCACATCGTGTATATATTCTAAGTCCTTACGCATAGCGAAGTCGATTGAGCGAAATCCGTCTGTGCGTCTGTCCGTCCGTGTTAGTGTTGAAATCAATTTTGTCAAGGGTCTCGATCAGTTAGAGAAAACTTAAACACGACAACTGATCAGACATAGTTTCGAAATTTTGTTGTTGAAAATCAACAAGATCAGTTCATGTCCTTCTAGGCAGCAGCAGCAACACCACGCCTGCTTCTAATTTTTTCATATCATTTGTTACAATGATTTAACCACATTATAAAAATATATTGGGCGAGAACATTTTAAAAAATTAAAAAAAAAAATATCAAGTGAAAAAATATGCGCTTGCCAATTATTTCCATATTATGGGCCTTTGAACTTTTCATAGATAATAATGAAGCTATTATTTAAAAGCTTTTGAAGAGGTCTCTTAGAAAGTGCTAAATTTTAAGGAAATGCTGCTAATAACATTTTTATGTAAAACAATTTCTAATTTTTTAATTCTCAGTCACCTTAATATATTTTTGTTTGTTTTTGATTGGAGTTAGCTCTCTTACTTGTTTTATTTATTTATTTTACAATTATTGTAAACCATTTTTAAGGCTGTCATGCCTTAAAAATGAAGTTGATTTTGCTTGTATTTTCGTGATACTACATTTAAGCAATGCTAAAAAGTCAGCTAAACATTTCAATTATGTGAAATTTTTAGAACCTTTGAATATAACAGATAATCTCAAATTTAATCTGTTTATTCTTCAAATTCCTTTTCCACAATTTATGTTTTAAGCGCTTAAAGAAAGAAATACTTAAATTTTCTTTAAAAGACACTTAAATAAGATTTTTCCTTTTTGTTTTAAAAGCCCTCTTGATGCTCCTAGATATAATTTTAATAAATTAAACTTCTTTGTAGTTCTTGAAATTTTATTGCTTATTAAAACCACATTCAGTTGCCATTCAATATCTATTAAAATATATAACAAATAAGAAAATACACTAAAATTGTATAATAAAAATACATATTAATGCAGCACTATGAATAAAAATGTTTACTGTTCAAGCCGTAAATAACAAAAATAAAAACTTAAGAATTTTCAAAACATGTATGCAAAAACAAGCTATAATTGATAGGAACTCCAAACCGCTCTTTAACAACAACATCAATTCATTTTCAATTTTTTACACGTCCCTACCATGGAGAACATACAGCACATCCTACACAAGCAAAAAGCAAGATCAATGCAAAGATCAAATCGATATCATGTATCATGATCTTGAAGTTAAATTGTGAATAATTTAAATTAGTTTATGGGTTGCACCTATATGTACAAGCTTGTTGTAGCTTAAAATCAAACCAGTCAACAAAGTTTTTGCTATAGTTATTCCTGTAGAGAAAAACCGACAATATTCGTATGAATTTATATGTGAGACTAAAACATGTCTACCTGTGAGGCTTAAAGGCATTAGAATTCATTTATAGAACTTTTTCCATTTCTAAGAAGATTACCATAATTGAATTTAGTGACTGGTATTCACTTCAATTTATTGCATTCGAAGCTATTTTTTCTTTTTTGCTGCATTTCGTGTAAAGTAAAAAGGAGGCAGTGTGAAAATTAAATTTTATTTCTTCATATGACTTTTGTTGACACTTTTATTGATTATATCCCTTTCCAGAAATTATTTTTTTTAGAATTGCACCTGTGGTGTGGTTGAGGCAATCATTTGTTTTCTCTGTAAAAAAAATTTTGCGGAATAAACCTGCCAGTATTAAAAAAATTTAGAGCAATATTCTGAAGCTCCTTAATTTCACCTTAATATGACTGCAACAAATCTAATTTTTTATTTATATTTTTAGCAGGTCTACTACACAGAGTTTATCTACTTAAAATAGATTAAAATATTAAAAATAATGGCTAAGACAGCTCCTTGAATCCCTTAAATTATTATAAATGAAAAAATATAAAAAATACAAAAATATAATTTAGCAAGTGAAGATTTGAATGATACTGGAGCAGTTGTTGTATAAGCAAGTTCCACTTCATGCTCCCTCGGGTGTAGAAATTTTCTTGATTAAAATAATTTTGCCTTTCATGATGCTTGACAATTTTTATATAATTCTCGTTTATAATAACGTATACAGCTTTTTTAGTTTTACCATTTACCTAAAAGCAGTTTACGCCTTTAAATTTATCGAACAACTTTTTAAATGTAATTCTTCAATCCTCGTATCACTTCTTTAGCCCTTCTATTTCTATTTGAAATTTTCTCTTCTCTTGAAAAACAACTTTTTGTCTTAATACTTCCGACACCGACGTATGTGTGAAACGCGCGAAATATACACAGGGCTGATGTTCCTTGTGTGATTGCTCCGTCTGTACTAAAATCTATACACAATCAAGTGATATTTTTTCTGCAACAATAAATAAGACAGTATTTATTGTGTTGCTACTTTCTATACAAATAATCAGACAGATCTTTTTCGTAAATAATGTAACTCCTCCCAAAGTAATACAAACTTCCTCTCTGGAAACTTTCTACAATATTAGATTTGGTTTTTTCAATAAATTTATCATCAAAGAGTGATAAAACAGTAATTTCTTCTGACAAAAATTTTGGCTAAACTTTCCTTGGGCTATTATGGGGATCAATTTTTCAACAGTTTCATATTCTTTAGCTTCTTTAAAAAGCACAAATCTTGATTTGGTGTCTTCACCGCCAGACTACATCCAGCCACGGTTTTACATATAAAACAGTAATGAATGAACAGACATCGGAAGTGCTTGCCTATCCAACAAACATATATTTATGGAGTTAATAGCTCTAGCCACCCACCTTGCTTGATGCATCTCTTTAGGTCAGTTCTTGATAATCGTCTCGTCCAATGGTTCAGTTCTTGAAAATCGTCTCGTCCAATGGTTTTTTGCAGTTGGTGATTATAAAATGTCAAAAAACCTTCTTTTTTGCATAAAAAAAATGTTGCAGGAATAACTGTTTTTCAGTTGTCTCTAAACTTCTTGAACAGTGGAATATCAGGGCTACTTCTGACTTGGTAAAATGTCGTTTCGAACACACATTTTAAAACCAGTTCATAAACGTGATGGCGGCAAGCAAAGAGCATTAATTTTATGTTTACTTTTTGTTCCAAAAGCAAAGTACTGTATTGTGTTAAAGCAAATTATTTATACTTAGTCATCAGGACTCTAGTTATAAAGTGCTTTCAATACAGCTTTAGCTGGGTCCTGGTCGGAAAAGCTCTCCAGTTTGTGTAGAGCCAGATATTTTTTTCCAAATGAAATTAAAATTGGCAGGCGTTATTCTTTAGAACTTAAAGTCCAGGTAATAATTTCACATCCCAGTGAAAAGGCATATTATTCTAAAAATCTGATTTTTGAGGTTCTGCTCTATCTCTGTTTGTCGAAAAATCATTACGGCTTAGATGTAGTGCTTCTACTACAGCCTGAAGTACATAGATAAAATCGCTTGTGCTTGATTGACCACTCCAAAATTAATACTTCCTTCCTAATTTTGTCGAGGTTTCAGAGCTTACCATTTGTAGCTGGTTCCTCCTTCATCAGAGCGCGTAAGTTGATCGTGTTGTCTCTGCGAAACATATTTGCTTTAATCTTATTTTCTCTTTATATATTTTCCAATTTTTTTTTCTCCAAAAATGTAATACACTCCTAAATAACGAGATTACCGCTTTCTCAAACAGTCAATTTTACTTCGCGAATTGTTTTTCACGGCGAGAACTAGACGATTTGACGCTAACTTTGCGCCTGTTATATAATAATTTACGTCACCAACCAAGAAAACCCAATTTTTATTGCTTCTTAATTCCACTACCTTCTTAATCGCAAGAATAATTAAGAACAAATGTCGTGGATAAAGATTGCTACTGCCGCGCAACAAGTAGAAACATAATGATTTTTTTTAATGTTTACATTAGTCGAGGAATTAGGTTTGCACGACAGCATGTTCTCGGGTGGGAAGAAAAAGTATAAAAATTAAAATTTTTAGCAACCGATAGTTGACACAAGCAAAAAGAAAGTTATGTGAAAAAAAGGGAAAAAAAGAAAACATTTTTACTTGTAAATTTAATAATAACACTTTTCTTATATTTTATTCAATGGAATTAGATATCTTAATAGACCATAAATAGATAGAGGGCTTACTGTAATACTTCTCTAGAACTAGAATAATAACAATTTATCATAGACTTTACAGTTTTATAGATGTGTGAAAAAAAGTGCATTGTAGCGTAGCTGCAAGTTATTTTAGCAATAGTCTGCATTATCAAATGAAAAGGTGGTTGTATTAAAATAGTGGTCTTAGCACGATTATTTTCATTGGGAGAGGAAGCTCACCTAAAATAGCTACTAGTTAACATTTTTTAAAAAACGAAAATATATAAGAATAACTACAATTTGTTTAAGTAACTGATCAAGTCATCCAATTATAATTCGTAAAATAAATAAAATGCTACACCATGTAGCTGTCGTATACTCCTCACATGCACTCACATGCAGTAAAGTTCTTGCAACAACTTCAACAGTTTCAACATATGTACGAAACTATATATTTATTAAATCAGTGAATAGTCTATGAGTTCATATTGTATGTGTGATTATGTATTGTCAGCTTAAAGATCTATTGAATGTTGAGGAGCTAAGCAGCCAACCAACCTACCAACTATCGAATTTAGAGCCAGAGCTTTGCAAAACCGAGACAAAACCGCACTTCTAAATATCGACAATTACATACATTCGTACAAAATTTTATTGAACAAGTGCAGGTATATTGAATTAGCAATTTAACTAATTCGTACTCGTAATTTATTAGTTCACAACACCAATCGCACCAATGATTTTTAAACAGAATCAACTTTAAAGAAATGAGGTAAAAGGAAAGCTGCTTCTGTTGCAGAAACTGCACCTTAGGCAACATCAATTAAGCGAATAAATAGAGACTTAAATTTTCAACGTTTTTAAGGCTTTAACACACTGACTGCCAACAAATTCTAGTTGCGATTTCAACTAACAGATTTTTTTATTACTACAATTTTTATGACATAAACATGCACCTAATTATATGCACAGACATATACACCTTTCCATTTACAAGGAAATTATGTCATCATTATAAAATTGGAATTTCGTTGTTTAAGAAAATAAAATCGAAGATATTTGGCACGTCTATGGTTGAAAAGACACGTTTTATTGGTGTGTAAATGTTGTTTAATAATGCTAATTATACTCATATATTAACGAAATGTTATAATTAGTATTGAACATTGAATATAAATGGTGATGTTATATGTATGCGTATTTGGTTTGGAATATATGACGTTCAGTGTTAAACATAAATTAATAAATATTATTTGCAAATGTGTTAAGAATCAATAAAGATGTTAAGTAATGTTAAGATTGAAGGATATTGACTGTATAGTAGACGGGAAGTATTCATTGAATTTCTTGTCAAACACAGAAATATAATTTTAGCAATAAATAAAATCAGTAGTGCTTCAAAATTTGAATTATTTTAAACTGTAAATTTTTTTTATTCTGAAGATCAATAATAATGACGTTAACATCTGTAAATGATTGCAGGCACGACCGTCGAAATTTAAGCATTGTTGGCCTCACGACGTTGGAGGCCAAATAACAGGTGCATTTCGTAAAATTGCGCATTAATTATCATATTAAAAAAAAATTATTGAATAAAGTACGGTAACGATCTCCATCGAACGTATTGCGATCCCCGGCCTTATTTTTGAACAAATAAATTCCAATGATGCAATGAACGTCTAAACGACAACCCACGAGCCATTTTTCTAGATAAAGTGGAGCCTGTAGGGACTGTTATGGATTGGTTTTACCTCATTTAGTTCAAAATAAGGCATAATTTCATTCTAAAATTTCTTAGGATATGTTTTATGTCTACCGAGTTCAGCTTTAACAAGTGGCGTGTATGGAAATTTTTAATAAAAATTATTTTACTTTGAAAAAAAAATACTTTTTTCAAAACTTCTCAGTCGAAATTTAAGTGCCTTTAAGTAAATTAATTTTTTTATGATGTCACGTCAATATCACTTAAAACTAAAAAGCTTCAATTCAGTTACTTTCAACCAGCGTTAAGCTGTTATTTTGGTTTTTGAGGCATTCCAGTATGATCAGTGCTTTAGAACTCTCTGTTACCTTGAGTTGTTTTTTTTTTTTTTTTTTGTAATGGAGAAATATTTTTGGAACGCAGAAAAGATTTATGTTAAAGGAACATAAAAAGTGCTTACATTTTTTTACCTTATACAACAAAAGCCGTTTTTTCATATTCATTGTTTTATTTATTTCTAGATTGAAATTTAAACGAAATAAACGAGTAGACTCAACTGTATAATTACGTAACAAAAAATACAAAATTTGTTTATTATGTTTTCAACTAAATAAATTATAATATAATATAATTTATAAAAAAAAAGAGTAAAATAATTTTCAATTAAATTTAATAAAATATCAGTATAAAAACACAAAAATTTATTAATGGAAGCAAAGGCGTTTTTCTGTGTAATAATGTCATCATATTGAAATTATATTTCTTGTATCGAATGTAAGTGACATTAATTATTTGGTATGAAGCAATCATGCATCTCCAAAATAAAGTAAGATATAAGGAACAAACTAACTGACACAGCTAGCATTCTTGTTGTATGCTCCTTTCGATTAGTAAGATTTTTTTTATTTTTTACACTTCACTTTTATCTGGTATACAGAAAAAAAGAAAATTATTGTTTTACCGCAGTTCATGAATTGGTTCAGGTGCTTGCAATAAAAAAGTAATCGCGAGTTGATATGCCATCGGGGTCATTATTGAAAAAATAAATTATGACACAGATAAATTTTGATAATTTTTTTAACATTTTTTTATCCATTTATAAATGCAGGATTAAAAAGAATTTAAGCCAAAACAATGATTTTGGAAACACGTGCCTGAAGTAAACTTCACACCGGTCTTTAATAAAAGAAAAATATTTTGGTATTTTGATAAAATATATGTCTAAATAATGGTGCTCTTTTCTCTTTCGTGTACAAATGAAAAAAGATATATGTTTGTATATATTTACTATTATAAATCTTCTTGAAACAATTAGAATAGTGTCTTTAAAATACTAGAACATTAACGCATATTTAGATATACCAGTGTTTGCTTTGTTGTCAAAATGCGACGAAAACTGTTATTTTTAAATTTTTTTATTTTCTTTGGTAAAGGTAACCGTAAACTAACGGCAACACATTACGGTTGTATAATATGGTTGTACGCAAAACATAGTATTGTTATATTAAGCATATCAGAAATATGATGGAGTATAAACATAATTATATTTAAAATGTAAACATGTAATAATTAAATCTAATAAATTTTGTCAAAATGAATTAACATTAAAAATATTACAAAATGGTCATGTCATGAAATAGGATTAAATTATAATATAATCCCGTAAATGAGAATAAAAAAAAAATAAAAAATATAAAATAATTTTTACAAAAAAAAAAAAAAAAAAAAAAAAAGAAAAACATTCGACTTCAAAACCGACAAACCTAAATTCATATTTCTTTAGGACTGTTATTATACATTATTTGTCTTATATTATATAAAAGAAAGATTACATCAAGATTTTTATTTGTCGCAGAACAAAATACGAATGCAGATTAAATCAAAAAATTGAGCAGTTTTGTGGTCACCCTTTACTTTTTACACTTTTTATTGCTACACAGTAAAACAAAATTTGTTTAAATTCTAAGCGTTAGTCTATAACTAATCAAAAGATTGGCTATGTACAGGAAATTACAACCATTAGCACAACCTTTAATTAAAAGTCTTTATACTTGGTATAGAAAAAGTTATTCTGTATAGTTTTCAAGAGCTTGTCTGTGACGATTTCCAAATTTGAAATTAAATCAGTTATAGGAATACACGTTATTTTCTTAATTCAAGTTTGCTACTTGTTAAAGCGGATTTTCGCAATAAAAGTTCTGTGCAAATTTTAATCAACTGTCTACAACTATTCAACAGTTTGGTTATATATATCAAATAACAGCAACTATTGTAACACCCTATAAGTATTACTTTTAAATTTTTATACTTCTTGGTGTATCAGACAAAGTAGTAGACATTATGTTTAATAATTGTTTGTATATAACGATTCAAACGATAGGGTCATATGGGTCAATTTACTTTAAATGTGGGAACACCCTTTAATTGCTAAATTAAAATTTTTGACTTGTTGTTATAGTGGACTTTGCAGTGCAGGTTCCTTGTAAATTTCAGCTGGGTGTCTATAACGGTTCAAAAGATTGGCCACATAGATCAACTATTGGGACATCTTTGAGTTTCTAAATTAAAATTTTATACTTGTTATAATAGCGGACTTAGCAATAAAGGTTCTTTGTAAATTTCAACTATCTGGCTATAACAGTTCAAAAGTTTGGCCACATACATCAAATTACATTAACTATTGGGACACCATTAAACTTGTAATTTTAAATGTTCATAATTGTTAATATAACGGTCGAAGAGCTTACCTTGAATCAGTCAACTCTTTTAAGGAGATTGACACTAATAACAATTTGCACATTGACGTTGATAATTGTGTCTCCATTTTTTAGAAAAAAAAATTGGACAACAACATGCTTAATAATTCCTATTTTTCTCGAGCACGGAAAACTGCGAAAGTAGTAATTTTGCATAAGGATATGAGCAATCCTAAAAATTTACGTGCAATAAGTTTGCTACCAAATATAAGTAGTCTTTAAAATATGTGTAAATAAAAACATACTGAAATTTTGCAAAAATGATAAATTATTTAACGAGGGCCAATTTGGGTTTAAATTCAAACATTCCACTAATCATGCTATTCACTATTTAACGTCAAATATTTACTATAATTGGAATAAATCTCTAAGTTCAGGCCACTGCCTGGTAGACTTTGAAAAAGCCTTCGACAGTGTTTGGGTCCCGGGGTAATACATAAGCTAATAAAATATAATGCTCCATTCCATCTTGTCATGCTCATATATAATATGTTGAATAATAGGTGTTTTTTTTGTATGCAACAAAAAGGAAATGAGTACCAAAAAGTTTATAATCGTTAATGGATTACAGCAAGGAACGGTGAACTCACCAATTCTTTTTAACATATTTGTTTTCGACCTTTTGAAACAAGTCGATAATATTAGGTCTGTTCCAGATGCATAACAAAACAGTCCGAACTAGTTCAATTTAGTCCAAAAGCGTTCCAGATAACAATTTTTGTACAATTTTGAGAGAAAATGAGAGAGTATAATTTTTCATTCCTGTACAAAGTTGTACGAACTTTTTCTTTGGGTAAGTTCGGACTAGAATTAAATTATTAGCTGTTTTTTGTTAACACTTTAAAATCAAATAATTTTGAAATAAATTCATAAAGTTGTTACTTAAAAGGAAAATGGAAGAGTTTTCAAATAAACTTGAAGTTGTAAGTACTTGTGTATATATTTGTGAATATTTATCACTTTCTTTAATAAAAAACCCTTTTATAGATCATTGAAGAAGTTGTGGACACATCAAATGAGTCTGATCAAGACGACATTTTGGACTTAGTTGCTGAAGATTTAGTTTATATTCAATTACTTTTTACAGCTGTTGGCAATGCTGCAAATGCTTTGTTTTTAAAATATTTTTCATTTTAAACGTCTAAAATCACTAAAATAAAATTTATTTTATTAAGTCAGCACCATTAGCATTTTATGATATTCGATTGTGGTATTTTGCGTTCCAGCAATTTCGGACTTCTTTGTCACATTCAGCGAGTAATTTCCGTTTTACTCTCAAAAGTCAGGACTATTTTGTTATGCATCTGGAACAGACCTATTATTGCTTTTGCCATTCCTATAACGAAGTTCAAAATATTAATAATAATATACAAAATAATTTTTATTACGTAGAAAAATATGCCATTAACCGGAAAATGAAAATAAGTATTGAAAAATGTGAAACTATTCTTTTTCGGCCACCTGTGAGAAAATGTAATTATAATATTCAAAAAAAATTGCAAGGATTTTGGAATAAAATTATATTCTAATAATAATATTTCTAATAAACAGATGGTTAAGACCAATTTTGTCATATGGTTGCCAAATTAGGTTTAAAATTTCGCCTACTTACATGGAAAAAATGCGATTTTTTGAATGAAAATATTTAAGATCGAAAAATAGCAATTTTAAAAAATATATTTCGAACAGCAAATTATATAACGCGGCAAATACCTGTCGTGTCGACAGTTTAATTATTTTTAAATTATAAACTACATTTTGAAGAGCTTTAATTGCACTGAAAATAACTTTATAATGGCTCCATACTATATAAATGGGGAATATATATACAAAACACTTCAAAACGGATATTTCCCACCTGAGGCCTTCTTATACCTAGGTAGTCAAGGTTTAATGCAAAATGAAACAGGTATTCCTGTATTCTATCACATATATAGACGAGCCACTCATAAAGCAATAATTTGCAATCAATTCACTGTAGCAAGTAGTAGATTTGACACAAGCCTGTATTTAAAAGATAATTATATGTTTTTAAACATGAATATAAAAAAATACTGGTGGCTAACATGAAATGTTATCTACAAATTGCTTATTTTATCACATAACTTTTATCATTTTATTCTTGAATAAATATGCAAGCATTTTTTTTCAACTTTTCTTTACATAATATATTTATAATTGCACCCATTCTGGGTTATATATTATATAACTGATTTTCATAAATCAATTAAAACTTAATTTTTTCGGCTTTGGTGTATTTTTGATTTAAGTTTTATCAAGAAAAATTATTTTTCAAATGTACGCGGACGTTTTCCAAAGAAAACAAAAAAATTAGATGCTGACAGAATGTAATGCTGCATTTTCAGGACCGCCAAATCCATCTTCAGCATTCTTTGCATCCAACACCTTGATTTGCCTATATTGTAAATATCATCCATTTAACCAACTAATCAATATTAATTTGGTTGGACGAAATTCACACACAACTCAAAGCATTTCTTTGTTGTCTTCTCTACAATACGTCTTGTATATTTGTTGCAATTTTGTAGTACACCGTCGGTATAGTCACGAAATGCAAATTTTTATTTTTAATCATTCATACTTGTTTTTCTCACAACATTATAGATGCTGTTCCAGTATCATAACTAATTTTCATAAAAAAAATTAATATTGTTAATGTAAAATGTACTATAGAGCTCCAATAAGGGACTGTGTATTGAAAAGAAAAAAATAAATAAATACTGTTTGTTTATTTATAGTTTAATTATAAGAAATATTGTCAAATAAACGTTATTAAAAAAAAAAAGAAATTGACATTATGTCGAATTTTCAAGCGTTTGTCTATACCGGTTCACGAGATAAGCCTACAAAGGTCAATTTGCGTCACCTATGGGGACACCCTTTAATTTTTAGATTTATTTATTTTTTTATTAATTTTTGCTAATGCGAGCTACAATAATACGATGGCCTTGACAACCAGTGGTAAACTTCAGGGTTAAATATTATTTATTTTATATTTATATAATCTTAACATTAAGTAAATAAATAAATAAACAAATACATAAATTTTAAAGAAATGCACTTTAAGGTTCATGAACTGTTTTAAAAACGGGACCAATCTGGAAGCATGATCTATGTACTTTCAAAAAAAAATTCAAAATCGGTTAGTAATGGCTGAGTTATGCAGGTACAAACATTAAAAAGCAACATGCAGTCGAATTGATAACTTCCTTCTTTTTTTTTAAGCCGCTCGGATTTTTTTATTTATTAATGATTAGTTAAAAAATTAAAAAACTATATAAAAAATCAATTATATATTATTTACCCATATTTTTAGTATTTTATATTTTATAAATTATTTTTGTTTACTTACGTTATAGAATTTCCTTCATATGTACTATTTTAATTTTATGCGTTTTCACAAAAACTGATACGTAACAAGCAAATCAATTAACTGATATAAAAGTAATCTGTCAAGCCCTAGGAAAACGTGAACACCATTTGTTTGCTTTAAATCATACTTTGAGTAATAGCAATATAAAAGACGGTGCGCTAAAGCTTGACAATGTCTTCAACTATGTGAAAGAGAAAACACTGCATTAATAACAGAGGAGAGAAAGGGTTTTAAAATATTTATTTGCCTATTTGTATAGATAAATAAATGTACAAAAGTTGCAATATAAAACATTGAAGGCTGGTACACAATTAATGAAGCACAAAGTAAATCCAAAAGAAAATAAAAACGAATGAAATTTTTTGCACAATTATGACAACTTTCTTAATTAGCGATTTTAAAATAAATAATAAAAACCCTTCAGACAAAATGATAAACGAGTTGAGAAATACATGTTTTCCCTTCAATGGCCCAACTAATATATTTAATATGGAATCAAAGACCAAGATAATAAATTTGATATGATAGCATTAACAAGAAGAACCAATATAAACTGATGTTCTTATATTAAAATTTTCACACTTAAGAATAATAATAGTCAAGATATGTTTGGAAATATACAAATGAATATGAAATGAAGTTAAGTACAAATCAAGTGACTCGATCCGTACCAATGGCCGTTGACAGAGAAACAGTACTTTGTTCAGCACAGCTTAGTTTGAGCATGGTCTAAAACACATGACTAGCTAAATATATATAATAAATATATATGAAAAATAGTAGAGAATGCAAGTAAAATACTTCATTAGTTGATTTAAAATAAAAAATATTATGTTATATTTTGTAGCACCTTATACATTAACCGTATCATTTTTTAAAGTATATAATTTTACTTAAACTATACACCAAACACAAAAAACACAGATTTTTCTAAAAAATAAAACATTATTTGTACTTTCGTACCAGTAACCCTTACCCACTGTACGCCACTGTTAGACAACTTTATGTTCTCGCCAACTTATTTTTTTGAAACCTTAAAACTCCTTTCATTAAACATAATTAATGTACTACAGTGTTGTAATATTTATCGAGGTCCTCAAAATAACTTTTCTGTGGACGTGAATTCACTTTACTGAATAAAAAAATAACCTGCTTATATCCGTATGCTTTTCTTACCGATTCATCAACACGAAATAACTTAGTATAGACAAATATACAATTTTTCTAATATCTGCTGGGAAATAATCTAACTGTCAGATTATTTTCCTAAAAACAAAACCGCTAGCAAATGAAAAATCTGTTTTTTCTTTCAATTCCTTGATTGATGTGATCAATGTGAAATTAGTTTCGACTTAAAGAAACGATGTATTAGAGTTAAGTTAAATTAACAGTGGGTGTGCTGGTAAAGAAAATAAAAATTAATATGTAACTTCTTAGTGAGGATTCCAATTTCAATGGAACGTAACATAGCGTCAGAAAAAAGTTTAAAATTTTACTGATTTCCTTGAGGGAATAGATGCCAAATTGCTTCAAAATAAAACAACTCAACTTTATTTAACAACATTTACTTTGTTATGGGATACATGTTATATTCTATTTATTTTTCGAGTAGCAGACAAAACATCGACATGCTATTTAATTCCCAAATCTATTTTTCAAAGAGTTAAGGTTATAAAAAATGTGGAAATTTGTAAAAGGTTTTTGTAAGGAAAAAATGTTATTATTAGTTGTGTTTTTAGTAAAATTTAAATTACTATCACATTCATGTTATATTTTTGGTATTTATTATTATTATTTTTATTAAACCACCTAATGAAATGATTTATATTGTATGAAAATCTTTGGTAGACTTCGACTAAGAAATTTTAATCGTATCGTTTAGTTTTTTTTACGAAAAGATGCCTTGAGATTCAAAACAAAAACTTTGACGTAAGAATAAAAACAAATGCAGCAAACAATTTATAAACTTGGATTTTACTTTTATTTTTGCCTTAATCGCCCACTGTCAAATGTAAAACATCAGCCAACAAAATTTATTGGAAAAAATTAATTTCAATTACAAACTGTTTTGTTTTTACTGTTACGATATAATGCTGCATTTATTTATCTATTAAGTGGCAGGTAACTTAAATACAGCTGCTGCACAAAGCTTTACTAATGGTTTCCAATCTGACATTTATCAGTCGTATTTAATCTTTGTTAAATTGTTTTAACTTCTCTAAATTTTATTTACCAAACTGTTAAACGAATTTACCATGCATTTTTTTTTAATCGAAAAAAGTTAGTTATACAAACCGAGTTGCGGTTGCACAAAAACAGCGTATAATCAAAAAAGCTGTTGTATTATTATGTGTAACTGGATTTAAATATTTTTCATGATTATAAATCAAATATCTTTTTTTTTTAATTTTCTTATTTTTAGCATTTATGATTTTAATTTTGTTTAGTATATATTAATGTTGTTGTTGTTTTAGTTGCAAATGATACATTTTTAACCGACTTCAAAAAAGTAGGAGGTTACCTCGACTAAATATTGCTTTTTTTTATGTTTGTGACTACAGAACTCAGCCATTTTTAAACCGATTTTGAACATTTTTTTTTTGTAATTTGGTAGATTATGCTTTCAGATTGGTCCAGTTTTGAACGGTTATAGAAAGACAGCTGAATTGCTAAGTCTGCTATAAAAATAACTATAAAATGTGAATTTAGAAATTAAAGTGTGTTTCAATATTTGATGTAAATTGACCTATATGGCCCTATTGTTCGAACCGTTATAAACAATCACTTGAAAATTACAGAAAATGTCCATTAATATATCAAGTATAATAGCAAATGTAAATTATTAAAAAATGAATATAAGGAATTAAAGGGTGCCCTAATGGCAAACATTTGATGTATATGACAAATCTTTTGATCAGTTGTACACTAACGCTTAGAATTTTAACAAATTTTGTTTCCCTGTGTCAGCAATAAAAAGTGTAAAATATAAGGGTGGCCCGGGTGAAAAAGCTTAGCAAATAGGAGAGATAGATCTAAGATGTTTGATTTAGGATCAGAGCTAATATAGCTCTACAAATTGTCATGAAGGCTTTTAAATTTTTGGGATGTGCATCATCCTGTTTCTTTAGGGCTTCGCATCTGGGAATTTTTCATATTCTAATATATCTTTCTTTTCAATCGGTCTAAGTTATACTCTTAACAGCCAAGATTGGTTGATTGTAGCATATTAAAAATACTGAAATACTAGAAAAATCTCAGTTCAAGTATTAGTATACTTAAAACTACTCTTTGCTGGTTATTGTTGTTGTTCGCTTTGTTGTATTTAAAACCAAAGTTTTAATGTACTAATTGAAATTTTACTAAACCACCTAAATTTCACCAAAATATAGTATTTTTACCAACAACAACAAAAATTTTAAAGTTATTGGACTTATTCCGCCAGTAAATAAAATACTGTTGTCATACGTTTCATTAAAGACCGTCGTCACTGGCTGTTTATTTGGCACGATTGGCAAGCGCTTTCGATGTAGACATAATTTTTAAGCCGCGTTTTGATTAGTACTGGTTAGATAGTGTAAGGTGTTTGTTGCATAGATAGTGGTGGGTTCAGGAAGTTTTGTCGGTTAGGATGGTGTCTGTTTAAATGGTATTATGCAGGTAGATTGCCTGATATCTGTCATGTTTATTGAAGGTATATAATTTTAATATTTCAGTCTTTTATTATTGGGTAGGTAAGTGTGACCATCTGTGGGTGATTTGCGTTTGTAAGTTTGTTTTAAAAGTTTTAGTCGGAGGTTGTATTTAACTGTTCGTTTATAATATCTCCGTTAAACGTTCGTGTTTTGTATATTTCCATGTTTTCAAGCATGTCCAGTCTTCGTCTTTTTTTAATGGATGTATTAATGTCATACATTTATATATTTCCCTTGCCTCATGTTCATGTATGTTAAGGTTTATTGCAAAATTGGATTCTTTTCTTTTCCGCTTATATGATCGTATGTGTCCTGTGAACCTTGTTTTTAATGTTCGTCCAGTTTATCTTATGTATGTATGGTTGCATGTGCAAGTAAGTCTGTATACTCAGCTGGTGTTAAATTTATCGGTTATTTCTGTTGATGTCTTGAGATTGTTTCGTAGAGTGTTGCTCGTCTTTAGTGCTGTCTGTAAACCTTCTTCTGAAAAAGGTTAGTTAATCTATATATTTCTGGTCCTGTGTAAGTAAAAATGTGTCGTCGTGGTGTATCGATTGTCTCATTGTTTTCTTTCTTCTTGTATTTAGTGTTGTATTGTCTAAGTAGTTTGTCTATGGTAGTGCAGTTGTAACCGTTATTTTTAGTTATAGTGTAAATTGTGTCAAGTTCTTTGTTATATTTGCCTGGAGAAAGTGGGCTCGGGAACTCAGGCGGACTCTTGTAATTGCAGAACAGATCCCAAAGCGATAGCCAAACAACTTACGTTAATCGCAAATAACCTCATTATATCAAAGATAGCTATTATTCCGGCAAAAAAATACATTTTAAGAAACTAAATACACAATTTTTTGGGATAAGAGTTTATAAGAATCAGCACAGCTAAATATAGCGGTTTTACTTGTTTCTTTGTGTGGTTATAAGGCTTTGCAATATCTTCTATAAATATGGTGAATAGTTTAAAGGATATGGCAGGTTCTACCATATTCATATATTCACATTCACCATATTTATTTTTACCAAAATGTCAGGCACTCAACTTTATTTAAAATTTCATGCTAATGATATTAGTCCATAATCATAGATACAATCTTAAGTCGATTTCTTTTAGAAAGTACTTTAGTTTTAAGTGTATTTCAAGTTGAGCCGCCTTAAGCAGGGTGACACATCAAATAAACGAAAATGTTTGACCAAAATTTGTAACAAACTACAGTTAAATAGACTATCCATCTCTGATCAACTACCAGTTTGTTTTGTCAAAAATAAAAAAGAAATACAAAAAAGTAATTTTTTAATTTGAAAAATACAAAAGATAATTAATTTATGCACATTGATATAAAAATTGTAAAGTGAATTAAGTTCAACACATAAAATTGAAATGTAAGTTTATGTCATAGAATTGTTCTAAAAAGTCGGTGGATTTAAATTTAAAAACAACTGTTACCTATAAAATATACTTTTACGTGTCTGTAATACACAAAAAGTGCACTTCAAAGAAAACTGTACTTTAGAAGTCAAAAAGTACACTTTATTTAGAACTATGATTCTGGGCTATTATTTTTTAAATTGGAATGATATTAAACAAAATATCTTCATTCAAATAACTAGCATCAATATGAATTTTGTTGTTTGCGGGCTCATCAGGAAATTTTATCTATATTTTTAGAAAACAAACATTTTTTTTGAAGTACAGAAACTTTATATACGATATAAGAATTATTTCTGAAGCCTACAAAAAATGTTAAGGCAAAAAAACTTTTTTATTTTGTTGCATTGGTTTTCGAAGTAGGTTGGTTAAATCCGATCTCTTAATTCAGGGTTATGCAAAAAGGAAAACAACACGCAACAATGTGGCCAACAGTTTGCACTTTTTTTATTGTTTGGTGAATGTCGTAGAGAAGATATAATTAAAAAATAGTTCTGTTTTCATACCCTTTACCACAAAAAGTGGGTAAAGGCGCGGTCAGATTAGTTAAATATTTGACCAAGAATGCGTAACTACTATTTTTACAAATTTTAATTTAATCTTTCCTGGCATGTATCATTACAAATGAACACTTAATATATAATAATAGTGATATCTTCTTTTTTATACTAAGTAGCATCTCATATTTCTTATTAAGTATTTGAAAAGAAACGAAAATTTTTTTAAAATCTAGTGGTCACGGTTAAATATTTTACTTTACCTTTAGTTTGTCATTTTGTTTTTTATTTCTACAATATTCATTTCCTACCGCATAAACTATAAATATTCTGAGTTCTTATACATAGCAAAGTCGACTATGCGATGTCCTATGTCTTTTGAAACAGCAGGTAAAACACCACCCTTGGATCAAGTTTTTCAATATAATTTGGAACAATGAAGTAGCTCTAATCAATCAAAAAAAAAAATATCATATGAAAAAATTTTTAAGATATCAATTTGAGTCTCATTTAAATGATTGACAGAGATCTTTCAGAAATTTGAAATGCTTATGATATTTTAAGTAATTTTTTTTTAATATTTGACTGACTTCCAAAACGTTAGTTGCTTTGTATTCGAACAGCGTATTGTGTTTCATAATGCCGTGGTACTAAATGTTTACAATGCATACCAATCCACAATGTCGCAGACGAATATTAGAAACTATCCAACAGAGCAACTAGCGCATCAGTTTCTAAATTGATGCTTTGTGTCGCAACTTTGTATATGAACAAGATCTAAATACCCCAGCAAAAGTGTATTCAAACTTTGTATTAATACATTTTGGGAATCAGCCTTTATTTTTCCGTCACCTCAATATTTGTTTTTTGATAGGAATTACTTCTCTTAACCAGATTTACATACAGGTAAAGGATAAATAAGACTCGGCAATTTTATTGTTTTTTAAGGGTTTTTCGCTTTTTGAAGATTTATACTATAAACTTATAACAGCCAACTATTATAATTGTATTTTGTACTAGAGCACACGATTTACCTTAATTTAAAAACAAAGTTATCATTTAACTAGTTTGCTTTTTAAACTAAAAATTATAAAATAAGTTCCATAAAAACATAAATTTAAATTCAAAAGTGCTTCACCATATTTGAATATAAAATTCAAGCCATAACAACTTGCAATCTATTTTAAAATGTTATTTTAAAATTAGAGTGGTTTTGTTATCACTGAAAACCTTTTTTAATAAAAAATGTTGTGTAAAAGCAATTATGAAATAAAATACCATCTCAGTATAATGTTATAAAAGGTTATAAAGACATATTCTTTATCTGAAATAAAAGTTCTCTTTAATATGCTATTCAGTCCGCCCACAAGTGTTACGTTTTACAACTTATGTACTTTGTAAAGGATTACGAGTACGCTGTCTTTTGAACTTCTCCAGCTATTAATGGTTCCATAAAATTTATTATTTCTTTACGATTAGTGCCACATGTTCCATATCAGTGCACATATGAGAGGTAATTATTTTTGATATTTTTTAAATATTACTTTAAGAATCTTTTAAATGCAAAGAAAGCCTTTGAAAAAGTCTGCAAAACATTTGTGTTATTCCAACATGCGCACAAATTGTCCTATCATACAAAGTGAATAATTTAAACAAACTTTTAAGGCACAAGAATGTATTAAATAAGTGGAGCTAGAAAATATAAATCAGAATTACTTGGCCAACAAAGTTTTTGCATTGTTTTAAGGGCTTAGGTAGGAGTACTATTTTTTATGTAAATATTTTATACTACAGATAATTTTATTTAATTGTTTATAGAAATTTTGTTCTATAACATTTAAACAAAAATATTAATACCTGGAATTCCCTTTTATTTACAGAAAATCCTGAATTACATTATTCCAAAAAAATATTCTTAAAGAAACCTAAAATAATTTTACTGCCATCCTATTTTTCGCAAGGAAACTTCATTCAAATAATTATATTCCGAACCCAACGCTGCATACATACATACGTTGCAAATGAAAATCTTTATAATAAAAATCTCTGATGTGAATTCGGCGAAATTACCATTTATCTATTCAACGTTCAGATATAAGCTTCATTTCTAACTGACTTCAAAGAAAGAAGGAGACTTTCAATACGTTTGAGTGTTGCTTTTTTAGGTTTTTGCCCCCACAATTCAGTCATTTCTAATGCGATTGCATAATTTTTTATTTGTTTGAAAGTTAATGCTTAATTGCTTTTAAAAATTAAATGGTGTCCTGATACAACGTACATGTTTTATTCGTTTTTGTCTGTTTTGTTTTATTAACAAAAAAATTTGTGAATAACTTTTCTATTTTAATAAATTTTGAAAAAAAATATATAAAATATACGAAAACTTAAGCCAGTCTGAGATTTATTATAAAAAACATTGCTTTAAATATTTTTTTAATTGAATATAAATATATTTCTCATTTAATTAATTATATTTTAAACATAAGTAATTTTTTATGATGGGTATTTCAATGAATATTTATACGTTTTTTTAAGGAATCAGACACAATTAGTGTACATAACAATAAAATTTTTTTTATTATTTCATTTAATGGAGAGAATATAACAAAATTACAAAGGAACGACAATATCTTTTAAATAGGACTGCCATATTTGCCAGCTCTTTGCCTCAAAATTATCAAATTGCCGATTTTTGTGTCAAGCTCTTAAACTTGGCTACTTTGTTAATATACATTTTTTTGGGCATTACTTATTACATTAAGAAACGAACGGTAATAAGTTCGCTATTTCCTGAAAAATTGTATCCTTAATATAAAAGTGATGTGAGTCAAAACAAAAATAGCTCCTTTAAACTTAATTGTTTTATTGTGGTTTTCAATTTATTAATAAAAATTAAGTATTTATGTAAATTATGTCCGCTATATACGATCAAAAACTAAAACAATTTAATTGTAAGCGAATATTTTCATAGATTTTGTATTATTTTAAATGTTGTTAACATTATTTACTGCTGAATTACTCTGATTTTTTTTTTTTTTTTTTATTAAAAACACTAGTCTAATATTTTTTTTTGCAGATTTTATATAAATAAATTGCCGGTAATGCCGGTTTTTGTGTGAAAATATGCCGACTTCTTATCAAAATCATCTGACATCCCTGCTTATAAAAAGCACCAGTAGCAAAAAACAAAAAATTAAAATTTTTAAAGGAAGATTATTTTATAAAATTACATAATATAATTTTTTTACGGTTGAAGAATAAATATCTGTCACTGCATTTAAGGCGGTTTGCAATTGTGCAAATACAATAAATCATTGGTACAAATACATCAATATAAAATCATTCTAGTTAGGAACGACCATCTGTATTTCTTCGTAAATAATAAAATTAATTATGTAGCCTGAGGAAATGTAGATTTAAAATTTTCCCACTATCATTGGTAATCGTCGTGGTTTAGTTATAAATTTTCTGCACTAAAGAATTGGCTATAGGCAGAGCGAGAAATGAGCTAACCCGTGCAATAGAGGCTTCTGTAAAATTTCATTTAAACTCTTATGGTGACATATGGATTCAATATTAAAAAATTAAAATGAAACATTGATTTCTCTAATACATTCCGACATGAAGTTTGCGATGTAATAAAAAGATCTTGGTTCTTTTACGATCGAAGTTTTTAGGTGTCCTGTGGATTGAATTGTCTTAACAAGCCACACATTTTTAATTATGAATGATATATTAAACATCTTAAAATGTTCCTTTTTCTGATTACACGCTATAAATTCAAGAATTTATGATAATAAATTAATGATGTATAAAACTAAAACAGAACTTGACACACTATAATTACCAACAATTACGCAACTCAGATACACAGAATTGTTTTCGTTTGAAAAAAATTATTCAAATAATAATTATAATTAGTTAAATGTTTTCCGTATAAACATTAAAATTACTAACCCATATATAAAACCCCAATGTGGCGTTGTCTATATATCCTGACAAAATATATTACGTTCAGTTGTTTTAATTTGCTTATATGCAAAAAATTATATTTGAATGAAAGCCAAAGAACTCGTTTTTATGGCCCTTTGCTTTGGCTGTTTTATTGCTTAAGTTTTTTATGATAATATTTTTTTACTACACTTTTTATGAATTATTTCAGAAATTTGTTTGTGTGTTTTATGATACACAAAACATATTTATACGTATACTGCGTTATTATGCCTCCCCCATTTCTCTTTCATACAGCCAATAAAATTCTAAGCAAAAAGTATTACTGTTCAAAAGATTGGCCGTATATATCAAATTACAACCATTAGGGCACTCCTTAGTTTCCAATTTTAAATATTTATGCTTTTTATTATACTTGATACAGTAATGGACATTCTGTATAATTTTCAAGAGTTAGTCTGTAACGGTTTCAGTTATAGGGACACCCTTTAATTTCTAATTTCAAGTTTGCTACTTATTATAGCGGACTTAGCAATAGAGGTTCTGTGCAAATTTCAGTCAACTGTCTACACCTGTTCTAAAATTTGGTCATATAATTCAATTAACACCAACAATTGTAATACCCAATAACTTATAATTTGTAATATTAATACTTATTAATATAACGTATGGG
The DNA here is from genome assembly GCA_937654795.1 of Cistogaster globosa. NCBI lineage: Eukaryota > Metazoa > Arthropoda > Insecta > Diptera > Tachinidae > Cistogaster > Cistogaster globosa. Next base: position 25,340,565 of record OW569407.1, read on the forward strand.
ACATTCTGTTTATTTTCAAATACTTTTATATCGGTTCAAACCATAGCCATTTAGGCCAGTTTACTTAAAATGTACTAACACCCTTTAATTTCTAAATTTAAGTTTTATAGTTTTTGTTGTAGCGGACTTAGCAATACATGTTCTTTGTAAATTTCAGCTGTCTGTCTATAATGGTTCAAAAGTTTGGCTACATACATCATGTAAGACTATTGGGACATCCTTTAACTTCCAAATACAAATTTATACTTGTTATTATAACGAACTTAGCAATTAAGGTTCTTTGTAAATTTCAACTTCCTGGCTATAACAGTTCAAAAGTTTGGCCACATATGTGCATCTAATTAAATTAGCTATTAGTTCGCCCTCTAATTTATAATTTTGAATGCTTATACTGGTTATTATAACGGTCATAGTAATGGAAATCCTATTCAATTTTCAAGCGATTGTCTATAACGATTCAAAAGAAAGCGCATGAGTCAAATTATGTCAACTATGGGGACACCCTTTAATTTTTAGATTTATTTACGGTTCATAATACACTAAAAAAACATGTTTGTTTTATGCGGACACCCTTTAATTTATAAGATTATGAATCTTTTTTAAAACGGGACCAATCTGCAAGCATAATTTATCAAATTACACCAAATTTTTTAAAATCGGTTCAGAAATGACTGAGTTCTGTAGAAACAAACATTAAAGCAACATTCAGTCGATTTGAGAACCTCCTACATATTTTAAAGTCGGTTAAAGAAATAACTAACTGTGTTTTTATTTTCGGAAATGTTTTTACTTGTGACACCACATTATGATTGAATTATGTCACATGACGGTTTTAAAAATATTATTGTATTTCCATTTTACAATTGAATATTTATATTTGAAGATGGCATTATTCCATTGAATTATAACATTTTTACATTTGAGGCATAATTATACTTATACTTTACCAAGTTATTGGGATACTGAATAACAATATGGTTCTACGCCTATCTATGTTATTATAAAATGTTTCAATACAATGTTTTAATTACAACCATATAATACAATCCTAATATGTGGCTTTTAAATTATGGTTACCTCTAAGACTATAGTTTATTGTGATGTGTTTAGGCCAACAAAATAATTTATTGACAGCATTTATCTTTCAAACAAAGAAAGAAAAAGTAAAATAAATGCAATAGTGATAAACTCCAGGATAAAACGATTTAAAAAATACTATGGGATAGGCAGACAGGCGACATTTTGAATCACATGAATCAGATAAAAGCCTGAGCAGCATAATAAAATAATCGGTCAAATGACATATGTATATCTCTCTATCTACTTTTTGTCTACTTCAAAAAAAGCTATTGAGCAAAAGCAGTTCCTATGAAGTTTGTAAAATATAATAATGGCAATACAAATTAGTACAACACTTTATATTATATACAATGGAAGATCTAGCGAACCATTTACGACAAATTCTGATGCGGAGTAAGGGTGCCTTTTCTCGCCATTGACGATTTACTAGATAAAAATTATGATTAAACAATCTTTACAGAATAAGAAGCATTACTTTTAGTCTCAAAAGACATCTAGAAGAGCTAGACTTTGCAACCAATTTTTATTATATTTCCATTGCAAGTATTCAAGGCCTTCTTTTATATTATACTGAAAAAATTTGCGTAGAGTATACTGTAAATGGACACATTGCAATATATTCAGTAGGCAAAGTACGGCACTCGAGATCGATCGAAATTTCAATAGTTTTTAAATCGATATCGAATGCCATAATTTGCCTCCAGAATAAAATCAAGCAATAACTATTTAAATAAAAGTAACAATTTTTTTGACTTTTTTTTATTTAATAAATTAACTTATTTTTAGCTTAGAGAGTCCTTTTTTATTTAATAGAAATTGCAAATATTTTTTTATTTATTTTTCAATATTTCGGTACTCCTTTGTGTACCATCTTCAGGAATTAAATTGTTTTTACATGTATATAAAAAGTTAAAAGAAAATTTTTTTAGTCATATCAACAAAAAACAAATATACATACATATATGAAAAAACAAAAAACTTAACTAATGTTATTGTGTTCGTCCATGTATAAAAAAATAATTATGTAATTTTATGTATTAAATATCTATATATATGTGCAACATTGTCAGTATCAGCTTTAAAATTAATTCTTTTTGTCATTGGTGTATTAACTATATGTAGCATTTCTAAAATATAACGTCTCTTATAATTCTTTTCAATATTTATAACTGAAACATTTTTAAAGTTTGGATAGTGACCTAATTCAGAACAGTGGGAAGATAATGCTGTTCTTTGTGAATTAACATATCTTAAGTCAGACTTATGTCCAGCTATTCTTGTTTTAAGCTTATTCTTGGTTGTTCCTATATATACTTTACTACAGTTCTCCTGATCGTTACCTTTACACGGTATTCTGTAGACTATATTAGAAATGTCAAATTTATTAATTTTATCCTTAGTCCTACTAAATAACCGATTCAATGTGTTATCTGTCCTATAGGCCATATTATATTTATTCTTATCAAAGATATTAGATTTTCTTAAACGTTCGGAAGAACCTGGTACATAAGTTAAAGATTTGTAAATTTTAGGTTCCATAACGTTTCTTATGTTAATATTATTACTATTTCTAAGTTGATTAATTAATTTAAGAGTAAGTCCCTTAGGAAAGCTATTATCATATAGAATTTTCTTAATCTTTTCTTTATTCTTTAAGTGAAATTCCTTATCACTAATTGTCAAGACTCTATCTATCAAATTTTTAGCTGTATTAATAATTACACTTTTGTTATGTTTAGAAAAATAGTTAATAATTCTAGTTAATAATTCTATCTTCTCCTGAAGATGGTACACAAAGGAGTACCGAAATATTGAAAAATAAATAAAAAAATATTTGCAATTTCTATTAAATAAAAAATGCCTCTCTAAGCTAAAAATAAGTTAATTTAATACCTATTTAAATTTATTTTTACTGTAGTTTCATTGGTACTGCAAAGTAGCCATCTATGATTTATGCAACTTGGGCAAAGTTAAATAAAATTAAATTTTCAACAATTTAAAAAGGCCTTTAAGAAGGCCTTTTTTTCTTCGCTTCAAAGTTATCTGATCTTTCTATATTCTATTTCTTTAATATTGAATACATTGCGGCTTTTAACTACTTGTACACAAGATTTTATTAATTAAGCTTAAGAAAAGAGATACAATAAATGAACAATATTATCAATTCTCTAAGCATCCTGTTAAACATTATTCGTATGCTGCAATTCTGTTTTTACGCTGTTTCAGCTGATTGAATAGTAAGGCTTTTCTTAAAAAAAAGACGGGTATTGGTTTTGTTTCTTTCAATTTATTTAAATAAAGAAAAATATTGCAGCCATTATCATAACTGCTCGTCAATGCAAGATAAGAAAATAGCAGTTCCTGCCTTAAGTCAATTCGTAAAGATAAGAATTGTTGACGCATCTGTATAAAAAAAGAGCTTAATTAAAATTGCTGCCAATTTTTGTTACAGTAGTTTTATCATACACAGAATGAATAATAAACAGCTGCAAACACAGCATATAATGGTTGTTAAGTACACTTGGCCAAAAAGGAAAATTTAACTAAAGCTTATGCGCGCATGTTATGGTTACCTCGCAATATATTTGAATGAAAAATCTACAGTAAACAAGTTAACGACTTGTTGGAAATTTCGCTGGTCTTCGATTACATTTAGAGTCCATAAACTAAATATCGAAAACAATTTATTTTGTAAGGCTACGCTCAGATAAATCAAATATTGGACAATGAAACGTAACCAATAAACAGTGAAAGACAATTTTTTTCTTTCTCAAATACTTATTAAGAAATATAAAAATCAAACTTAATACTTACGATGACACATCACATTTATTATGTTATAAATAGTCATTGGAAATGATACGTGTCAGGAAAAATTGAATAAACATTTGTAAAAACAGTGTTTATGTTGTTTTGGCCATCTATTTTACTAATTTGACCGTCACTTCAGGGTTTTTAAAAGATAATGCATTTAAAATTATTTAAACCAACAGAAATTTAGTTTTATTGAATTTGAAAACTTAATTTGAGGAATTTGTGGAAATATATCAATACAATATTTATTAATACTCTCTCCTTGTTAAAACATAAGTTTTATAAATGTTTTATTACTTCCCTCAACCATGTACATATATAAAAACGAACAAAAATTAATTCATAATTTAATCTTTGACTAATTCATATACTCTTCTCTTCTGAAAAAGTAAAATAGCTTTTTTAAGTTTTTTAAATAGTTGGAATTAAATTAATAACTTTAAATCGGGTTAATCAACATATTTTAATTTCTAAGCTTATTGAGAAAGAAAAATTATTGACAAATATATGTATTCAATTTTTAAGAAAGACAGGACAAGTAGAGACAAGGAAAATTAAATAATAAAACATTTTCTTAATCGATACACCCGCCGTCAGCATTCTTTGCTTTTATTTACTTTATGTTGTTAAAATTGTAGTTAACCAATTAATAAGGAATTAAAATAGACAGAATACGCATAATTATACACCATTAAATTAGTTGCCCAAAGTCAAGATGAAATCCAAACTTTTTTCATTTTATTAATCGGCACATATATATACGAGTATTTGTTATTAATTTCTGGTAAGCATTGGCTAACCAACATATGCATTTTATTTATTTTATAATATTTTATCCCTATTTGACTCAGTATCATACGGATAGGCTATTGTTGTCTAAAACAAAATAAAACAAAAAATTTCAATGAAGATGATTTAAATTTTTATTATATGGAGAAGAGAAAAGTTAAGCAATAATTACCACATAGACCACATAGCGCATAATAGGATGACAAGATGGGCATGCAAAGTCTTCTCAATAATCGCTCTAGGATTTTCAGAAGCCCAAATGCGGAAATTTTGCTTGTGTATATACCGTAGCAATTGAATGGTATCCGTTTGAAAAAAATTGATTTTATTAGAAAAACCAATCGTAATGATTTTTTTTTTAAATCGTTGTAACTTTGAATAATGTTTCTTTAAGAAAAAAAGTTAAAATTAAAAAAAAAATAAAATGATTAAAGAGTATTAAAAATAAGTTTCAAAAATTAAAAAAAATAATAACATTTAGTCTTTGAATTTTCCAGAATTTTCTTAATAATTTACGCTATATGTCGTTCGATCAAGCGTAATATTTTGCGGTGTTATTCTTAAGAACTATGGTATGAATGGCTTAAGCAAAACGTAGATAGAAAGCGATTTGTTGCCTATCTTTACCTGCCTTTATTTTCTAAAAAAAAATTTTGTGCGACTTTGTTTAACAAAACGGCTTTTTTGTCACTTTAAAAAAATTACCAGCGGCTACTCTTGCTAAAATCTTTAGAAGAACTAAACCTCCTACAAGTGCTTTTCACTTTATGTAGTTTGTTAAATATTTAATGACTATAGGAGAAATTTTCTTAAAAAAACAACTTAATCTAAGCGAAGTACTTAATTAGCTTTGCAACGCTGCAATTATATTAGTTAAGGTAAGAACATACTTTGTACCTGTTAAATTTCAAAGGTCATATTTTTAAAAGACGATGCTAATATTAATTATATCACTTACAGGAAACCCATTAGTTGCTAATTGTAAATGTAAAAAAATGTTTGTTACAGCGGACATAGTAATAGACAATTTCAATGTGCATATAACGATTAAAAGTATAAGGCTATAAACGTCAATTTACATCAATCATTAGGACACTCTTTAATTATATTATTCTTGTAATTGTGGAGATAGCTAACACTCACTTCACTTATGTCAACGCCCCTTAATATTTATTTTTTTTACTTTCTGTCATTTAAAGGTATAGTAATACCAACTTTGTGGAAAAATTTTATATGGATATCGGTCTAAATACACACAAAAATCATGTGTTTATTAAAAAGCAACCTTTAACTTTAAAAATGTTGAAGTTTTTTTTTTGAAATTTGTCCAATTAAATTAAAAAAAAATCAAAATTATTTCATAAATGACTCAGTTCTACTGGCATAAATATAAAAAATGAAGAAATTATAGCCTTCTTCGATTAAAAGTCGGTTCAAAACTGTTCTCATATGAATTTTTCAATTCAAAATATTTTATTTTATTGAGTATCTTCTAATAAAATAATATTTTCTTGCTTATGGTAGTAAACAAAAGAAAATTTGAAAATAAATTAGTCATGAATAATTCTAACTGATAACAATGATACAATATAAAATTTTATTTAAATGCAGAACAAATCGCTAAATTAGCGCACGGAAATTACAAGTAATTAAAAGTAATTTAAATTCTTTCAGGTAAATGAACTAGACACAGCATTACAGACACAATATTTTTAAACGAAATGAAATTTTATATTGACACAGGACAAAATTTCAATCAAAATTACCAACAACAAACGTAAGCATTTATAAAATAAGTTACCGATATCTAGAAATGCTTATGAATCGAATAAATGTGATTTTAGATTTTATTATTTCCTTCTAGCACTTAATTTCTTTTTAAAATTAATTCTAATAATACTATACTGCCAATTAGGTTTTAGTAAAATTGTGCAGCCCAATATACATACATAGATATGTGCTGTAAATTAAACTATTTGAAAATATTTTCATCAATTTCATTAATAAATTAATAATTAATTAACAAAGAATCATATAAGAAATAACATTAGTTAAGAAATCGTATCAAATTATCATTTGTTTTACTTAATTTTGGATAGCTAAAAGGCACTTTATCTCAAAAACAATTGATATTTTAAGCAATTTTACTTCAAAGAATTATCAAATAAATAAGAAAGGTGGGTCACGACCAGGTGTAGAATTTAAATGCAACAATAATACATAAAAACTTACGCAAATGCACTATAAAATTTTTTTGGCATGAGAATGACTAACAAAATAGTGCAATGTGTTTATACTATTATTTGGCAGCATTACACTAGATTAATCTGCATATTGCTAAACTGTCAGCAGTCAATTGACTCAAAAAAAAAATAATTTCCAATTAAATGAAATGATTATCTATAAAAATTGTGAACAAAAGTAATAACAATAACCATTAAAATATTTATTCAATTATTGTTTACAAATCGAAGAGAATATTTAAAAAAAAAAATTGCATAAAATAGTTATTGTTGCTGTAGTCACTGTTTGTGTTTTTATTATTGTTTTAATAAAATTTGTCAAAAAAATTCAGTTAAAAACATTTTACCAACTTCCAAAATATTGAAAAGGCAATTAATTTCTTGTATTGATCTCTCGCAAAACAAAGCTGTTGGAGCTGACTCATTAAGCAGTAAAATTAATTCTTATTATTAACATTTTGAGTATTATCCCCTAGAATGGATTGCTGGACTTTACTAAGTATATAAACTAATTATAATAAAGGTTCAGTCAATTATAATATAAAAATATTAAAAGAAAAAAAAAAAATAATAATATTTCCTAAGCGATTAAAGAAACCCACAGATTCGATAAAGTGTAAAGAGGTATTTAAGCAAAGAAAACATTTTTGTCACTTTTTTATGAACATTCCTCACATATTGAATAGCGAATGGCTTAAAGCCTTTCTGTATATTTTGTATATAATCTGTCGAAAGCATGTATTTAAAAAAATATCTTTTTATTGGTTGAAAGTTCAAAGCCGAAATTAAAGTCTCCAATAAACAACCTCATATATTTCGGAAGATATTTTCATTTGGAGAATATTTGAGGGAAGAAAGGAAAAACAAATATACTTAGTTCCCTTTAAGTAAATAAGTTTGCCATCACATCTCTATCGAAACTTATCTTAAAGAATCTACATAAAAGACAGGTGACCATAGAAGAGATTGAGAATTTTTTAACTAAAATAGTATAATATATTGAGCCTCTTATACAATTCAGTAGCCCGTTCCCAAAATAATAATACAAACGACAATAAATACTTTAACGTTATATCATATATTTAAAGAAGCTTGAAGCAACACAAAATCTACTATTACACAATATACTGTGGAACCGTTTTCTTGGTAAGAAGCCATTTCTCACAATTGTAATTATAATTATATTAATACGCTCTACTACAGCCTTTATAAGTTTATCATTTTGTTTGTAATTTCTACAATATTTTATTCAGACCCCATTAATTATATGTTCATATATTCTTGATTCTTATACATAGGGTAGTTGATATAGAGATGTCCGTCCTCCTGTTTGGACCGCCATTCTTCCAGACATAGTTTTTAGTTTAGTTAAACTCGAATTTGTCTGTCTGACAAATAGCCTTGCTTTATTAAAACTTTCATTTTTTAATAATAAAAATAAAAAATGAAAGTTTTAAGAATATAAATATATTTATAATAAATAAAAATATATAATATGCCTTATTACATTTTCACTAACCTTCTATTTACTTTGTTTTTCAAAAAAAAAAAAAAAAAAATAAATAAATAAATAAATAAAATGTTACTAAAAACCGACGGTTCTATATTAGCGAATAACTTGCACTTCACAAAACCATTAAAATGGCACAGAAAATAATTTAATAATGGCTCCATGTTACGCCAATAAAGCATAAATATATGACACATTGCAAAGTGGATTTGTACCACCAGAGGCACTCTTATACCTCGATAGCAAAAGTTATTTACAAAACACAAACGGTGTACCCATATTTTACCATACATATAGAAGAGCTAACAACAAATGTATTCTTAGTAAGGAACTGACAGATGACAACCAGAGATTTGTAACTAATAGGTACTTAAATAAAAGAAGACTTATTATGAATAAAAGAAAGTATTGGTGGCTAACCGATTAATAAATGCTTCCAACTTATTTTATCACTTGACTGCAGCTTTGATTACATCCTTGCAATAAAAAGGTAATGACTGGTGGCGTGACTTGAAATATTTTTAATCTTAAGAAGGTGACTTCAGGCATGTGGTTAAATTTTACCAAGAAAACACCAGATAATTGTACAAAACTTTGATAGATAAACTGCATTATATATTGGTAAGGCTGCACTTAATAAGTAAAATTATTAAACTTAATAAACTTTTATTGTAATTTTTGTTATTTAATTTAAGCTAAAAATGAAAAAATGCAGAGAGAAATGTTATTATTTTAACGCCTGGGCTCGCATCGCAAGTTCTGTCAATTGTCATGTATTATCCTTATAGTGGTATATTTAAAGGTGGCCTATTGCGCCGGCATTAATATACAGCAGGAATTTCTTAGGAAAATAAAAATGAAATTACTAAAATACAGAGGCATTGCAACCCTGTTGGAAAATAAAACATTTTATGCGATTAATTAAAATTGCCTATCACTCTTCTTTACCAATTTTCGCCTTAACTCTATTCCTTTCTAAGGCAGATCGCACAATGGTTAGAATTGTTACTCCTCTTACATAAAAACAAATAAGGCAAAGTCACATTCTTGTAATAATAATATGAGGCTGCTGTAGTCGAAGTGGTAAGCACGTTGACTACAAACCTGGTGTCACAGGGTTCAACCCCTGCGGCAATCAAAAAGTAAAAAAAATGTTTTTTTTTTTTGTTTAATGGTTTATAAATACATATTCAGAATTAACATAAAAACTTGCAGTCTCCTTCGTCGGTATTTCATATAGCATATTCGCGGACAAAGTAAAATAACTAACTCTCTATCTCTCTCCTTTCACCTGTCTTATCTCTCATCTATCCCTTTCGTAAAAGAATGTAGCACGGTTACCAAAATTACTAAATAGGTAATAATGCCTGAAGTGCTACTTCTCTTAAAAAAAAAAATAATCATAAACGCAGTAAAAAGTTCTACCTCTTCAATTGGTAAAATCTTATGCTATTGGTATATACTTTAAGAGAAAGGGAATGGGTTTGAAATGCTCATATCTTATGATTAGGAGACGTATGATATAGCCAACCATAAAAATTTTTAGTTGTCGACAAATAATGCATTCTTGGATTTGAATTTAAATATAATCACATATAATCTCTAAAATATTATGGAACGCATATCTCCCTTCTACTTTTCAGTACACACGTATGGAATATATTGCTTTGGTTGGCTTTGGAAGCAACATTTCTTGGTACTGTTCAGAAAACGTTGCATGTTTAATTCAACTTTTGGAAATTAAAATAAAAAAAAAAAAAAAATAGAATTTAAATGCATAAAAACCTAAGGTTCAAAAATACTGATACAGTAATTAATTTTTTCTTCTCTAATAAAAACATTGCAAGCAAAGATAAATGCATGTTTTTTGTGTCTCTTTGTTATAAAAATTACATTTATTATGAATTATGTTCATAACAAATGAATTACAGCAGTGATGATTTTATTCTATACTATAAAAGATTTCATTTAACACTTAGAAAATATGGTGTGTAAAATGTTACTTAAGTTCTTTTAACACAAGTATAATATTTTGTAGTTTGTACTACAAGGCTTAAGCAAAAATTTAAACTTCTTTAAGCTTCCCTATCTAGGATGTTTCTTCTAGTAATGTGCTCTTAATCCAAGCCACTTGGACATTTAAAAAAATTTAGCTTCAGAGCTAGTCTTTTATGTTGAAGCATAATTTTCTTTAAAGCTTTTAAAAAGATGTTCAAGAATTCGTAAATTTAAGCCTTTAAAAACGCTTTTTAAGCTTACCTTAGACAAGAGACTATTCCGTAAGTTATTATTCATATGTTGCTTACAAAAAAACTTTCTTTAGTACTAAGGAAAATTCTGAGAATTATCTTAGAAAAAAAACTCAGAAACATATTTTCTGGTTAAGTTACTTGTATGAATAAACTTGCTAAAATGCTTAGTAACTTAATGAACCTTGATTTAAATTTCAAAATATTTTAATTAGGATTGTTGAGCTCGTGTAAAGTTTATCCCAAATTCTTTTGGAATCTTAAAAATAATGATTCTATTAATAGCGCTTGTAATGAGAAAAAATATAACTCTAAATATTCTGTTATAGCAATTTTAAAAAAACGCAATTCACAACTGATTTGATATTATTTGATATCATCCATAAGCCGAGAGATAAAAATCTTTTCAGTTGTCTTTTTAAAGACTGCTGTTGCTACTGTGAATGTTTTATAATGACAGCTGCTCGCAGTGAATTTAATACAAACCACCTATTTTGTTTGTTTATTTAATGGTGATGGAAGTTAACAGTGATTCTGATTTATAATAATCGATAATGATTTGAAAATTTGAAGAGAAGGCTAGCTCTAGCCAAAAAATTCGAAAAGTCGAAAAGCAAGAGAATCTTCCAATTATATTTAAAAAGAACTCAAAAAGCAGTTTCAGAAGGAACTGTGTGGTAGAAATTATTGCTATCAGCTTTCCTAAAGCTGTAACAAGGAAAATTTCTTGTACTGGATTTTCATCGTGGTTGAGTACATAAAATTCGATGTTTGATGCAAGGAAAGAAAATACTTCAATAATTCTTGGCAATCGTTGCGGCCAGTAATCCTAACGTTACCAAAAAAGCCGAAAAATCACACCTACAATAACATTTTGGTTATCTGGTTGGTGCTGATGAAGTTGTACGGGTAGCTGATGAAATTTGCTGCATTAAGAAACTCAAATAACATTTTTGTAAAGTTCATGTAATAAATTTATATATTTTTTAAGGTTTAAAAGTAATATATTTTAAATAGCTTCCACCCTCGTTGACAAAAAAAATATTTCTGTCTAACTCTATTTTATATAGCACTCATGGAAAACTTAACGTACAACATGTAACCAACAACAGTTTTTCATGATGTCAGTTATCGAACCAATCAAATTACTATTTAGCTTTCTTTAAATTTTCGAGATTATATGCAAGATATTCGTAAACCTTTTTTATGCTACGCCTTAAAAGTTATTCTTGGAAATAAATCAAATTAAAAAAATAGAAAAGAAATAAAATTATGAAAATGCTTAGACAGCAAACATCGAAAAGTTCGTTTTGGAAACATGTTCATATTTGTTTTATTTGTCATTTACAAATGCTACAAAAATAAGTAAGAGAATTGAAGGCAAAAACCAAATCATAAATTATTGCTGTAACTCATGTTATTTTTAGTTCATATCACTACAAGTTTATAATTGTTATTTGGTAGGAAGGATAAAAAAACTGACAATAGCAAATTGATTATTTGACTATTTAAGGGAGTGTTTATTTTTATCTGCGTACGAGCAAAATAGAATGTAAGGACTTAAAAAAGATGTCACAACTTACATACTAAATTTTTACTGTATGTGACATATATTTTGATAATAATAATATAATTTAAGTTTTGATTAATAAGAAAGGTAAAAAAATACAAAAATAACAAATTGCTAAAATATTTATTTATACAAATTTTAAACTTTTATCATTGCACTTTAGGACCGATGACAAAAAAATAAAAAAAATTATAATAACTTTTTCATAAAATCAGTTTTTTTTAAGTTTGTTTTAAATATTATTCATCGACATAGAAGAAGTTTATATAACGTTTTTTATTGAAGATGTTCAAATGTTCTATTATTTGCCGGATCAGGAGTGCAATTGAATTTTTTCAATTTGAAGTTCCTTTTTCCTCTGTTTACACATTGAGAGCCAACACATTTAAAAGGAATTTTTTATCTTTTTATTGGATTTTCTTCTCTACGTTAAAACCAAAACCGACTCCACAGTGGTTCGAATATCATTTAGTTAAGACAAAATTCGGTATCTCATTAACCACTAAATATGTCTTATTGTAATAAGAAAGAGGTAAGGCAGAGGTGTTTCTGAGTGGAGATGGTAGATGTGTTTACAACAGAAATAGAATGATATCTTTGGTGTTTTTTTTTTTTTTTAACTGGATGAATCTAACGGTTTAAAAAATTGGCTGTGGTGATCATATTACGTCACCTATGGGGAAACCCGATTTAGCATTTGAGTTTATATTTTATAAATTTCTATAAGCTGTATTGATACATTGTTTGTTAAAATTTTGTATGGACATCCGATACGCTTTAAAATACATGAAAAAATCTTTAATTTTTCATATTATGAATTTTTTTTATGATACCAATCTGTAAGCGTTGCCTTTTAAATTTTTTTTCTTCAAAATCAATTAAAGACTAAATGATAATAAAAAAATATATTTTTTATATTTATGTTGGAATCTTATCTTCTAGTCTCACGAGTAAAAAGGAAAATGTAGAATTTCTGATTATTTTTACATTGACTAAGCCGAGCTAAAAACGGTCTTCAAAACATAAATTTTGTAAAAGCTATAGCCTGAATTTAAGTTTAGGAAAATAACTATTTTCTTGCATAATTTTTTTACATTTTTCATTAATTTCTTATCATCAAACCCAATAAGAAATGTAAAATTAGTGGCACACGTTGTATTCTGCCCGCTGCCTCGAGAGACATGGACCGATCTTGTTGGTTTTTAATTGCAAAATTTTCGAAATAATGTCTGATCGATTGACGTATTTAAAACTTCTCTAGCTCACCTTGTGCCCGGCCAACGTTAATTTTAAAGCGAACACGGACAATTGAATTTCCTATGCATAAGAACCCTGAATATATATACATTATGGGGATGGAACGAATCAAAAAAATTTTATGTTTTTCGTTCATCTGTTGGACACTCAGCTTTCGATGGTGTTTTTTTTTTTTCTATAAGAACTTTTTGTATGTCATGGACTATAGGGAGTTATTTTTTTCTGGTAAATTTTCGCTAATGAAGTTGCTTCGTAGTTGATGTAAAGAAAGAAATGATTGGAACACAGCGTTTTTTCTTTCGTAAAAGTGCCCGAGTAATCCACCAACCAATAATAAGCCTTAGATTTTTTTCATTAAATCAAAAACCATTGAGCAGCGTATCCACCAACACGTTTACAATGTTCCTGATCTGCATTCCAATTTATTTCATTACACAGCGTTCTTTGTCATCAGATTATGCAAATATATCTGGAAAATCCTCGAAAGTATCACAATTTAGGTTTCGTTTTTAGTAAGTCGCTTTGTAAATTTTTTGAGGTTTAAAATATAACAGTTTGTTTAAAATTTGCCATGTGATTTTTTTATTCAAAGTATTCCTAGAAATAACAATATAATGACAAAGTAATTATATACTATCAAAACATATACAGATGTACAGTGGTTTTCCTAATATGACAAGCAGTCTTCAAAACTAAAAAAGCTTGGGTCTTAAAACTTGTCAGCTCTTGTCACGCCTAAAAAATTTAAAGCTTAAACATGTTTTAGGAAAAAGTATTAATAAGGGTGGCCATAATGGCCATTTAGTTTTAAAGGATAAATAAACTATTTTAGTATGAAAATTCAATACGTAAAATTTTATTCCATTTTAATTAATTCGAAATATACACTAGAAAAAGCTTAAATAAAAAATTATACAAAGTTATACTCGTATAATGCAAGATTATATAGTAGTAAGTTATATAAAGAATAATGTAAAAAAGGATATTAATATATGTCAAATATTAAGCAAATTAAAAACTCCTTGAATGGAGCTTAATAAGCTTATAGATCAGAATTTTGGTAACAGGGATATTCCACAACGAGTTTTCTGGCTGTCTCTGCAGAATATTCCTCATGCTATTTTGATAAAAAATTGACATTTTGAAAAAATCTTAAAAAATATTAGAAAATGAAATGTGATTTATTATTATTTTTTGTCAGATGAATGTGCAAAAATCCGCAAGCAGAATATTTTTTAATTTAAAGAGGGGTAAAAATGTTAAAAAAGTTGTGAGTGAATGTTTTGAAAAGGTCAAAAAAGTATTATTCAGGGATTTTTTAATGTGCTAATATCTATACAGCTTTTATTACTTCGTTTAAAAAGGAAAAGGTTTAAAATTTATGGCTTTCTTAAAATACCTAAGTTTTATGTTATGACTGTACAACCACAATATATAACATAAACTTGCCTCCACTTTCAATGGACACAAATATTAAATCTCGAAAAAACAAAACAGACAAAAAATTTATTAGAAACATAAAATTGAGAGTTTTATCTAGTAAAATAAAGCTTTTGAAAAATAAAATAAAGCTTTTGATTTTTGATGGGGTATATCGTTGTTACGTTTTCCTCTTTGTACAAACGTACCGGATTTTTTAATTTTAAATACCTCTGTGGCATTTTACAAATTCTCTATTTCTTATTCTATAGCTGTGGCTATTCTCGATGCTACAGTCTGGTCTATTACTACGGCGAGACGCGAACTACTCGATGCCTTGTTTAGTAATCTAAGCCGCCCACATGCCACTTACGCTGCTATCTACAAACCCTTTAATACAATAGCCACAACACTCATAGCATATGGTGTTGTTATGCGCTTATTTTCTAACAGCTAGAACTTTTTCTCGTTTCATAAAGAACGCCTTGACAAACATCTAAATTATAATATATAGATGTATTGCATCCCACAATAATGGTCTTTTCACTGCTGTTTTTTAATTTTTAATTGCCCTATACTAATATCATTTTATCTTTAAAGGAAGGCATACAAGTATCCGACAGTGAACTTGAACTCATGAACTTTTACCAAAGCTGCCATCGGTGTTGCACAAGATGTGTTAGCTAAATGTCATATTATTTTTTACATACACGATTTTGTAAAAAAAAACATTATTCATCTCTGTTTTCACCACACATACACGAACAACGAAAAAATCTGTTGTTTTCAGTTATGAAGGCGTTGCCAGATCTTGATTTTCTAACAATATGTTTCAGATATTTGACAACTAAAAACTGTATGTATATGTCTTTGCGATATCTGATCAATCAATAGAAGAGATATTAATGAACATTTTTTTACTACAATACTGCCTTATTGTACCTAGCGTTGCCTGGTCTTAATTTTAGGGCTTTTCTAGGGACTGCGTAATATATTTTAGCCTTGTTTGCTATTGGGTTCTACCGTAAGAAATCTATCAAATCATTTTGGAGCCTGACGCTTATAGCACCTACGTATAATTTGTTTTTTTTTTATGGAAAAATCACATGTTGTCATGAAAAGTCATGTCATTAAGGCGCCGACCAATTTCGACCGTCTGCATACCATTTGAACAAACCCTTAAAATTAAATCGAATTCGAAATGACCATTCTTGAGTTAAAAGGTCAGAACATACTCGGAACTTTTTTTTAATTTTTTTCCCCTGTCATTTTTTCATTTTTTTCTCTTTCATATAAAATGAATAAAATACATTAAAACTGTGATCATAGATTATCGGTTTTAAGGCTCTAGGACTTATAGTTTACGGGATAATAGGATTTTAAAGTTTTCAATAAAAAAAATCGTTTTTTGTGGTCAGAAAACTTCTCTTTTTATTTTTTCTATCATAAAATTATCTTATATCTCGTAAAAACTTTAAAAATGTTTATTTAAAAATTTTTCCCCTTTCAGTCGACTCTTGATAATTTGAAACTTTAAGGAAACAGAGAAAAAATTCAAATAATAACAAAAGTTTATAGAGCTGGCATAGAAACTAAAGAAAACGGTTTAAAACTCTTTTAAAAACATAAACAAAATTACATTAGAAGTTCAAATTATAAGGTGTAAAAATATTGAACTTCAAATTATAAAATGTTGGCAGGCAAGATATCATTTTGTAGCACATCACAAAACAAAAATAAAAGTTAGTTTTATTTTTGAAAATTAAAACAATTCAAATTATAGAGAGTCGGCAAACAAAATTCCCTTGAAATAATTTAAAATTATTGAGGGGACCAAATTGCATCGATTTTTTTCAAGTGTTTTTCAAGGGACGTAACAAACAGTTCAAATTATCGAGAGCTTCAACAAGTTTCAAATTATCAAAAGTTGGCTGCATGTGTAAAATGCTTTACAACTTAGTAAAATATTACGTAGTTTAGTTTCTATATTGATTCAATCAAACATCAACATTGTTCTGACAAACTTGAAATTTCTTCTATAAAAGTTTTAATAAATTTTAGTTACGACCTGAGACGTAATAAGAATGCAACATTTTTATTGTAAACTATTGTTAGGTTTTAACTTCTATCTAAATTTCATTTATTTTTGTGCAGAATTTAATTTTTATTTGTGAGGAAAATTTTCACTTTTAAAAAAGGATAAATATTTTTTGGTCCCAAATAAGTTTACCTCTCCTTTTTACCTAATATGTACAGAAAGAAACTTTTTTGAAAAACTGATTTTCAATAATTATCCTGTTTTACGCTACTGCAGCAGAAGTGTAACACCAGATTCAAGCCTCAATAATAATTCTTGTAAATAAAAAACAACTTCAAAACATACAATTAAAATCATGTCAGAGTTGTAATAAAAGTTCCTATAATTTTTATGTGTATGATGTGTATTCCTGCTGATATTAATTAATTCCTTGCGGGCCACCCTTTACCTTTTAAATTTAATTTTGTGCTTGCTATTATAGCGGACTTAGCATTTGTAAATTTCAATAGTCTGTCTATAAAGGTCTCAAAGTTGGGACATATACATTTAATTACATCAACTATTGGGATACCCTTTAAATTCCCAATCTAAATTTTATACCTTTTGTTATAGCAAAGTTAGAAATACCAGCTCGTTGTAGATTTCAAGCGTCTGTATACAACCGTTCAAAAGTGTCCTTATACATCAAATTAAATAAAATTTTGGGGCACCCTATAAACTATATATTAAGTTTTAAATATTATAATATATTGTAAGCGTTTATTTATAACGATTCATATAGCTAAATATACATCAATTGTGGGGTTTAGGATTATTTTTTATTATGTCTTGTTATTGGGAGCTAAAGTAATATGCATATTAATTTAATATAAATAATTTTTATTTTAAAGAGGTGCTTTTTACGGTTCAGAATCCACGTAAAAGACATGAATTTTTATGAAGACACCCTTTAATTTTTAAGTTTAAGAACTGATTTGCAAATTAAAATCAATTCTGAATTGGCTGAGTTCTGGAGGCACATATATAAAAAAGCAATATTCAGTCGAATTGATAACCTCCTTCTTTTTTATAAGTCGGTTAAAAAGAGTGCTTCAATGCAATTGAAACATACAAAAAATTATACAGTAGCTTTTCTGAATGACCAGATAAAGAAGTCCTTTCTTAATTTTTTTTTTTTCTTTCTTATAAAGCTTTAACGTTTTATTTTTTTTTTCATTTGTTTTTGTGTTTAATTTTAAGTTTTACTATTCCTCAATTTTAAACTTTATTGAAGTTGAAAGCAAAAGAGATAAATATTTGACATTAAGCTTTCTCGTCTTTCGAATAACGTAGAGCTAATATCCTGTGACTATTTTTCACTTTAAACTCTCTCACTTTAAGATCAAAGTATGTACAAAATATTTAAAAAAAGTACAAAAACTATAAAATTAAATTATATTTATCATAAACCATTTTATGTAAATAATGTTAAAAAATGACCCAACATTATTTATTAATGTGGAAAAAAAGAAAATAAGTGAAAAGTTTCTTTAAAGAAATAAATATAAAAAAAGAAAATATTACAAGGAAGTGGTCTACTTGGAAATAGTTGTTATCATAATAAGAAATATGTTTTTGTTCGTTATTCATATTTAAAGTTCACTACAATTTTTTAGCTGATGTAAATTTAGTGTTAATTTGGAAAAACAGTTGGCGAAATAAGATTTAATGGTCTTTGTAGATTTAACAGCTTTAAGAACTTCGTATAAACGGAAAAATGCAGAAAAATTATACATAATTTATTAGTTTATATTAAAAAAGAGTAGTCAAATTTTTAGCTATTAAGCGATTCTAAAGTTTTCAACCTGATTTAAGTTTTTTTCGAAAGACCAAAAGTTGTTTACATACGAAAAAAATTCTGTTGACGCGTTTAATGCAGGAGCAGCAATTAAAAATCTAATAATATTAAAATGTTTTTGTAAGAATGTTTTCGTTTTTAAAACAGTGAAACATTATAGCCCATTTTTGATAAGTCCTTACAGTACATTATTTATCCATAACTCTTTTAAGTCTTCTATTTTCTGAGACTTGATTCAATAATTTTTCAACTGTATTTAAATATTTGGCAGAGCCAGCTTCATTGAAACAATCTTATATTTTTTTGTGCTGATTAACTGCTGCCAATACTGTCAAAACTTTTCGAAAAATTATTGCTTCACTTCATGTTGGTGCAAAAAGCATTATTCCCAGCAAGATTCAGGAAGATACACAGTACAATAGAAAAATTTCAAAGAATAAAAAATCTTATTCGCGGAGCTTTTGAAAATAAGCAGTATTGCTCTGTCACTGCCAAGTGACTAATACATCCTCCTTTGCAGACAATAATGCCTGCGTAATTATAAATAAAACTTTAGCAGCTGCATCCGAACATCTTTAGACACGCATGAACCAAGTGGAAATATGGTTATAAAAATGAAAGATCAAAGTAAGTGTTGCAAAATGCGTTTACATAACGTTTACTTTGAAAATGGACACTTGTCTTCCCGTTACCATAAATAATATTATAGTACCTCAACAACTCCACGTTAGATATTTTGGTATTCACCTCCACCGATGCCTTACTCAACTAAAGTTGAAATCAGCTCAGCTTTACTGGCTTTTTGGCTCTAGATGAGGGCTTCAATTCAATTACAAGGTGCTCCTGTACAATGTACTATTTAAGCCTATATGGCCCAACTAAGGGGACCTACTACGGCTTCTAATGTTGAAAAATTACAAAGAAAATACGTAGCCTAAAATTTTACGAACAATGCCTGGCGTTTCATGGTACATGAAAAGTGATAACATCTATAGAGATCTCATTATCACCACTACTCATGAGAAGATTAAAAAGACATGCGCCATCTATAGGCAGAAATTTTCAATACATCCAAATCCCCTAGCAAGAGACTTGCTTTTGATTGTGGGTCATAGACGTCTTAAAAGAGCGGCCATGACAAGATGATACTAATAAAATTGTGAAAATTCAACGTTGGAGTTGCAGTGGCAATAAAAACAGACATATTATATTTTTTTTCTTTTGATTAAGATTTTATTTCCTATTGTAAATTTCATACGAAAAGATTCAACAAGTAAATAAATAAATAAATAAAAAATTATTAACGTGTACATGAATTTATTACATTTTATATGACAAGGACTTAACAATAAAATAAACTTCATAACTACAGCAGAAATAAAATAAAAATTATGGAAATTTGTTGCATATCATTACTTTAATTGCGAAAGGCCCTTAGTAACATTTGCTCTTTTTCATAGGAAAAAGAAAAAAATTGATAAAAAGAACAGTTTTTTAATTGAAAATTTTTATTAACGTATTGTGTTGTTAAATTCTTTAAGCAATTTTATACTGTTAATCTTTTACTAGCGCATTAGATAACCATTTACCGAAATATGTATAAAATTTGATTAAAAAAAAAGGATCAGCGTTCACTAGTTAACAACTTTCAAACAATTTTTTTTTAAATAATAATCCAATTGGATTTTTTACGACGACATGTTTTTAATAACTCAGAAAATTTAGTTTTGAAAGAGGATACACGCTACAATCGCTACTGTATCTGTCCAGCTATCGCTGCACAGTGTCTGTTTAAGATTTTAAGGTTGTCATATTTTTTTTAGCAGTTAGAAACCCATCAAGAAACTATCTATTATTTAGTTCTTTTGAAAAAAAAACGATATGCTTTCTTATTAACTACCCGTATGATTTTCGGCATGAAAGTAGATAATAAAACTTAACTGATATAAGTTGAGTTACCGAGGTTCATGCGTTGGTAAATGGATCAATTTGTTTGTTAGGTAAAAGAAAATAACAAGTCAAAAGTTCAATTCACATCTTCGCCGGTGAATAAATTTTTTAAAATAAGAATAAATAAAGAAAAAAACAGTTCATGCCTTTGGGGGCTCAAAAAAAAACCAACTGTTGCATAGCCGCTGTAAATAATTTGTTAAAGGCTTATGGATAGGTTAAGGCACTTACACGGTGAAAAAAAACAAGGACATAAAAGAAAAATTTGTTTAGTGAGAGAAGGAGCAAAATAAAAACAGTGTGCGGTAGCTGTGGCTGGGTTGGTAAAAATATCTTTTTGACAAAACAGGTTATCATGTTCTAGTTTTGCCTCAGCTTCACTTTAATATGATAGAACGGGTACCGGAGTTACACAGTGTTTTTTTTTTAACAATAAATAGTTAAAAGTATTCTGGCTAAAGCTAAGAAATAAGGGGTAGAAGAAAAAAAATAATTAACAGGATGAAAAGAGAATAAAAGAAGTAAAATACAAATTATGTGCGTACAATCAAACAAGATTAAGATTTGTAGATGCTATAAAGTTTCTTGAAGTGTGGTCATTGTCATTGTGATAAAAAAGCCTACAATGCTGAACTTTGTCGTGCTGATTGTTGCGATCATTAGTAGACCCACTACCTGAGTTAATCTCTAAAGGACGATGGAATTTATGAATAATTGCGCACAACATGCTTTAAATAAGCTGATATGGATAAGTGTGAATCTATAGTAATTATTTTTGCTTCGAACGTTTTCAGCTTTTTGCCAGTCACTTTTTTCATGCATGTGTAAAGTACTCTGGGTGTGGCTGCGGGCTTGCAATTTTGGCAAATATTAATGAAAAATTCAATATATCCCTGCTCCACGCTCTTTCGCATAAAAAAGTTTTGTTCGCTGATGCTTAGTTGTTCCCAGAGACAAACTTAAAAAAAATTAAGAACGAAAGTGTTATGTCCCTTATTTAAAAAAAAGTAGAAAAATTTTGAGGGTTTATTTTCTATATCGAAATAAATCAATAAATCAATAAGAATTAAGTCTTTAGTTCTTAAATTTAATATAACATACTCTTTAAAACTTTGTGGAACTCTACAGAATTAACATAGTTTTGAGCAACATGTTGAAACATTTCGTTTTCTTTATAGAGTTAATGCAAATTCGGTGTAAACTGTCATTGCATTTAAAGATGTTGCAGTATTTTAACTTCAAATTTTTATCTGATAATTGTTAACAGGAAACACCCCACAAAACTAAATAAATGTGTCCAACAAATGAACAGCAACAATGATAATATTAAAATAAAATGTATGCAGAAGAGCAGAAGACAAGGAAGCAACTTTAAAAAAAGAAATAATAACTCTACACACCATTACTACAGTCAATATGATAATAGCGACTGCTAATATAACTCTGACGCCGACAACGATAATAGCAAATTCAATGGCAAACAATTTAAACTTTACTCTGTTTCTCTATTACAATTACCACTATCCATTTTCTACTTTTCCTTAAGTCGTTATTATAAATTATGTTCCAAAGACGTGTTCACCATAAAGTTTAGCAATAGTTAGTAGAAACAAAGGCTTTAAAAGTGATGTACACTATTGCCATATAAAAATAATAAATAACAGATATTGGTTATTTGAAGATACAGCTAGAAGAAAACAAAGAAAAATGGTAGCAAAATTTGTTATTCTTTCCAAAAAGCTGTTATTTTCAACGCCAGACATAGAATATGATTTATGACCATTATGCAAATAAACTGTGTGGTATTGCATTCAATATTGCGCTTTTCTACGATACACTCTCCATAACGGGATGATTGACTTACTGTCTGTGGGCCGGTTAAATTTCGATTAACTATATGTGTAAAAAACATTCATCAATCATTAGGAAAAAAATAAAATTGAATATAAGAATGCAAAAATAAACGTTTAACAAAAGGGAAAAAACATTAACAAGCAGCTAAGGCTCCCACGCATTCACTTTTTAATGCAAAATTTATGATAGAACGCAAAGCAAAAACAAACTTTGTTTTACAAACGATAATAACAAAAGAAGTTATAAAAGTTTCTGTTAAAAGATCTTCTCTCCCTTCACTATTAAATTTCTCTTTTGGCTGGAGATTTGAAGTTCCAAACAAACAAATATTTTCGTCAATGTTTGGACACATCTGGCAACGAATCTTCTAAGGGCACATTATTACACTTTTTTTATTTTTTTTTATTTTTTTATACAATATTGTCTATATGTCATTCCGCTTACAATTTCCAACCCCATAAAGTATATATATATATTCTAAGTTCTTATGAATATTGAAGTCGATTAAGCGATGTCCGTCTGACCGTCCGTGCTCGTCTTGAAATCAACTTTGCCAAGACACTATATGAACTAGAGAAAATTTTAGTGCGCCAATCAATCAAAATTGATCCATATCCTTCCAGGTAGTAGCGGATAAAACATCACAAAGCTGCATTATATAAAAAAGGGAAGTAAAATATAAATTTGGCGCTTATATACGTTTTCCGAGGTATGGTCTCCTCCACTTTTCATAGAAAAGTAAGAGTGTGCACCATATTTTTTAAGATGTCAGGAAATTTTTTCTAAAAATATTTTTTTTTTAATGATCAGGAGGCATATACATTTCTATGTGAAACATGTGAAAACATATAAAGTCATTAATATTTGTCCTTGTTTTTAATTCTCTGTCACCACAATATTTGTTTTTTTTTTTACTGAAGTTATTTTTGAAGGGTATATAAGATTCGGCATAGCCGAATAAATTTTTGTTAAACTTTTGTTTTTATTTCTACAGGCGGTTGCCTTTATTTTTAGTACAGAGTACATACTTTCGTTTGTGTTCCTGCTAAAACTAGGTGATAACTAAGTACTAATTATAAAAACTCAATATTGGGAAATAACATCTTATTCCGATTTATATGTACATGTGGTTATAGATATATGCTGAAGAGTGTATAAGATTCGGCATAGCCGAATATAGCACTTTCCTTTGAGGATTAGTTACTTTTGGGTAATAAACTATATCTTATCGATCCCACTTATTATAAAAGGTAAGATATCAAATTTATTACTTATAAACCATCATTCCTAACGATAAGCATCAGAACAGATTAAATAAACAGTTGTGAAAATAGTGGTTATGCCTTTTGGGGTAATATTTGACATTCCTGATAGCACTTTTAGACCTTCTTCGTTATTGTCGAAATACTAGCTCATCAGCTTTTGTCCACTACAGCAATACAGTATGTAAATTTGTTTTTGTGGTCTTCGGCTTACAATAACTAATTAAAAATTTAAAAGTGTTCGCTTTTTCTGATTTTTGTGTTTATCTGATGTTTGATTATATGATTTTTTACTTAATGCTTTTATCAACACTCTTTCCTTTAATGCTGTGTTGAAGTTTCCAGTACCTCGTTTCTATAACTGAATTGAAAAATTTCTTACATAAAATTATCGTATTCGTCTTATTTTACACAGAGCGAGCTACACTAAATCATGATCCTTTTAATTTCTGTACATGACAATTTTTAATAATTCTAACTAATTCTGTGTTAAACAGAACCAACTATGATATTTTTATTTCCATTTCAATTATAGAAACGAGGCACTTTTGTAATCTTTTCTAGCAACACGTACTTAATGTTCTTAAGCTGTTAATGAAAAAATTTCCTGTCTCTCCTCCCTCTCTGTGGTAGAATAAAAAGTTTGCCAGTACATCTTAAACAGCAGCGGTGGTTGTATTCCCAAAGCCTTATGCTTTCTCATTAAGCAAACACACAGAAGTTCATATCCCAGTAGTGACTTTAATTTAAAGAAAAATAATTGTATTTAAGTAGCCTTTCTTAAAGGATAATTTATAATTATAACAGAGTTTAAGCCTCTTGAAATAGCGTTGGATGAGTTTGTGAACGTACCTGTATATTAAGGTAGTAGTGCAGCTGACCCCTCTGTAGTAAAATAAGAAAATTTAGTTTTTTCATTAATAATTAATTGAAGAGAAAATCTATACAGTACGTTCATAAATAATAGCACATTTGCTAATCTGTAAATTAATAATTCATAAAATTTTAACAGGGCATGCTATAATTTTCATCTCTTTGTGTAAACTTTATTAATATGTTCTCTTTTCAAAATTGAGCTCATTTTACACAAAACTCTCAGGAATTACAAATACCGTTATCAAAATTGCTTACATTTATATATTTAGCATATTTAAGCGTTCAAATTGTATAGCACAAATGCAAAAAATTCTTTGTATAAAAAAACTACCGTTTTAAAACAACATATTGCATTCAGTTTTATTAAAAATATTATTTATAGGCAAAATGCCACGCGGAAAAGTACTTAGCGAATTTGAAAAAGTCAAATTTTAACATTGACAGAAATTGGTGCGTCGAAAGCTGAAATTGCAATTCAAATCTGCAGAAGTCGAAAGGTTGTTTATAATTATTTGGCAAATATTGAAAATTATGGCAAAAATGAAAGCAGTGGTAGAAAAAAAAAAGTTGAATGAACGCGAGCGCAGTCTTATTCTAAGGACAGCAAGCAACAGTACCAAAAGCTGTAACCAACTTGCTGCATGCGTTTCCAACAAAGTGTGCAAAACGACCATTTGGAATGTTCTAAACTCTTCCAAACATATTCAAAGACAGAGAATGAAAAAAGCCCCTCGCCTTTTGAAACGTCATATCAATGCACGTTTGGAGTTTTGCAAAAATAATATAAATACAAATTGGTCAAATGTAAGTTATTTAACACCTTTGAGTTATAAAATGGTTAACTTATTTATATCTTTTTAAAGATAATTTTTTCAGATGAAAAAAATTTAATTTAGATGGCCCTGACGGCAATAATAGTTACTGGCGTGACTTACGAAAAGAACCCCAATGTTTCTCACGAAGAAACTTTGGCGGTGGTTCTGTTATGATTTGGGGTGCATTTACTGAAGAATGCTGTTTGGAGTTGCAAATCGTACCAACCAAAATGAATAGTGAAAAATATTGTGAATTGCTTAAGTGCAGTTTATTGCCATTTTTACATAATGATATAAATAAGAAATATATTTTCCAGCAAGACAATGCAGCCTGCCATTCCAGCAAATTTACAAAAGAATGGTTAAGCTCAAATAATGTCGATGTTTTGGAATGGCCTTCTTGCTCTCCAGACATGAACCCTATAGAAAACATATGGGGAATTCTCGTCAGGAGAATTCATGAGTGTTAATGAGCTCAAAAATTCAATTTTCAAGGAATGGGAGGCACTGGATCAGGCTCTTCTGAAAAAATTAACAAGTTCTATGAAAAATAGAATATTTAATTGCATTAAATCGAAAGGTGGTCTAATAATAAGTGAAAGTGAAAGCTCACAATTCTACGAGTATAATAGCACATTTTATTTTTATAAATGAAAAATTTTTAGCACTGTGTACAGAAAGCTGGAAAAATGGGTAAAAACACATTCTTCTAAGTTTGAGTTTTTAAGAAAATTAGAAACGACACGCAGAAGAAGTCGGGGGCACTAAACAGAGATAATCAGCACAGCGTATTAGTGGTCTTGATGGCTGCTTTGGTCAAAGGTGATCGTTTGAGAAACAAGACATCAAGTCATTTAAGACCCGCCAGTATAGCAGATTGCGTAAAAATTGCTTATGTCTAACAAGCCTGAGAGTGCAAATCCATTAAAAGTAACACAAGACAAGATAAAAGATATAAATAGAATTTTTTTTAACAACAAAAAAAAAAATATTAAGAGTCATGTTCAACTGTTTTAAGTTTTAAACAATCAACTTTTTTACTTATGGCTTGTATTATCAATCAAAATTAACTGACCGTTGATATGTATTCGCCAAACTATGTGAGTGAGAGAAAACTTAAATACGCCGTTTGGTCATACATAGTTTTGAAAGAGAAGCTATTGAAAATCAGCAAGATTGATTCCGTGTCCTTCGAGACAGTGGGCATAACATCTGCCTATAATTTTTCGTATCATTTGGAACAACTAAGTAAGTCTAATCCAAAAAAAAAAAAAGAAAACTAATATATGGAGCGATAGAGAATTAAAAATAAGAAAAAACCACACGTAAAAAAATCGGCGCTCGCCCTTATTTTTCGAATTATGGGCCTCTGAAATAATCATAACAAACGTTCAATTTTCAATATGGTCAATATAGGTATCATTTAAAAGCTTTTGAAGTGATCTTTCAGGAAAAATTTTTAAAAATGCTTAGCCCATTAAGAGCCTGTAAAATTTTTGAGTAAATTATGTTGTATTTTTTCTTTCTTCTTCGCTTTAATATTTGTTCTTTTGATGGGAGTAACTTTACAAAACCAGATTTAAATACATGGGAAAGGGTATATAAAATTAGGCACAGCCGAGTATAGCACCCTTTTTTGTTAATTCTAAAATATCCTCACCAAAAGTGTTTGGGATATCGATAAAATACACAAGGTTTGACAACGATTTTGCTTGTATATAAAGTCGTTACACAGTTCAAGTTTTCATAAGTCCGTGAAAATTGTGCTACAGATTTGACGTGCTATTTTACATGATATATCTAAGTTTGGGGAAAGTTAATGTTTTTTAGTACTGTCTTAGAAAGTTATATTTGCCTCAATCTTTGGAAAGTGATTTTAAGACTTCCGCCTATAATAATACAAAATATATACTAGTCATTATAAACGAGTGAATATTTACCAATATATCTTAACAATCACCTTTCAGATCATCGAATATAAATCCGGCTGAAAACCTATACAGTCAATAAGACAGGCATAACTGAAAATTTTAAATATTTTGGAAAGATTTGATTTAGAGTTTGACAATTTATTCTGAAAGCATTATTTTTTGCATGGTAATCATGGTATCAAGAAAAATCCTTGAGAAAATAAAATAAAATTTGTTCGGCAGAAGAAGTTTTGTTGCTAAAAATCATAAGATTTCTTAATATTTCTTAAAAATCATAATATTTCTTGAGAGTGGTTGAATTGTTTAAACTTCATTTTCCTAGTAGTATTATTAAGATCAAGCTAAAGTTAAAGGACCAACTAGGACAGCAAACCACATGCTCTTTTTAACAAAAAATATTTCAGTTTTTGAATTTTTATTGTCTTAATTAGAAAAGTTTATTCCAATTGTGTTGCTGTTAATTTGCATCGTTGTGTTTATGTTTTATTTAATTTAGTCAAATAAAGTTACTTCAAACATACTTTATGTATGAATATCTTCTGACAAGAAAATATGTGCTTGTACGATGCTAACGTTATTGAATTTGCTATCAGAACATCATAAATTTATAAAAGTTGTCATGGCGACCATGTACGCAAATCACATAAAGAAAGAACTGTCATTAATTTAAACCTAATTTAACTGAAATGCGATTCAGCTGTAGGTAGAAATCAAAACCTGCGTATGTATGTGTGTATAGTATCCATTATAAATACAGCTTAACAATCTGATGTTAATTCAAAAGAAGCAGATGGAATAAACACACATTATATTGCTGACAACTCATAATGTGATATTGATACCACTAAAATTAAGTTACTAATGTTCCTAAATATGATTTTAAATGCCTTGTAATGCAATATAAATGCACAAATGCACAAGTAAACATCCCATGTCTAAAACATAAACAAAGCACATTTATTGTTCTGAAAACCTACAATAACAAATAACACAGGCAAATTTAAGGAGCACGAAAACAATCGGACAAACAAAAACCCCAAAAGAAAATAGTTATTTTTCGATAACAATAAACATCGAATATTCATTTCCGAAATATAATTGCAATAATGTTTCAGATAACCAAATTATAACCCTTAATTCTTAATTTTTATAACACTACTTATTGCACATTATCATTAATGAGTCATTAATTTTCAAGGAATGTTTCTACTTACCAATGATAAAAAATAAACTGCAATGGTAGGCTTAATAATTAACTAAAAAACGAAAAAAAAACAATAATAAAAACAAAAACAATAATAAATGTTATTATATTTTCAGTATCACTTAATACAGACGTTTGAAATTATTAATCAAATATCGCATTTGACATCATCGCAAAAAGAAAATGACGAATGTTCTACTTCGTTAGATAATACTCCAACTACGTCAAGTGCTGCATACTCTAAACTAACACAATATGTCAACCTACTCCTATATACATCGCATTTAGCAACACAAAATCAAAATTATCACTTAAAAACAGAACTACTTGCTTTAAGTGAAAAACCAATGCAAACCTTTGACATTAACGTATTGGAATGTTGGGAACAAAATTGTCAACACAATTCAAAATTAAGCCAGCTTGCCAAAGTGGTACTTGCTGTACGTGCAACACAAGTATCTGTAAAACGTGCATTTAGTGCACTTGTTACAGTCTTGACCAAGTTAAGATCTAAGCTATCAAAAAAGTATATTTCTAATATATTAAAACCAAAATTAAACTTTAACTTGCTCTATTGCTCAAACCGTAAAATAGAAAACATCGAGTAAACAGATTTTAGTTTTGTCGGAAACAAAGAAATTCCTATATATAAATACTAAATACAATTTTTTTCATTTGCATTTAATAGGGTTTTTCGATTGCTAATATATAATTAGTTGTCTATCGTACGTGTGCTTTTTACACGAATTTATTTTCACATCTTCGTGTAAATTTTATCCGCACACGAATTTATTTTCATTTATTCATGTACTTTTTTCCGTACACGTACTGAAAATAAAGTACACTCAAACTTCTGTCTTTCATGTTCGTTTTTAGCCGTACACGTACACAAAGAATAGCTACAGTCGTACACTCACGTACATGTACGCAAATATATATTTTAATAAAAAAAATTCGTGGAGGTGTACGAAAAATCTTAAAATTTAGAGACACACATAATTGTTATGAAAAGAAAAATGTGTACGGGTTGGTTTTGAACAGAACATTGTGTGTACGATGTTAACTATCTTAAATTAAAATTTTTTAGTTTCTGATTTATCCAACCCTAAAATTTTATAAATTTAAAAAAGGAACCCTACTTATTTATTGTTTTCTTTTTAAACTGGAATTTATTATAGTTTTGCAGCTTACCGTCGTGACTTTGCAAATAGTGATTCGTATATAATCAATACCGTTAGAAAAAATTATCTAAGAACCGTTTATTTAATTACAACACATTAACCGAAAGTTTAGAACTAATAACGAATAAGTTGTTATTTTCCCCCCTATAAGGTGTGGTGTAGCTGAATACAATACAATGAAATGTTGGCTAACACCTATTGATGACCTATTGAGTAGCCGTGTTAATGAGTTATTTAAAGTATGACTCAATTAAAAATCTTATCAATCTGGATTTGAAAATTTAAATAAAGCAATTGCAGTAGTAGTTACCCTTAATTAGTTAATGAAAACATTTACATATTAAAAAAGTTTATATAATAAAGACGCTAAGGTATGTTGTGTAGCCGCACTTAAAGTTACACGAAAAGGCGGCGCTAGCCAAGTCACTTGTTAACGAAAGAAGATATGAAGTAGGGAGAACCTCGGTGAAGTCAGAAATTGTTATGACTTTAATGTGTCTTTGATTTAATAAAAGGGCACATGTTTAGTAAACAAGAGATCTCTAGTAGAAATCTAGAATCTAGAAATAAAACGCAAAATAAATAACTAACGTGTAATCGAAACAACCCCTGCGGTTGGAAATGGATAATAGTGCATGAAACTTATCAGACAAAGTATTTCTGCAAAAATTAATATTGGAATAAATAAGAAAGTGAAGAGAGGTTTATTGCATACTTTTACTTGTTTTTATACCCTACAGGAAAGAGAACTGAACAGATTACTTAATATGAAAAGGACCTAATATTTCAACATAGCAGTTATCAGCATATTTTGTTTTTGTAGATGGCAAATTTTCAACGCTTTGAAAAATATTTAAAAACTTGTTCTTTTAAACTTGAATTTTAAGAAAATTAGAAACGATACGCGGACAAAGTCATGGGCACTGCTGGGCAAGAATAAAACAATAATTAACTAGGCCTTTTATTAAAAAAAAATTTTTGCACTTACGAGACAATATTATAATTTAATTACATAACATGACATTTTTAACCATATTGTACTGGGCATCAATAATTAATAAATGCAGCAATATTATGTTTTCCTAAAACCATAAAATATAACCATAATATGCTGCTTTTCATTAACAAAGTTTCCCCTTTGCGTGTATATAAATTTAGTTAGTTACTTTACTGTTCGTCCCCTTAAAAAAATACATGTTTACTGAAACGTACGGCCTTTTTAATATGCGAGTTTATATTTATACAATGAACCTTTTAATACATTTATTCTACTCTTAAAATATTTAAAGCATCTACGTTGCATAGTTATCTTCTGTTTCTTAAAGGCTGAATTTTAAAAATTTTATGGCGCAGAACTTCAGGTTCATAAAAAAGGAGTCCAGCAGTGAATAAGAACAATATTAAGTGAACATTAATGATGATGCTGCATGTCGAATTAAGATGAAAACAAGCGAAATCTTATGCCTGGCATACATAAACTATCATGAGCATACATATGTCAATATCAATAAGAGTGGATAATTATCTTATTGGTTTTATTATTCAGCTTTTTCTTACAATTTTGCCACGTAAAGGGAATATAGTCTTATGCAAAATTCATGTTTGTGTATCAGGTGAAGAACGTGTCAACAACTATAGCAAGTGAATTGCGGTTCTTCAATGCAAATGATTGTCACTCACGTAGGAAACCACAGTCCGCAGTTGAAAACTAAATCCATAGAAGTATTGTGCAGTCAAAATTGTTTTTTTTTTTTTTAATTTTTGTGTCGTACAAACAGTCTTCTTTTCCTTCAATTGTCTTGAAACTCAAGCAGAATCATATCAATACACACACCTATCAATACTTATAATGCTGCAGACTTTAGTGAATATGCTTCTTTGAGATTTAAGGCATTGTGGTAAATTTTATCAACATTTTTCTTATGCGGCTTATTTTTATTCAATACACTGGACACGAATAAGACATGTGGTGACAGTTGCTAAAGTGCTTAAAATAAATGGAAAAGGATTAAAAAAATTAAAAAATATGTAAAAAAAAACTCATGTCTTACAGTGATTCGAAAAACGAGTATTTTGTACATAATTCGGTATTTCTTAAACCACTGAATAGTTCTTAATGAACAGAGGAGAAGCAAAGGTGATTCTGAGTGAACCTGCAAACGGTCGGCCCCCAAAGATGAGGGAAGATTTCTAGCGTGGCCACAAAAGATTGGTACTTAGAGCATATAGTTTTTTGAAAGTGTCATAAAAAGTTTATTTTTAACTAAAATGTTAAGATTTTTAAAATTTAATTAGAACTAGAAAATATTTTTAAATGATGTACTTACATATATAAGTTTTCAATTGTCTTAATTTTTTACTTTTGGCCGACCGATCGGATTGTTTTTGTAAACAAATTTTTGTTAGAAATTTTAATGCGCTTTTATTTTGTGGCAATTTGAATTCTATACTTTTATATTTATCAAAAAACCTCCTTAATGTAATTTTTTCAGTTTTAGATGTAAATGTTATTTTAAAAATAGGCCGCAAAAATCGTTAAGATATTGTTAATCTAGACGTCATTAGCTTTCCTCTGATACCTTTAACATGTATTTAGAGCATATATTGAAGCTATTGGAGCTTTCTCTCTTATTTTATATGTAAAAATTAAAAATGTGTATAAACACATCTTTTTATTTGTTTGTATTTTTTAATTTGGCACTAAATATGTTTATACACGTTTTTTATTTTACTGTGAAATACCTCTGCTTCGTCTCTCTAAAATTTCATTAAGATATTTTAAATTGTTTGTGAGATACGGAATTTTGTGTAAAATAAATCGTTTTCAAACCACTGTATGTCGTGAGTTATCAGGTATTAATACACGTGACAAGTAACATTAGAAATGCATTACATAAAATATACCCTTCGTTTTTTTTACTTAATCCTTAATTGAGGGGCATTTCGCATGAATTATGAAAGCAGTTGCTACTAGCTCTTCTCCGTTTAGTGCCCTAATTAAAACTCGAGCGCTCCATCCTTACATGAAAACAAGAGGCTGAAACTTCTATCATAATTTTATGTAGTTTGCTGTACAAAAGTTAATAAGACGATCTAGAGCACTAACGTAAGCTTTAACATCTATTTTTTTGTGTTGTGACCATAAAGAAAGTTGGTAGAAATTCAAAAAAGCATAGAAATTTACACAATTAAAAATAAAAAATAAAATTCACACATCTAAAATTTATGAGAAACTAAATTAACAAGTTTAAAACAAGAATTATAAAAACGGTCAATCTAAAAATAACAGCAGAGAAAATCTTAGAATTTGTTGACTTTTTATATTTAAAATTACCACATCACAATTCTTCTAAATAGTTGTTTACATAGGGAAATTAACAATTGCTGTTTAATTTCTAGACAGATAAAAAAAATTTGCTAATAATAAGGAATTTAACTAAAACATAATAATTCATAAAGAAATAAAAGAATTTAAGATAAGAATTACACAACTTTAAAAACAACCTTAATTTTGTTGAAATTATAGTACAGCACAGGCATTATAATTTTTTTCGGCCTCTGAACGGCATAAATTGAAATATCTCTTTCCAGGTATTGTTACCGAAATCTTAGTCGCCATTTATTCTCACTCTTCTGTCTTATGACGCTCAGAGTGGTTCATGAATATTAATTTAAATATGGTCTGCAACTTGTTTTTCCTTATTTCATGTTTTTTCTACTTAACAAGAATACAAAAGTTTGCTAATTTTTGTTATTTATTTACGCTTACTCTGTCATAGTTTTGTTGCAGTTGCAAAGATTTTCGAACACAAATAATATAAGTACGAAAGCTTATCTCTTCTCCAAGAGTTTATATTACGGAAAGCACCCAAAGCTGAGTTGCGTTGAGAACGGGTTACGCCACTGATGGTAAACTTAGTTTTATGTATGTAATCTTTTGTCAGGTTTCTTAAGTTTGCCGATAATTGTTACTTTGCAAATGCAGCAACTAAAGTAATTAAGTTAAACAAACATTTTTAAATAAAAAAGTAAATAGAAACGATAATAATTTTATTTTTAAAATGCTGTTTTTTGACAAATATACATAAGACGTGGTATCCAATGAATGCAATTTAAGACATAGCTCTAGCCCCTTGAATTATTATCCGTAGTTAGAGTAGATGGCTATGTTTAAAATAATTTTAATTTGCTTAGCATCTTGATGTAAAATCTCAATATTTGGGTCGATCGCAATTAGATTCCTCACATCTAATGTCTCTACATCATCTTAAAGGTCACAAACTGTATTTACAACCAGATCAATATGCCCACCACCTGCGATGTTAATTTTTCTTAATTATGTAAGATATTCTTTTTTTTATTTTGCTTTGAAATTAATCTAAACTCCCTGCCATTCCTTTGGAATGACTGTTCTTTGCAATGCCCTTCCACATTGCATCTGTAGTGGCTTTGGTTTCACCAAAGAAAGACACAGGTATTTAAATTTGGATGGTTAATTAATATTTCAAGTTGTTGTTTTGTGGTGTTTTTAACCATCATAAAGCCTTAATAATTTATAAAAAAATAATTAACTTCCCTCTTTATTTCCTTTTCAAAATAAAACAGCAACCTGAAATAAAAGTTTATTGAAAAATTCTTTATTTGTGAACTAAAATGGTCATATCTTGCGCCAGTTGCCATCCGCAATGTAATTTTGGCAACTGAAAACACCGCTAAGCTTTGCTTGATTTCAATATTAGAACCATATAATTTTTTCCGAGAGCAATTTGAAACTAATTATGGTTATTTCAAAAATGAATTAATGTATTCTTTTTTGTTTTTAGTCGAATTGAAAGTAATAACTATCGATTTTTTTTTAGATCTTTTGTGCTAAAAAAGAGCCCTTAGTAAAACGTTTCGCCGTTCACCAGTCATCACAAATATATTTTAGAATAATGTTGATACGAATGCATGACAAAAACAAAAGTTCATCTTTATTTAATACTCATGAAAAATATGCGGTTTCTTTACACCCAAAGGCTGCAATAAACTATTAGCATAAATTTCAACTCTTCTTCTAAAAAATTATTTACATTACAAGTGTCAAAGTGTTGCAGACTGCAGAAAGAACAACAAACTTAAATAAATATAATATGAAAGAGCATGCATAGCGAAACTTCAAAAAGAGCATAGTTTTAAACATAAGTTACAAATTACACACATTCAACTTCTTGGTTTATAAATTATTCATAATAAAAAAATACCAACTTCTTCTCAAGAACGAGACTTATTATTTATTTATTAACTCCGAGTTATAGAAAATAAAATAAATAAAAAAATAAATTATCTTAAAATGTTCTTTTGTCTTTACTTGCGTAATTATAGCATCAACAAAGGAGTGTGGAAATGGAAAGTAAATGCAATTATTATTATTATACTCTTTTTATCTTTAATTTTTATTAGTTAATTTTAATTTTACATAACGTGTGATATTTAGTAATTGTTTTATTTATTTATTATTATTATTTTTTTTTTTAGGACTAGAATTCATAAGTTATGTAACTGTTTTGAAGCAGGATAGAAGGAGTAGTGCTTGTGAACATTAAATTTACATCTTTGAGCTTATTCGGTTATATGTTCTACGATTCGCTAGCCAGTGAGTCAATAAAAGATGGGCTCTCTATGAAAAACGTGTTGTGTTCAAGATATAATGGTATTCAGAAACAAGCTCCTTGATTTTATCAGACCTCATTTCATTGTTATAGCGCTAAGACAGTATAATGTTTTACACCTTGTGGACATAATAGTCAATAAAGCTGAATACTGTACTGTCACCGATGGGCTTCCGTGCTATACATAGCTGAATAACTTAAAAATTGTCTTTAAAGCACTGCCCTACACAACAGCGCTGTGCTCCATTTAAGGTCTGATAATGGTGACAAAATTAACAAAAATCACACTGAGTTTGTATGCCAAACAGATCAAGTGCTTATTATTCCTTGATATCTATATCATCCATAACTGCAGAGAAGATGGCACATTCATCCCTATACCTAAACGAAAGCACACAGCATTAGGTCTTCACTGAATCAAAGATTTGTCTTTATGTAAAGCGTTTCTTTTCTTCAAAGCTCAAGTTTAGAGGGGTGAAAAATGGAAAACAATAGAGCACTTTTATAAGGCTGAGAAAAAAAAGACATGCAGTTTATGTGTAATAACACGTATTGCTTTTTTGCAGACATTTTTGTCTACCACTGGTCCCAGACTCTGTATGTTTTATAGATGGAACTGTTTCTAAGATCTTAAAACTTTTATCTCTGAAATTTCACCTACAATTTTAGAAATTTTTTCTCTTGCGCTGAGCCTTAAAATAGGGAAGTCTCTAGAACGACCCCAAAAGTGGACCCAAGCAATGACGTGTATAACAGCCTAGAACGATGATATACTAAGTTATTTATAATGCTTTGCAGTAGTAAGCATATAGGCAATATAATATATGGTTCAACTAAATAATACTGCAATTTTTATTTATCATAACTAAAACTATGTTTTAAACAAAAACAATTTTTTCGACAAAAATAATTTGATAAAGAAAATAATTCACAAAACATAATAATTTGTTTGTTGTACGTGAGTATTATTTAAACTTGTTCATAAATTCACAAAAATTAATTTACATATTTTTTATTATATTTATAATCGTATACGAAACTTGTAAAATTAGATTCTAAAGATTAAATGTCAATAGAAAAGTAAGACTCCTCGAATTTAATTTGAGTAATGGGGCAATGTAAATTAAATCCATTGTACGACGTGTTATATTGTGATATAATTTAAAAAAATATCGCTAAATCGTGTGAATAAGTTGTAATATTGAGTAAAATGATAGCTGATAGAAAACTTTTTGGCAAGTTTTAAGACAAAACATTTTTAAAGGCAAATATTATTTGCTTGTTTCATTTTAATCACACTTTTATTACTGATAATATGTAATGATTGAAAACGTTTTATTATTTTTAATAAGTTTCAAAACTTTGGTTGCGGTTAGGGTTTTTTGTTTTTAGAACTAACCATCTTTTTGGGCGTAGTAACCGTATTGTGATAAATGTTACAGGAAATGTTTATCATGGCTGTAGTATTTTTGAAAACTTTAATATGTTTACGGCGATTATAAATTGTTACGGAGAACATAATGTGACCAAATCACAACCACATGAAATTATATTAATAACTGTATGGGAAAAAACAATTCAAATTAAGCGAATTAAAATTTTTTTAATTACTAATATTATAATTTTGTCTTTTGGAAAACAATGTTTACTTATCTTACATAAATAAGAGTACGCGCATCAGAGAAATATAGCATTTTAAAAATAAAAAATAGAATCTCATTCAAATATTATTTCTAAAAAATGTAAGGAAAATAAAACATCAACATTCTTATAGTTTTTAAATTTTGACTTTAATCAAGCTAATTTAAACATTAAAACTAAATTTAGTACTACTAAAAGAAGCCGTCATATACATCTCTTTAGAACACACAAGTAAAAAAAAAAAAAACAAAGGAAATATTAGAATGAAGACATGAGCTATTTTAAAAAATTTAATATTGTTGTAAAGCCATCAACTACTTTACATAAAAACTCCTTCTAACTATTCAATGTTAATCATCTAAACTACAAAACGGCACACTGGGAAAAAGGTAGAAATTATTACGAAAAGTTGCAAATAATAACGAACTAAAAAATACAGATAGGTTTTAGTATAATAATTGTAACAAAAAAACCTACAAACGAGTTGGAAAGTTGTATTTAAGTCTCAAAGAATTAGATGGCGAAACTTGAACATGGGAATTTTAACATGAAAACATTGATATATTAATTAATATAAACAACTCGATTACTTACAGTAAATTTTTTTAAGAGAATAGAAAAACGTAATAAATAGCCATTCTTAATGTTTCTTCTCTTTCTTAAAATTTTTTATTCTTAGAATTTTGGAATCATTTCCTCTTTTTTGTAATTTACTTTTTAAAGGTTAAGGTACTCTAGAAAATCGAGTGAAAGCCATTATATGTGAAAAAATTTCCTGCCAATAAAATTAATTTATATCATATTTTCAACAAAATATTTCTGAAACAAAGTATACTTTCGAAACTAATTTCGAATTTCCGTTTAAAATTACATTACATTGGTTAATAACCCGCAAACTTCAACAAATTCGAAAATAAAATACGTGAGAATATTATATTCGGTTGTGCCAATTATTATATACCCTAACTAAAATAATTGTTATTCATTGTCTTAAAATATAAAATTTATGAAATTATTTTTAATTTTTTTTTCTAGTCAGGGGTTGAACCGTGGACTATTATATCAATTAGAATTTACAAAAAAAAAAAAAATTCATTTAAAAATTAATATTTCTTTCTAAAAATTAAATTAAAAAATTAACCTAACCCAAAAAGTAAATCATAAAATTTATTATCTTAAAATATAATGCGAAAGTGAAGTTTAAGTAATATTTAATTTCTTTGTAATTTGTAATGTTTTTTTTTTGCTAAATAATGGTAAAATTTCCATTCCCTGCAAATTTATAGGTTTTTAGTAAATGTCGGTTTTCAATAACCAAAACAAAAAATTTTATGTGCTACATGTAGGGATCATGGCAAGACTGATTCCAAGCCGATTGCCTACAAGCGGACATCGCTATAATGACTTCTCTATGAAAAACAATTAAGAAAGTAAGAATGCGTATAATTAAAAATTGAAGAGTGTACTTTCTCTTCATCACGTATATGCCATCGTCGTTACAGGGAGATATTTGATATTTACACAGAGTAAGCAACACTGCGTTTGCAATAAGGACAAAGTCGAAAACAAAAATCAAAAACTTATTGGGTGGTCTTATAGTTATGTGTTATTCACGTATATGACCTCATCTAAAGTGTTTTCATAAATTTGAAACTTATCGCAAAACAAAAAAATATTTAATAATTGAATTAAATGAATTTTTAAAGATCATTTTTTTAAGAGATCTTTTGAACAGCTATTGGTTAATATGTACTTTAAATTTTTAAGAGCAAATATGCAGACCCTGAAAGATACGATCCCTTTCATATGTAACTCCAACTCGCACTTGGCTTTTTCTATTTCATTTCCTCCGAACCATTGTGCAATTACTTTTGTTGTCAAGAACTCAACAGCTGCCAAGCAAACGATGAAAGAAAAAACTAATAAAGACATTTGCTTATATTAGTAAAATAACGAGATGAGAAAACTTTACGTCAGATGAAAATGTATTACTTCAACGAAACTTCATCAAAACATATGGGTGCGTAAAAACTCGCTGTCATTGTTTTCTATTTGAAGATATTTTGAAAATTACATGAAATAAAATACATATTAAGTTTGAAAAATGAAAAACAATATTTACACAAAAAGGAAAAGAAAAAAGAAACAATAAAAATTAAAAAAATAGAAAAAATTACAGTTACAAACACATAAAAATTGAATGACGGTAAAAGGCATTCATGTTCAAGAAAAGCTAAAAAAGAATACAAAACTGCAATTCGGTCGTCAGAAGTCTACTCGTAATAGTTGAATATTTTTTTGATGAATCTCGAAAAAATATAATATACAGAAATAAAGAAGAAGCTAAATTTTTTCTGGTGGCAACCACAAAAGCACAAAAGGAAAAGTATGTTTGGGAACATAACTTCTAAAGACCTTTCTGGATAATCTTAAGATTTGGGGATTTAGTTTAATACAGTACCTTTGATTGTGAAAGCCATAAAAAGTCACGGGAGATAATATTCACTACTTTAAAAGATCTTTACATTATTAGTTTGCTAAAAAAATTATAGCAGCGTGAAACTAACTTTAAATTTCTTTATGTGCAATTAAAGGCGCCATAGATATGCCAAAGGAAAAATAATAATAATCCTTGTATGAATTGAATTTGTTTCGACTGTATTAGACGCTGCATTCCTCTACTTAACACTCTTTTCTATATGTAACGAAGAGAAGAAACCCAGTTCGACAAGTTTATAAGGCACGTGCATGGTAACAGTTCGGCCGATTTGTTTTTGGAATGTTCAGCCTTTAGCTTGTAATTAATTCCTTTTTAATTTAACCCTAAAGTATAATAAGCCATCTTACAGAAATGTTAGGCTGTACTAGCAGGGATTAGTCTACACTAGGACTGCAAAACAGTTAGGCATGCCGAAAGTAGAAGAGCAGTAAAAGTTGCAATGATGGAATGGAAAAGGAGATAATTAAATCTCCTTGCTATGTGTGGCTCGAACTGAAGTGTCCCAGAAATATAACATAATTCGAGATTCTAATGATATTAAAAATAAATTATTTATTTATTGTAAAAGAATTCAAAACAAACGCTTTAAATTATCGCAAGTTGTTAGGGTGTAATCGTATGATAAATTTAAAAATCTTTATAATTTATGGTGTATTGCGATGCAAATGCTAAAAATTTTTGCGAAAATCATTTACATTGCTTCATACAGTTAACTGATATTATCATTAACTGATTTGCAAATTATTAAAAGTAGGAAATATTAAATGTTATACAAACCATATTGTGTTCTCCGTAACAATTCATATTTACGGTACATAAATTGAATTTGTTTTCAATAATACTTCAGTCACTATAAACATTTTTTGTAAGCATTTTATCAATATATGGTAACTATGCACAAAGTAGATAGATGGATGACAAAAAGTAAAACAATAATATCTGCTTTTAAAAATATTTATTTCTAGGACTTGACAGAATTCTCTTCTATCGGTTTAACGATTTTTTGAGATATCGGTTTAAATGAAAACTCCTAAATATATAAAATAAATTAAAAAAAAAAATTGCAAAAACAAATAAAAAGAAAAGCAAAGTACTAAAAAAATAGTTAAAATAAATATGTTAATATATAAATTTTTGTATATGTGTTTTAAACACAATATGAAAGCCAGTAACACAATAAAACCTGTCACATTAAACGTGAGCGAAATTTTGTATTATTTAACAAAATATATCACCGCAGATGCTAAGAGGAGGAAGTTTACTTTTCTTTTGACATTAATTCCTTTTATTTTAACTTTATAATTTATATAGGCTTCTAATGATGGTAGAAATTATGTAAACTAATTTTTGTGAATTTACGCACAAATCTTTGCAATACTCGCATGTAATAAACTAATAATTGACATTTTTAAGAATTTTTGTTTTTAAATAATTTTTGCAATAAATCATTTTTAAATTAAAGAATAAATACTATCTGTACTCGCATCACATAAAAACTGCTGGTTGGGTTTGATTAAAATTTTGTGAGGGGCCTGCGTAGAAGCTCGGTTCAAATATAGGATACTTTTCCTTATAAAAGTGTGTCATTTCATAGAAAAACTAGAGATACAAATGCAAAAGCACCCAATTTTACCAGTGTAATAGGTAATAGAACAGTTGTACATTTTATTTTTGTAGATGCAAAGTTTTTAACAGCTTTTACAGAACTACACAACAAATGTTAAAAAACATATTTTTCGAAAATTTTAATTTCAAGAAAATTAGAAATCTCGGGCACTGCTAGTTTAAAAAAAGTTAATTTTAATAATAACAATTATTAAAGATTTTTTTTAAATATTTTTGTTTTTATTTTTGTAAATACAACAATTTACAACATGGCGTATATATTGAAATTTAAGAAAGAAATAAGTACTTAATTTATAGACCAAATTTATGTGTTATGTCTACATATTTTTTAAGTAAAATTCCATTTCTTGCAGTCCATTTATCAGTTTATGTACCTGACTCAAGACTAGTTTTCTATTTTTAAGTTTTCAAAAAAAAAAAAAAAAACAGTTCCCCACCTTAACTTTAGAATAAAAAGAAAAAGGTTTTACAAAATTTAATATTACTTTTTCTAATAACATTTATGGTCTTAAAAAGGACCGATTGTTTGTAGTTAAAGATTTCAAAATAAAATTAAACACGCTCTTAACAAATTCGTCTGGACAGTTGGATATCCTGAAGCATAATTGTGATACGTTTAGCATAATTAGCACACAAGTTACTATCCTCACATAGAACAGCTAAGTAAGTTTCACTCGCCATAACAGCTTAACTCGGGAAACGTAAATCAGTTTTGAAACCTTCCAATTTCACGAACTAAACTTTTGAATGGCAATGTGCGAATCAACAATTCAGTACTTTTTTGATAACGACAGTTTGCTTAGTACGAACCATTTTTTCACTGTTCACCGTACCTTATTAGTCAAATAATTTAACACTAGTATAAGAAATACACTGAAATACTGTCAAAGCACGCCAAGAATTGTATAGCAACGACAGATATGAAAAGTTTATATGGAGAATTTTATCAAATGAATTATTTGGGGTCTTTTAATCTTAGTTGTATTGATAGGCATAGTGATTGTTTAAGTCTTACTTAAACGTTAGAAACAAGAAAACTTACAACAATACATTTCTAACTCTTTTTATTTCAGGAGACGTTTGCACTTAGGAAAGCATATTATCACGTTTTTAATCATTTTATTAATTTAATTATTTAATGCTTATATTTGAGTATAATATTATTACAATTAATTATAACATGTTTACATTTTATAAATATATATGTTTATACTTTACCATGTTATTGTTACGATAGACAACAATATGGTTGCGAGATCAACTATATTAAGATTAAATGTAATTATATTAAGTTTTGTTTAAAATTATAATAAATTTCTCTTAGACTATGGTTTTCTTACGTCGATTCCCTCGAAAATATTTTCTTTTAAATATATTACTAAAAATTTATAACTTATTAAGTCAAAAAATTACAACTACAACTAAAGAGCAAATATACATTTTCGCAAAAGTGGCAGTTCCTAAATAAATATGATTTAGGATCCTAATTGCGAAACTCTTTGCATATAAGAATTGCGAAAGCTATTTTGATTAACCATACCCTCGTATATTTGATTGACACGAAAATTTTCTGCCGTCATAGATTTTGCTAACCGTTGTGGATCTCAAGTATATTTTACATGTAAATATCCAGCAGATATGAATAGTAAGATATTATCTACTTTTAACTTTCTTTTTGATGAAAGTTGAGATGGCACGCTGCTTTAAAGCAAATAAATAGATAAATTTGATGTAGAAAAATTAAATTAAAGCTTCAAACATTTCAAAAACAAAAACTAGTTCACAAATTTATTTTATACAAACTTTTTTTCTTTACTTCACATGTAAGAGTTAATAGTAATGGAACTTTTTAAGTATTTTCTGTGAATAATAAAACTCTTAATTAGTGACAGACGTAATTTTCTTCGCAATCCGGGGGACTTATGGGTACAGATTTCATAACTTTTCTTTAAATTTGAAAATTAAATTATGTCCAGACGACTAATTAAGGATCATAGCTCGAAAATCCATGTTAGTGCCAGCCTCAAGTTGCTAAAACTGTAAACTTATACCCTTTTCTTGTTGGCGGCAACAAAACTTGAAAAAATCGTTTAAAAAATAATTTGTTTGTGTATAAATTTAATTCGTGTTTAAATAACATTTTCTGCTTACATTTAATATTTATAGTAGCTAATTTCCTGTTGTACCACCTACATTCTTACATTTACAGCAAGAAAACAACTTGGTCTCTATTCGTATCTTTTTAATATAACTTGTTGACCCAATATCAGGAAAATATTTATGGCAGTCATATGAATCAACATTAATATCAATGAAAATTAATAGAGATAAATTTGTAGCAACAATAAATGCAAAAACGGTCTCATATTTATTGTTGATGCTGCCTCAATCATTTAATGTGTACAAATGTGGCACAAATTAATTACACATTAGTATGTGGTGCAAGCATTTCAAATGCAACTTGATTCTAAAGTTCATTAGATCAACAATATATTTTCAGTTCGATTTTGCAACATCAAAAAACGATTGTGCTTAAACTGCTCCAATGTTTGCTTCTAGAATTGATTGCTGGTTTAAAGTTGTCATCATAAATAATTTTATAAATTATAACAAAAATCGGAACACATTTTTTGTGTTTATTTTTAATAGCTTTTAAAGCTTAATTTAAGTTTATTAAAACTTTTTAAGGTTAATTAAAAAGTTTTTGCGTGATGCGAACATATAGACAGACAGGCAGACTAAAATTCCAAAAACAGGTTTTTTGTATTCAATTTTGATTACTATCTACACTAGCACCAATATTTTTAGAAAATAGTTTACGAACAGAAATGACCTCGTTACTGTTTTATTATATGTATAGATAGATTACGGCTTAAACAACGCTATCAAAGTATCTAGATTTAACAAATAAGACAGGACTTTGTGCAGTTTATTAACGCAATATTGTGTTTAGCTTTGTGGCTGATTTTTGTCTTTACGAGTTTCTTAATAAATAAAATTGGCATATGTCGAGTGAAAATAGTTTTCAACGCACTTTACAGTTTTCATTATATCAAGAAAAAGCACCTAAACAGTGGGAGCATCAATAAACTTTATTTTTTCTAAAAGGTTTGCATTAAGGTCGGTGGATTTTGTTACCGCATCACAGTCATTAATTTTTAGTATAAAAGAATTGATGATATTAAGCTGTTAAAAATGGAGTTTCGGCACGAAGCTGTTGCATTTAATCGCAACCATCCGTAACCATCTTTTTATTGAACTCGAAACTTAGGAGTAAATTGATTATAT
Organism: Cistogaster globosa; assembly: GCA_937654795.1. Lineage (NCBI taxonomy): Eukaryota > Metazoa > Arthropoda > Insecta > Diptera > Tachinidae > Cistogaster > Cistogaster globosa. The sequence goes on from OW569407.1 coordinate 25,385,150, forward strand.
GAAAGTGACCTGTCAATTGTCGTATTCAGCCAAGTGAAATCACCGTCTTATCATGATAAATCAGCAACAATTGACGACTTCCAGGCCATCATTTTTGTAAAAAACATTTACTTCTAAGCTTTCCACTAGCTAAGAATATTAATAAAGATAAACTAGATGACCCGTGCGAATATTTAGCAGCGTTAGTTGTCATTTTTGTAAGATAAAATGAAAATAATTAATAGAAATTTAAGTAACTTCAATACATTTTATTAAAAGTATAAAAATATTAGAAATCATAATATATCATACATATTTACACACAAATGTTTAAATGCCTTTATAATACTTCTTCTACACTCGATAAAAAGCCATGAAAAGACCGGTTCTGGTTTATACAATCCTACCTTTTGAAGGGTTTGACCTTGTGCTTTGTTTATTGTCATATCAAAAGCAACTTTCACAGGGAATTGTTTTCGTGTCATTCGGAAAGGCACAGTTGGATCAGAAGGTATAAGGTTGATTTGGGGTATGAGTACAGTTTTATCGGTATGAATAGTTTTTGCTGATATTACTTGTTTTAATCTTAATTCACGTTATTTATATTCTTAATTTGCACGTAATATGCATATTATATATAACTGACTTAGTAAATAGTGGTATTGGCAGATTAGATTTTAATACATACTGTATTATGTAGAACTTCGTTACCACACTTGAACAAAAATGTATAATCATAATGACAACAGTATTATCATGCAGAAGCGACCCTGTGTTACCACACTTGAACAAAAACATATAATGACGGTATTATCATGCAGTTCTATATAAAATATAATTTTTATCGATGAAAATATTAATTTTTCAATTTCTAATTATTTTTCGTCATTAGTGTTAGAAATAAGCTTTAAAATGAGATATCATTCATTAAATTTGATGCGGTGGTATGGAAGATATTTGCAACCGACAAAAAAAAAGTGCTTTAGAAGTAATATATATGATTCTTATAACTTTTTTTTTTTTCATTTGAAAATAAATAATTTAATCTTTTGCAATGGGCTTTGTTACCACTTGATATAATTATAATAATAATTTTGATCGGTAGACAAAATCAATTCCAGTTATTCTGTAGCTAATTTAGGACTGTAATAAATGTTCTGCCGTCGTGTTAACATCGGTAGTGTTTCCAAGTTTTGTTTTCTTCACGTACATTATCTTTGAAACGTGTTATTTATCTGCTTGCGGTATCTAACATCTATCTAAAATTATAAAAAAAAAACCAGAGTCGTAAAAAGGACTGACAAAAAAGTTTTTACTCGTATCTACTTTTTCAAGGTAAACAAAAACAAGGACAAGGTGAAACTTAAAAAAAATTGTTAAAATATGGTGCTACGCTTTATTCTGCTATATTACTGCATATTTCATATTGTTTTGTTTTTTTTACTAAAGTGGAAACAAAAAATAATTATTTTTAACTCCAACCGATTTTTTTATTAAAATTATAGATAGAATTTTTCTAAAAATTACTACAAGTCAACTAACTCCAGAAAATAAAGCCTTTCAAAGAAAGAAAACAATACAAAATCTTAATTCGTTTAGTCACAAAAAATATATTACAATTGTCCCAAGACCCTAAAAACTCTATAAAAACTTATGCAAGTGATTCAACTCCAATTTAACAGTGTCTTAAAATTACACTCTATCATGTTAAATTTTGCAGTCTGTCTAGCTGCGTTCTAAAATTTTTACAGTTCTTAAATATAACTTTTAGCCAATTGACCGGCTAGATTGCCAAAATACCCTTTCCCAAAATTATTATATTATAAGAAAAATTATATTTATAGGCTCGTAAAATTTATAAAAACTATATAAGCCAGGCTTGGAATTCTGTGTTTTAAGTGTTTTTTTTTTCTACTTAGAGCACAATTAATCCTTCTCCCATAAAAATTGCTTGATGCAAATATGACTATTTTTCGTAAATAGACGTATGTTTCTTTAACCCCTACATATAATAAAACAGTAACGGGGTCGTTTCTGTTGGTGTAAATAGTATGGAATCCAAACATCTAGTTTTGGATTTTTGTCTGTCTGTGTTCGCAAATTTCTTACAGAGGTCCCTTAGAACCTGGGCTCAAGTTAGAATACTTTTTTTCATAAAAATATGTAATTTCCTAGATAAAATAGAGAAATGTGAAAGTACGAAATTTTCTATATTTATATCTATAAATGTAACAAAATAAAAACGGGGCCATATCTGTACAGGAAATATTTTTTGAAAGATTTAATATGGAATACAAAAGACCCATTTTCGGAATTTTTGTCCGTCTGTCTGTTTGTCTGATTGATTATGTCATTTTGTAGAGAAAAAAAGCATACAATTTCACCGTTATATTGGTAATAGCACAGTTTTCAGTATAATTTATTTTTGTAGATTGGAAATTTTTAACACTGGGTAAGGAGCTCTACAACAAATTTTTAAAAATACATTTTTCTAAATTTTAACTTTATGAAATGATACGCGGACATGGATTCTTATATCGCAAAACTCTAGAATATTGCAGTTCTGGGATTTGTGATTGTTTAGCGGAATAACTTCAATGTAATATCTGGTCAAGTCGTAAAAAGTTTAAAAAGCTCTTAACTTAAGTTAAAAACGTCTTCTGCTATAGACGGATTTTTTAACCGGTCTTTCCGTTTTAAACTTATTGAATTATTTTGAAAATATTTATTTCTGCCCAATACAAGTCAGATAATTTTTTTATCCTTTTGCTCCTGATGACTTCTTATCTTTAGTAAGAGTATGTTCCCCGGCCAAGAACCGATTAAGTTATATCTTTTACTTTTACACTTCGCTTAGGTTAAATTTGATTTTACGTTTTTCCTAGCGACACATGTATTCTATACAGAACAAATTTATTTCTTTCTTCTCAATTCTTCTGTAGATGCTTAAATTTTTATTATAATATCAGAAACATTTACCAGAATTTGATAGGGCCACGGAAAATGACAACAACATAGTGAAAGGTACCCAAAAAATTCCCTTTTTTTAATTAAATATTTCAGTTTAATTTTTATAAAATAAAAAAATTTGTTTGAACACCAATTCTGTATTTATAAGTTTGTTTGGAAATTAATACCTTGGTGATATCTATAAAGTTAAGATTGTCGATATAATTTTTATTTTTTTAAACAATTTGTCTTACAGTTCTACTTAAAACATCAAATTGTTTATATTTAATGTAGAAAGGCCCTTACTAACGTTTGCCCTTCTTTACTGGAAAAGAAAAAAAGTTGATAAAAAAAAAGTACAGTTTTTTTGTTGAAATTTTTTTATTATGCATTGTGTTATTAAATTCTTTAAGCAACAAATTTTTTAATCTTTTAGTGGTACATTAATGTACATTTATAAAAAAAACGAGTAAGGGCTTTTCTATATTAAGGTAACAATATGCTCATTGTAATGTTTTTATAAAAATATTAATATTCTCTCATATTATTATTTTAAATATTATTTGATTGTTAAAAAAGTACAACATGCAGTTAAGTTGTTAAAAGTGTAATCGCAAGCCACTTCACAACTAAATATCGTTAATCACGCAATGCATTATATTGACACATATTCTTACATATGCTCTAATACACATATCGGTAAAGATCATTAAGTTTTGCCACATGCAAATGTCCAATTTGCAGCATTATCCATGCGGAACAGCACGTAGTTATAGCAGCAAACTAAAATGCTGTCAAAATACAAATTGCTCAATTGTTAATGACTGGGAGGCGTATAAGTAACAAATTTTCATGTTTTAGTTCTATTTTAATTTTTTCAACATTAAGAAAGGAATTTAAAGTAGATGTGCTAGAAATCTTAATAGCTTTATTTAATGACATAAACATGCATGTAAAGTTATAATTATAACACAAATTCTTGAAAATTTTTAAGCACACATTTTATTATTTTGGCAACCAATTTGTCTACTCTTTAATATTGTATTTTAATCAAATGTAATGTTATATTAAAATTTAATTTTAAACGCAAAGCAAACGCTAAATAATTAAAATACTTACTAGTACCGTGGTCACACACGTCAATTTTTCTTGCTGCAATTCTAAATCGTTTTCTCACCTGCAAAATTCAGAATTGCTGCACAAAAATTGACGTGTGTAAACTTGATATAAGCACATTGCAAAAATACATAAATTAAAAGGTTCTTTAATCTGGCCCTACATATTTTAGCGGTCATTTTTAACCCCGATAGAACTCTCGAAAGGTTTATCACATAATCGAACTGTCATACGGTGGTCCCTTTTTTTACATATGGTCAGTAACTCTACTCTAAACTACCAAATTATCTAGGTCTACTTGAATATCAGTCAATCAATTTACTAATTTATTGCAAAGTTTGTAATTTAATTTAGTAAACAAAATAGTCAATCCAGAAGATAACTTACAGACTCTAATACATCCGAAAAAAACGCGGTTTGGTTCTGCTTACACATTTTCCGCTGAACCGTAATTCTTCAAAAATTACCGTTACCGCACTATGATCAACAGGAAATCAAAAACTTCGAGATTGCATGCCAAGATGGTGCTACTGATTTCCTTTTGATTATTTCCTGTGCGGCCACGTGAAGACATTACTTTTTGGTAAAAAATAAGAAATTATTGGCGTTTTTGATGCCAAACTTGGATAACTTTGGTCACACAAGTATTGAATTAAAAATGTTCAATTGTTCATAGCGCCTGCTACACAGCTTAGTCTTTATTTTAATCGGAGTTTAAGAGTTATCTGAGGTTTGCGTAATATAGATGAAAGTCCTCCTGATGTAAAGATTTCCCATCTAGTTTTTCAGCAAATTCAAGCTTTTTAAAACTAATAAAATATAAGACGATTTAGTTTTTTTCACCTTCCTAGAAAGAAAGATTATAAAAATGTATTTTTAAAATACCGAACACAATGTAACGAGAAGGAAAAATATTTGAATTCATTTAGGAAAATATATAAATTTATTTATACAGGAAAACTCATGTTCAAACATTACTGTTTCACAATAATTGCTTCTGTTAATAACTACCATCTTTTCAACATTTAAAATATTCGATCATGTACTTTTTGAAAATAAATTATTATTATTTTGAAAGTAAGGAGTTCAGTAGGGAGTGTTAGTTGCGCTCAAAAACTGTACGAACCTAAACTTCTACCACTGTTCTATTTTTTCTATCAAATTGAACCTAAACCCATTAAAACACATAATCTTTTAATTCAAACAACACGTTAAATAATATTGACCAGCTGTGCTTAGGATTTGTTAACTTTTATAAAAATTTATCATCTCATTTTAAGGTTTTTTTTAGAAAAATTATTTCCCTAATTGTAATAGAAAATTTTAAAATCCAAGCATTTTTTAGCATTATTTAAATAAATAAAACACACGGCTCAACAACAAAAACTCTTTTATATTAATGAAAAAAATCAAACGTGTTGACATCCAAGCAAATACAAGTAAAAAGAAATGAAAAAAAAGATAATAAAATCTCAACTGAAGACTTGATTATCTTAATTGTGTGTGCAATTAATCACATGCTTAGAGTTTATTATGCCTGACGATTAATGATCATTTAAATTTAATTCATGAACTGTGATTCCAGAACTTAGTTTAAATGCTACCAACTCCGCACACATTTGCTCCGTCATTTCCAATGACAAATTACTTGTGGGGAAAATATTTTATTTATTTAAAGAACGTTTAAATTTCATTTTTAGCTGCGTATTTAATTAAAATTCAAACATTTTTATTTTTTCATTTTTTTCTTATTTATTTATTGCTTAATTTGCCTTCACAATGTTCTGGTTGTAATTTTTTTTATTCCTTTTGTCTTTTAAAAAAAGTAAGAGCGTTTTTTCTGCATAATTTTGTAAACCCAAGGTGGCAATAATTTATATTGGTTGAACGTTACGTTTAAGGGAATTTAGTAAAAAGTAAACTCTTAATTTGTTAGTGACTTGTGAATGAAGTCAAGGAAAATAAAGGTTGGATAGAAGTTTTTATATTCTTCAAAAGGTTTAAACAAAAGGATATTCTGCATTCAGTTTCTTAGTCAAGCGCTTAATTAATTATTTCCGAAATCATTAAGAAGTTTTACAGTTTGTATTAAAGTCCTGTTTTAATCTAACCCTGCGTTGTTGTTTTTGCTGCACATACATTGAATGAAAATAAATTATGCATTCGAAATTTCTAAACGGGAACAAATCTAGTTTACGGACGCAGGTAAAAAATTTTAAAAAAATTGTCTATAGGGTGTAAAATTAATTTTTAAACTGGATTTTAATGGGCTAACATTTTTTTAAAGATGCTGATAATTTTTTTAAACTTTCTTATGATGCCCATATTGGTCGATTCAGCCTAAGAATATTTGAAATGTTGCATATTTTATATAATACCTTTAGATGTCAGTAACTACAAAAATGTCAGGTTTCTCAGGATTTTTAACATGAAATATTTTTCACTAAATTACTTTTCCTGAGCCTCGGACAAATTTTAATTTTATTTAGAGCTCTAAAGCTAAAATGGATTTATTACATTAAATTTTTTTTTTTTTGAGTGGTGAAGTATACAAAACATAAGCTGCTCGACATCTGTTTGCTTATCTTTACGTTTTAGCATTTTAATGGATGTTTAGATTTTTCTTTAGAAAATTAAGATCTATATCTACCTAATTTTTGTCACAAGAATGCTATTTTTTTTATTTATTATCATTGCGTAATATAAAATGCCCTTTATTATTATAATTAAATTTAGTTTGTACACAACCCTAAACTCAAATTAATATTAACACAAAATCGCTTAAAATGTAGTGTTTTGTTAATAGCTGAAATTTATAAATATAAATGCTTTGGAATAAAATAAAAAATAAATATTATACTTTACTTTAGTACGTATTGTCCAATACAATTATTATTTAATAAAAATATTTTTATTTTAACTAATTGTCTACAAGAACATAATGATTATTGAAAATAATGGCAAAAATATAAAATATAAGCACTATTTAATAATTGTTAAAGATGTTGTTTTTTATGTGACTGTATTTTAACCAGCAGCACAATTAGTTTTAAAAAATCAGGCAGGCAATTTAGTTTTAAAAAATCGACTTAAAATCGGCAGATTTAAAATGCTCTATTTGAAATACAAATAAAATTATTTTTTTAGCAAAAACCAAAAAAAAGAGCAATTCAGTGTATAACATATAAAATAACACAAAATCTATAAAAATAACCGTTTATAAATAAATTGTTTTAGGTTTTGATCTAATATTTTCATATGTTTTTGGAGAAAAATGTACCAGCGGTTTTTCACCATTTTTTGGTTCTTTCGTTGGAACAAAATACTGCTAAGTTATTCGTTGAATAAAAAAATATTTCATTCGCTGCATTGTTCTACCTTTTCATTATATAAGTAATTCTACTTTTACTTTTTTATTTCTATCAATTCAAAATTATGTCTATTTGGTAGAATATATTTATATTATTTATATTATTTATTTTTTAAATAAATACTTCATTTTTAATAATATAATGAAAATCACAATAAAATAATTAAGTTTAAAGGAATTGATTAGGGTAAGATACAATTTTACAAGGAACAACGAAATTACTAACTGTCGTTTCTTACTCTAACAAGAGATGGCCAAAAGTTATGTATACAAACAAAGTTATTGCATTCGGCATTTTTGAAAAAAAAAACGGCAAATCTTTGATTTTAAGGCAAAAATCGACAAAATACCGATAAATCGACAAATATGGCAGACCTGGTAAAGATGTCGTCTACCTGTTTGTTTAGCAGAAGTTCATGAGTCTAAACAAAGCCCTGAATAGAAAGAAATATAACTTTTGTTAGGTAGATTCGATGGATAAAATGCATCATATGTCAGAATATGGAAAGCAGGAATTCAAATTATCCGCAATCTTGATAAGAAATAACAAAAGAATTTTTGTATAGCTGCCATAATTGAGTTGTTAAGATCGTCGCATGTTTGTGGTCTAGGTATTTGTACTGTTTATAGGCGCTAAACAATACATCGAGCAGCTTGAATGTTGACAGTGAAATATGTTACATTAAAGAAAACAATTATGGCGCATATTTTTAAAATCAAAATATAATATTGGTGAAGCGTAAAAAAACGTCTTTCGGTTGTGATAATTTCATTGGCGAAAGCATCCATCCTAAAGTAAGCAAAAGAGAGAAACTAAAAAAAAATTAAATCGGTTCACTGGAAGTGATCTTGTTAAATCGAGTAAAGTCTGGTTACACAGAGAAAAGAGATTCGTTGTGACAACCGAATTTGTTGTCAATCGAATTTTGTCGATTATGAGTATTATTTGAAATTCAGTTGAAATGACTGAATAAATATGGTGCTTATAACTATTTTAAAAACGACTCGAGAAAGAACGCTATCACCAGAAAATATTATTGTGAATTAAATAAAAAAAAACTTGATATATGGATATGAAACTTTATTTTATATATAATTTCAATGAATACTCATAAGAATATAAAAAATTACATATGATGAACACCTCAGCACTATTTATTCCTCTTGATTTCTTGTTTTTCTAAACTTCTTTCATTATTCTTTCCATCCGGAAATATTAAACTTTTTGCCAATGTAACTTAAGCAAAATGCTTTAAAATTATTTTGTGCATTAATTTCTTTTTTATTTTTATTTACAATTTCAAATAAGCTTTCGTTTGTAGAAGTAACATAACCGAATTTTTGATTCTTATTACCAATATTTGAGTATCCGTATTAATGTGCTGAAATAATTTTGTTGCTTCTTCCAATTAACAGAAATGATAACAGTAAAGACATAAATCGATCGAGTTAACTTTTCTAATGGTTCTTGCGACCGACTATTAATTACAAATATAATCCTTTTGTTCTTAATATACAACTTATATCAAGATTATAGATTATTAGGAATAAAAATTAAATTATGATATTACTGGTTAAATTTTAATAATTTTAAACGATTTTTTACCAATCTATTTTCTGTGTGTACAAAATTTTCGAACTTATTCTATTTTTCATCAATCTTCAATTTGCTTTCTTTAGGAGAAAATGTGCATAAAATCTATTTAAATTTAGACTCAAATTTTTCTTATTGTGTATAATAAGAGCCATAAATGTTGAGTATATCCATATAGTAAATTTGCGACAAAAGTTATATAAGTCATTTTTATGCTCTAGAGCAATTACACTTTTTGAATATTTTATAAGGGCTAAATTCCAGTTATTTAAAATTAACAAAGTTAACTTAATAACATTTAGGAAATGATAATGTATAAAATGATAATATATGTAAAAATGTAAAGTTTAATTTATTGGTCATTACCACAAATAAAAAATAGAAAAAATACATTTATTTTCATTAAAACATGGCCATAATGGCCAAACAAACGTTTCCCTTTACAAACTTGTCGTAGGGCGTTAAAACATCAAAACAATAAAACTACTGATACCAGTACTTCTTGCACCACAGAACACATAAATAACCAAATGGTAATTGTGGGCAATAAACATACATAAGTTATTGACTAAACGATGTTCTTTTATGCAAAACACAAGAAATACTAGAAATGGTCAGAATACGCATAAGTAAGTTTAAATACAAATTCTATGTGCATTTGCTTGAAAAAAAAATATATACTTTTAACTATTTCCTGTAACGATAAGGAAGTTAAGAAGGCGTCAATTCAATTTTTAACTTAATTTTTATTTTGTGTTTTTATTAAATATTAAGTACCCTCAAACTATAAAATTTGGTTGTAGTGTAGTAAAAGAAAAACGACAAAGAAAAATTTGCATAGAAAACCAACTTCAAAACGGAAGTGGCTTGCCAATAGTTGAGTTATTTTATTTGAATTATTATTTTATAAAAAAAAGCTTGAATAAAATAAAAAAATATATACTTATTAATAATAAATATTCTTTAAGATGTTGCTAAAATAAAGTTAAATTTAAACATAAATTTATCACAGTGCTGTCACGGGAAGCAAAACCGATAATTGAAATATTTACACTGTCGATAAATTCGAGTTTGTTAAACAATTTTTTAAATGCCAAAATAAAATTACAAAACTTTTTCTGATTCATGAGGCTGTGGACAGACGTGACAGCATAAAACTTTATACAGATGGTGGTATACATTGCAAGGATCATCCTAGGAAATTAGGAGAACTTAGTGCAGATATACACTTCAGTGCAATGTAAGAGAAGACCGTTTTTCGCTTCAGCTGCAAATAGACTATTAAACAGAAAAGAGCTGTTCTTTAACGTTAGTCAAAAGATTTTATTGGTATCAGTTGATTTTGAAGGCCTTTGCGAACAGAATAAGAAAATCATATAAAGATGATTCAGAAGTGGCGGTTATGTCTATTTATCATAAACATTAATTCTATAAAAACATTAGCCAACCAAGTACACGTTGTTCGGTCACCGTTCAATGCTTCTGGTTTCTGTTTCTCAATTTTTGGTAGCTGCACTCTTTGTAAAACGCTAAACTTGGTGACTGACTCATGTTTTAATTTGATGTCCGAAAAATGCAATATCTGTTAGTATGCAATACTACTAAAAAAGCTGATGTAAAAGTTCGACGAACACACACAAAAATTCTAAACTAGTAAAATAATGGGAGGATCTAGTACAATAGTATATACTTTGGGCTTAAAAAATTCTTTGACGCAAAATGAAAAAAAAACTTTGTCAGAAGTAATATAAAATTTTTTTCTGTACAGGAAAAATAAAACAGGAAAACTGTTACCAACTAGAGGTGGACAATTTATTTTACGAACTATTATCGTATCTACAAAATAGACACAAAAAATTTCTTAAAATCTGGTCTAGCCGTTTCAATGGAGTACAACCAAAAACACCATGACCTTGTATTTTTATGAAAATTAATTTTGAAATTTAGTTTTAATATCTGTTAAATTTTAGTTTTAATATCAGTTATTTAACCACATGTTGGGATGTAAATTTTTGTTCTTGTGCAGTTTTTTTATTGGAGACACACATAAATTTGCCATTTTTTTTAATGTCAGACTCGATTGTTATAGAAAGTGAAAGCTTGTTGCGCAGGTTAGGTCAGGCAATAGGAAATTATTTTCATTGATTTTTAGAGAAGTACTTTCTTAGTCTAACGCCTAATATTGTATTAAATTGTGTGTTTTATATAATCCTGATTGTTTTAATTTATAAATCTCTCCGTACAATTAAACTGTAAGAGGAAAATTCCTGAAAATAATATTAAAAAAAATTTTTTTTTGGTGTAAATAGTAACTGATATGGAATACAAATCACCTACTTTTGGAATCTTTTTGTTTGTTTTTTTTTTTTTTTGCATTATTTGAAAACTACATGATGAATTATTATTTATTTTATTTTTCGTAAAAAAAGTTTGTTTGACAGAGAAAATAAATACACAGATGTGAAATGACACGTTGACAAGGTCTAACGTACTTCTAGCAATAGATAAAAGAAAATATAAAAATCTTGAATAATTAAATTTAAATAACAAGAAAATAAATTCCACTTCGAAATTAAAAGGTGATATGATTCCGAAGAAATTTTGAATTTTTCGTTTTTTAAGAACCAATTTACGAAACTGAAACCAGTTTCGATCGGAAATGAGTTCCGTGACATGTCTGATAAAATTATTTTATAATGGGTTAAGTTAGAAATATAGATCTTCAGGGTATTGATTAACACGACAAATTTATTACGTAATGGGTGTTTTGGATTTATTACATGTCATTGAGTTCGATCCAAGGCAAACTAGCAAAATTTTTTTTTTAATATTCTTTTTTAAGCACCAATATAAGTTTGAATTTAAAAATTTATAAAAGAACATCTTCATCACAAAAGATATAAATTACTGGACCTTTCGATACCCAAGGAATTTTTTTTTGTAAAGGTCTCTACGTCCTTAACTTCCTCTGTGATCTGCTTAGCATCACCAAGCATTCTCTACATAAACTGATAGTTTACATTCATTTTTGAGATGCCTTTTCTCTAAGAAGAAATTTACAAGCAACATCTGTTACATTTTTTTCACAATATTTTTTACAACATAATTTTTTTTTAATAATTTTACAAAAAAAGTGTAAAGTTCGTTAAATATAATAATAAATAAGAATAAGTTTACGATTTTCATGGCTAAAAGCTTTTAAATTAAAAGTATAGTTTGGATAAACGAGTAGCGTGTATGAAACACAAATTGTATAACCTGTAGAGCTTTTCAAATAGTAAATTCAAGTTACTTCTTTCGTTTTTGTATAAATAACTATAACCTCGTAGCTAAAGCCAAATAAAGCAAATGTGCAAATACATATAAATTATATGTTGCAAAGTATAAAGTACTAAGGAAAGTTTTAAATTTCGTCAAATATAATTTGCATAAACAAAGTGCTGATTGTACAGATCGTACGGAATAGCCGATTGTGATGGTTTCATACATTCATATAGAAAAATTTCAACGAAGACAGATCGCTAGAGTTTTTGTTTTTAATTAAATAAAAAATGAAAGAAAAAGAAGATTTTTTTTAAATTTCCCATACTTAAAATGTAACCACATGTAGCCACGTTTTGCCATAAAATTAAAATTTTTAATTATTTATAAATTAGGTGATGCATATCATTTTAACAATTTATACCTAGAAAAAGACTTAAGTTTTTGCATTAAGTTGTTATCTACTATTAAAAATTTTTAAATGTGTATGTGTATGTGAACAATATTAAATAAATAAATAAGGCACAATCATTCAATTATTTATTTTTTGGTTTTATTTATTTATTAAGAAATTATTTTGCGCATATGTATAAATCAAAGATAAGAAAACTAAAGTCACCTAAGATTATTCAATGAGTTGCTTAAGCATCTGAAAGGCTTTTTGTTAGTGTTTTTAAAAAACTTTAAACTAGCTTCTACATAAATATAAGGGTTGCGCCTTAACATCACACACATTCAAACTTGTAAGATCGGTGCATGTCTTTTAAGGCACCGATCTTACAGGTTTGAATGTGTGTGATGTTAAGGCGCAATTTGTCCCGATCATTTGGGACAAATTTGTTAAGTGGAGTAAAAAACCGAAAAAACATATAAATGAGGCGATAGAAAATTAAAAAATAAGAAAAAACATCAAGTGATAAACAAGCTTTCGCCCATATATTCCGGCTTAGGGGCCTCTAAACTTTCACTGAAAAGTTCGATTGTGTACTATATTTTTTAAGGTATCAATATGTGTATTATTTTAAAGACTTTAAACATATCTTGCACGAACTACTAACATTTTTGGAAATTCTTAACCCATTTAGAGCTAGTGACATTTTTATACAGAACTTATTATTATTTTGATTATTTTTGTTTTTTTTTTTTTTTTTGACACCCCAATATTTGTTTTCTTTTTTGCTTGGATTTCACTAAACTAGATTTAAATATATGGTGAAGGATATATAATATTCTGCAGAGCCGAATATAGCACTCTTGTTATCACTAGTTTTATTTCTATACAGTGAGTTTAATAAACATTATATATTAAATACGTTTGCCAAGACAGCTACCGACTGCATATGTGTATATGAAAATGGTTATTTTGAGGACAGAAAGCAACCAGGTGGCAGGTTATTGTCTAAGCTGATTTTGTCTTTGTTGCTCAAATTAACTAAATACTATTTTTGTTGGCGACAATAAGCACTTAAGTGATGTCAGTACAAGGACACATATATAAAATAAAATTCAGTGCTTAAATATCTTTTAATCTAAAAAAAAAACAATACAAATTTTAACTATTTTTGCGTTAGCTTATAACATAGAGTCTACATTAAAGATAAGATTTAATATGAGAAGGTCAAATCCCATCGCTGAGAGAATTCTGTTACGTGTAGACTTAAATTTAGTGTTATTGCAATCTTATAAGAATTCTTATGAGAGCGTTGTTATGAGATATCTCATAGGAACAATCGTCTGTGATAAAGGAACAACTATGTATTTGTAAACAAAATGCCGCCATTACAAATCTGATGCACAAATTATTAAAAATATCCGCCTCAAGAGTACAATTGTATTAAAAAACGATTTTGTAAAAAGAAATAATTACTTTTTATACAAAATTGTCACAAAATACTCATGCACATATATATATATATATAAGAATATGTTCAATCAGTTGCAAGCAGGTGTATTCTACGTGGCTACCAGTGATTTATGAATTCTTATAAGATTAAGAGAAATACGTGTTCCCCTTGCACGATATTAGTATTAAAATGGAGAAATGCTCTCCCGACGTTTTCTCTCTTCTTATATCAGAGTTAATCGCAGTTGTAGACTCTGTGTAAATGATTTAAAAGAAAAGAAATTTATAAAATTAAATTTACTTTTTGTGTGAATGCAATTTATTTCTAAATTTACTTTAGATTTGACTACTTGCTATTGAGGTACGTATGCAGCTTGAAATCATGTACTAATTTCAATTGTCTGCGTTTATAAGTTAAAGGTTTTTTGTATGGCACACCTGTTAAGTTTAAGCACTATTGTAATTTTGTTAAATATCATTAAACTGTACAACTTTTAAAATTATGCTGTTTTTCGTACTTGCGGTTGTAGTGGCCATACAAACACCTTTCATTTGACTTGACACTACTGTTTCAATTATTGCTTCTAAGAAATACAGCAATATATTTGCAACTTAAAAGTCAAACGAAAAGGAAAATAAACCTGGCCTTAAAAATATTGTTTTGCTCATTTCGTAGTATTTATTATGTAGGTGCTACCTTTAAAATAATTATGTAGTTGGTTGCAAGGCGGAAAATGCAGCTGCCGGCATTTTTTCTAGTGTGTTTATGTATTAAATGCAATACTATTCAAGACATTAGTTTGACATTTCAGCATAAAAACTATGGGCCAGGTAGCTGATTTAACAAAAGGATAAAATGTATATATTTTTAAATCTTCTCTGACTTAAGGAATTGAAACAGTAACGTAGAAATACCATTCTAAATGCATCTAGGATACTTGCATAATTCATTTCCCCTACATAAAATTTATATTAAACAGAGTTAAAATTATGGATATGTGGATCCTATAAACCACAAATGTACCATTTTTGGCCGGTTACAATGCATTCACAAAAAAACTTATATTGTTGGGATTCTTCTTAATCCCAACTCTTCAACTGCTAAGTTATTGTTATAAACGTTGTCAGCATTTGACTGCACAGAAAGGATTAAATTCAAACATGAACTTACTTTATGCAGAAAAAATATCTCAAAGTAAAAAATACATGTTTTAACCAATTTAAATATTTTCCATTAATTTAATATTATAAATAAATGTTTATTTAGATCTAGTTAAAATGCGTTTTTTCTTGTATTAACATTCTACAAATAATCAATTAAAATTAATTACAAAATGCTCTGATTTGTTTATTTTAATGTTCTTGTGTGTATTTAATTGAGAAATATTATTTTAAAATTTTAATTAATATTTAATAAAATTAAAATTTATTCGGTTTCATATTGAAGTTTTTAATTAACAACACACAAAACTAATACTATTTGCTTAAATTTAATGCGAATAAAATATGTTTAATTAACATACATGTTTTATAAAAATTATATTGTTGGTATTTTTAACAAATGCAAAATATATACATACATATCTACATACATCCATACATACATGCATGCATACATATTTGTTGACATTTTTATTTTTTTCTAATTTTTTCAATAATTTTTTTGGTGTAATCTCTGTTTTTTAATTTATTTAATGACAGCTGAATATTAAAATATGACATTGATTTTGTAATTATGAAGTTAACGTATGTCAAGGATTTATAAAGACCTTTCAAATGTTTATTTTCACATATAAAAACCTCAATTACGGTCGTGTATATACAGACGATAAAATGTTAACAAACACACTGAAAAGAAATTTTTCATTCCAGAATTCAAAATTATCATTGTGTCAATGATTTTTTTGTTGATAACGAGGCAACGAAGGGCTTCATTATATTGATGAATAATAATTTCTACATAAAAGATGTATTTTTATAGCTGTAGCATGAAACTATTTTATTGGTATTATAAAATTATTCAGGTAAACAACGAAAGTAGTCCATTTATTAAGAGAAATTAAATCATTTCAAATATTAAATAACTTTCTGAATTTTATTAACCAGTTATACATATGTAAAACAGTTTTATTGTAAATTAATTCTCTCAAAAAAAATTTTTTTATATTGACCCGCAAAACGTTCTTCGCTAGCAAGCAAATTTAATTGAAATCCAAATTTTATTGAAAACAGTGAAGTACAAATTTAAATGACAAATTTAGGGAACTCTTAGTATAGACTTTAATAAATATTTCAAAAGTCAAAAATTTCTAAAGCGGGTAGTGGATTAGTGCAGAAGTAGATTAGCCAACGTCACATTAGAGGGCATTTTATTTACTCAATATTATTTGTTAGTTAAAAAATGTCCTGCTATAACTAAAAAATTTACGCTATTAAAATTTTAAAGCTTCAGAGTATTATAATTAGGAATGTGTGAAATAATTATAATAAAGGGTCATCCAAAAACTTGCCTACATGTTTCTTTGAAATAAAACACAAACTATTTGCAATTTTTTTAAGCTGTTTTTTTTTATTAAAAGTATGATCCATTACAATTATAAGTGGAATAGAATATCATTCAAATGTCCACCATGACTACGTCTGCAGACATCAATCCGAATATCGAAATTTTCAATGACTTTCCGACATGTTGCTGGTGTTATTTCACGAATTGCAACTTGAATGTTGTTCTTTAGATCATTAATTTTTTGTGGCTTGTTAGCATACACTCGACTTTTCAAAAAACCTCACAAAAAAAATCTAATGGTGTTAGATCACATGACCAATTGAAATCTGCATTTCGTGAAATTACACGTTGAGAAAATTTTGATCGCAAAAGCGTAATGTTTTCTCGAGTTGTGTGACATGTAGCACCGTCTTGCTGGAAATAGACGTCAGACACATCAATATGATTCAACTGTGTCCATAAAAAGTCTCTCAACATTGATTGGTATCGCTCAGCATTCACAGTAACAGCATTTTCAGCATCATCTTCGAAGAAAAATGGCCCAATGATTCCATTTGCCCAAAATGCACACCAAACAGTAACTTTTTGTGGGTGTAGAGATTTTTCATAAATAACACCAAGGTTTTTCATTACCCCAGATACGACAATTTTGCTTATTGACGAATCCATCTATTCTGAAATAAGCTTCGTCACTAAACAAAATTGTGCTTGAAAAGAATGGATCTGTTGTTCGTTGTTCAATAATTCAACTAGCGAATGTTGCAATGTTTATCTGTCCATGGTTAAAACTGTACTTCCTTCTAATAAAACAAAATGGCTTATGTCATTTGAAAAGATGTCACGTGTAAAAATTATATAGCGCTGACATCTAGGCATACATATTTCATGATCTCAAAGGTAAGATTATGCATTGTGTTAATTAATTTTGTTTTATTGTGTTATAAAAACAATTAAGAGTGCTATATTCGGTTATATCGAATTTATACGCCCTTCAGACCTAGTTTAGAGAAGAAACTGCAGCAAAAAAAAAAAAAATATTAGGTTGGCAGGCAGAAAAAAATAGGTAGTATAATTAAATTTACATAAAAACGTCATCGGTTCTCAATTGGTTAAGCATTTTTTAAAAATCACTTGATGTTGTTTTCTTATTTTTTAATTCTCTATGGCCCCATAATTTGTATTTTTTTTTTATTAGAGTTACTTTACTAAACTAACAAAATATAATTTTAGAAACTATCATTGATCGACTGGCATACTTAAATTTTCTCTAGCTTATCTAGTGCTCAATCGACATTGCTCAATCGACTTCAAATGCATAAGTAGTCAGAATATATGTATATACTTTGTGGCATCGAAAATTGATACTAAAGAAATTACACACGAAATGACAAAGTTAGATATACCCTTTTTCTGCCTGTGAAGCGTATAAAAATTGGATAATATTTTTGATTTTTATGTACACTTTTTATTTTTTATTTACATTTGTGTATTTTTGTATTTATGGTAATCTCATTAAAAGTAACAACACGTAATAAAGAATAAAGATTTTTTTCTTAAATTAAGACCTTTTCGACGAGTCAAGATTTTAGTATGAAAATTTCTGGCACCACTATTTCTCACACCAAATGAAGTTAATTTAGAGCACACAAAAAGAAATTGTAATTTTATATACAATAAAGTACATTTCTTTGACACTTTTCTTTTGAGATTGTTCTTTTCTTTTTTCAGAATAAGAACCATAAGAATAAGAGATATCACTTAATTGTTTATTGTCTAAATAACCATTCCCAATTAAACACATGCCTTGCAATGCTGACATTTATCTGGTGGTAGCCTGCTGTAACAAATTAAGACCTGGTTTTTCATTACTGTGTTCAATTTTCTTCATTAAATTTTCTTAACAAAAAACAGAAAAATTTGAACCAAAAATTTTTCCCACAAATTTTATTGGGAACAGTTATTAAGTAAATATTAATCTACTTTTATGAGTGCTAATAACCCAAATGTAATTTTTGAATAAAATAACTAAAATTAATTATTTAATCATAGTGCAACAATAATACATAATGAACTAACTTTTTAGTTACAAATATTTTTATTTATTGTCATTTTATTATTGACTTCAATTTTAAAATAAAATTTTTTTGTTTAAAAAAATAGTAATAATAATAATAATAATAATAATAATAATAATAATACACATACATATAAAAAACTTTTGTTTTTTCTTGCATGTGTAAAATCGAAATGTGCACCAAAAATACATGTCATTATTATTATTTTATTTTTTTGTTTTTAAACTCAAAAAAAGATTTATTTTGTTCACACGTGGTTTTAATTTTTTTGGGTAAGAATTAAAAATTTTGCTTTTCAGTTTTTAATTTTTTACGCTTGCATAGAGGAAAATATTTTTTAAATTTAAAATTTGTAATACAATAATTATGTTTAATGTAAATTTGACGATCGCGATAATTTTACGAGTCCTTATAATTTTCAAGTTATGCTTTGGAGTCACTTAAATTTATCTGCTAATTTAATATATTTTATACTTTTTTATTTCAGTAAATGTTACAAAGAAGTTATACACATTATGATCTTCTGTTAACGTGTCGCGAAATGAACAATTTGAGCATTTTTTTCGTTAATATGCGCTGAAAAATATTGTAGGATTATATACGAAAAGTTTTTTGTTATTGAAATGTTTTGGTGTTATGAATTTATGTAAGGAAAATACTGCATATGTATTCATTCATACACTTTTCTTAGCATTACTCTAAGTAATAAAACAATTTGGAATTTTTTATTATAATGTTTATAAAGTGGCATAAGTAATCAATTTGTTTACAAAAAAATAAAAGATTGGTAGTTTAAAGTAGAGAACTATTGAGGAGAAATTAGAAAACTAGAAATGAAAAATAAAATTTATGCTCTTTGCCTCAAGTGGAAAGGGTATATATAAGCTTGTCATTCCATTTGCAATTTGTACAATATTTATTTCTGACGCCATAGAGTATATACACTTTTGATTCTTTCACGTATTTTGACCATAAAAGACATTGAAAAAAAAAAACATTTGCTTAACCATAGAAAGGTTATTTAATATGAGTTAATAGTATTGTTTATCACATCGACAAAGTTAGTAAAAAAAACTGATCGTATTAAGCCGCTGTATAAAAAAAATTTACAAAAAAATAAACAAAAGAATGTTTGTGTTCTTTAATCTCCCTGAAATGATAATTAATTGTCTTTCACTCATTGTTGATTTTTTATATAGATAAAAATGGTAACTTTATCTTCTTTCTTTTGATATAAACTCAAACAAAAGCTTTAAGACAATAACTGAAATAAATAAATTTTACATTTCATATTAAATATTTAGTTGAACATACTGTGCAAAGTTAATTTTTATGTCCTTTACACATACATTTGCTGCAAGATATTGGTTATTCTACGCTTTGTGTATGGAAAAGGCTCATATTTAACAAATTACTTTATAGCCTATGACCTTAAACAGATCGACCACTAGCAGGAATTATGAATAAAAAACTGACACCAAACTAATAACATTTGCAAGAAAATCTTCTAAGCCTCATACTTTAGCTAATACAGAAAACAGCGATAATTAAAAAGAGAAAATACACTTACAAAATTCGTTTTGGATAACATTCATTTTGGCTCAGAGTTTCAAACTGAATTGAACAAAACTGTTTTAAATATAGCTGATACTTTGATTTTACAAGAAATTTTTTTCTATTAATAAAAAATTGCTTAAAGAAATGCTTTTTTAGCTTCCAAAAATATACAGTGGCACAGAAAACTTTACATACCCTTCAAAAAACTGCATCTAATGAAAAGTTTAAATTTTTTTATCAACAATATTTATATCCTATCATTCGTTATAAAAAATTAAACTTTTTTAAACTAAATGATTTTGAGAAATAGAAATATTTATTTAAAAATAAAAAAATCAGTGAAAACACAGTAAAACGTGCATACTTTGACGTTTACTGTTTGAGTTCATAAGAAATATTTATATTTTAATAGTTTGTTGAACCTCCTTTTGTTTCTAACATGGCATTTAAGCGATTCTTCCATTAATAACCAGTTTCATATAATGAACCATTTTTTGATAAGAGCATTCTTTAGGTCCTGTTTGTCCCTTATCGCAGTTTTTCTTATCTTGGGATCTAATTCATCCCATAAATTTTCAGTGGGGTTAAGGCCAGGCAACTGGCGAGAAAAATGCAGTTGCTTAGACACATTTTACAACAGCCATTCCTTATAATGGCCGCAGTGTGCTTTGGGTCGTTATCTTGTTGAAATCACCAACTTCCAGACAGACCCATTTTCGATGCTGACTCCTTTAAATTATCGTTTCAAATGCAAAATCGATCCATTGCTGTCTTTATAAAAACTAAATATCCAACCCCAGCCGACATCAATCCCCAAATCATAATGGAACCGCCTCCTTGTTTTACTGTGGGCATTAAGTTTTTATGTTTCAGCTCCTCATTCTTTTTGCGCCAAACTATTTATTTTCCATCAAATCCAAATATGTTAAATTTACTTTCCTCAATCAAGACAACGTATTTCCAAAAGATTTCATCATCATTTTAATGGTTTTAGCAAACTCCATTCGCTTGGTTTTATTAATATCAGTTATGAATGGTTTCTCCGAGGCACTCGGCCACTTCTCAATATACTGCATACTTTTTCTAGATGCACAGTGGCAACCGACATTGTGTTTATTTCTCTTGCTATATTTACAGCAGTTGTCCTCGGGATTTTGTCAATTTCTTTTAATGTCTGTCATTTTATACGTTGAGTAATTTTTGACGGACGGCCACTTTTTGGTCTACAATTAATAGCGCTGTTGTTTTTACATATCCTTTAAATGTTTGTACACTAGACATTGAGTGCCCAAGAATTTCAGAAATTTTGCTCAACGATTTTTATTCTCTTGATGCTGAACAATGAGATCGCAAATATCTAAGCTTATTTATTTAGCTTTTGGACACATGACTCCCAAAATTAAAAACGACTGGTTGCAAAGCTTTGCAATTATTAACATGAGACATGAACCATCACAACGTTATGGCAAAACATGTGTAAGTTTTTAATTGGAAAAGTATCAGTGACCAACAGTGGGAGTATGTATAACTTTCTCTGTATTAGAAACAGATATTTTTAATTTTTTAATAAATATTTCCATTTTTCAAAAATCATTTAGTTTAAGAAAGTTATATTTTTATAACGAATGATAGGGTATAAGTATTGTTGATAAAAATTTTTAGACTTTACATAAGATTCAGTTTTTTGGAGGGTATGTAGAGTTTTCTGTGCCACTGTATTTTCTTTTGAAGTTTATTGTCAATTTTCAATTTACAAATTCTGTAACTCTATATTTAAAATTAAACTTTATGTTAAATTGGACAAAATATTTTGATTTTAAAGTACCAAAAAGCCTATACGAGTTCGGGCTCATAGTTCACAACTACCAGGATGCTGCTGGTACTTACCACCTTTAGGTGTTGTCAATGTCCGTTGTAAATAAGTTGATTGTTCCCAGAAGTGATGCTTGTGTCGAAATAATTGGTAGTAATATCATTTACGAATGCTAATAGCAAATGACTGATTAACATATTCATTTCTTTGAAAGATAGATTTAATACAAATAAAATGTACTTCAGAAAGAATAAAATATTGGCAATAATGGCATGGAAAAAATTAGTGTAAAAGTTTTGACCTTGCCCTTGAACTAAGTTATTTTTTTTAATGTTTATAAAGTTTCGCATTTTTTTTATTAATATGTTACCTTAATGTAATATTGGTTTTTTATCTTTTACAAATTAATAATATTTTTTATTTTTTTAATGAGTTTTTTGTAGAATTTAAATTAGATAAAAATCTTCAAATAACTAATATTAATAATTGTTGGACATTGGCGATATTTGTTGATATTTGTTGATATTCGACAAGCGATTTGGCGAGAAAACTCGAAAAAACTGGCTACTAGCGTTATACGAAAAAAAAACAGTTGCGAATATAGCGGCTAAAAAATATTTGTCCGTCGATTTAATAAACAATTCCAATCTAGGGTTAAATAGCCAAAGCACTTAGTACTCATCCAAATTCTATGTGTTATTTTTGCCTATCAATTGCAATTATCGGTGGAAAAATAAATTAAAAATAAGAGGCATTCCGTTTTACATCTATTAGAAAAAAGTTGGCTGTGCTTTTTTTTTGTTTATTTTCGTTTTTATATATGAATAGAAAATGTTGAATTCGAAAAAAAAAACTAACTGCTAGTTTTCAGAACAAAAGTTCAATAATTGTTGACAAAAACGAAAAAGTTATATGCAGACCTCCTCAAGCTTAAAACTAATCTAAAAAACTATCAACTTTATTTATCACTTATTTATCACCAAGAAACAAGAAACAAAGTTGGTGCACGAGGCTACAAAAAATTATGATACGAGTTCTTAATTTAAAGAATCCTCTTGGTAGTCAGTAGGATAATTAAGTAATTAAAACTTATTTTCGCTCTTATCGCCGGAACAGAAAAAAACGTATTAAGTCATTTTCCTTATTAAAAAAAACAATAATAGATAAAAGGAATTGAAACAAAAACATACATATTTATTATTCCACTAACTGATGTCCCACTTCTTAATTTCTTCTGCTGGAACCTGAAATTACTTCAAAACTGGCAACAAATAAAGTTAAATAGAAGGCAATAATTTCCTAATTTCTACGTAATGATGCACTCAGATTCTTTAATTTTATTTTACTTGTTTTTCGAAATTAAAATATTGATGTACATGAGAGAGAAAGGAAACGACATCATGCGGAAAATTGTAATTAAGATTTCAAGAGAGAAGAATATTTAATGATGGGAGAAACAGTAAAATAATAGAATAAGAAATTCCTAGGTGATTCAAAGAAAATTTTGTTTCTTAGATATTTTGCAATAGTTTATGCATTTTTTATACGTAATTTTAAAATTTGAAATTTAAATAAAAGCACTAGAATAAATGTGGTAATTTTTGACTAAATTTTTTTGACGTATTATTTTATTAAAATTAATTAAGAAAAAATGCAAAATACATTATGAATGAAAAATATTATTAAATTTAAGATGAAGTGCAAGCACGACGCGTTGAAGAACTTATGCTAATCAGCTCTGGTTCCCCTTCCTCTCTGTAGCAGATGGGCCTTTTTAGGCCATGCTCAAAAATAATTTAGTCTTTGTTAATGTAATTCGCTAAAAAAAGATTAAAGACACCTTGCTTAACTAGGAGATACGACTTGTCTTATTTTAGTCTATTTATAAACATTAAACTTCGCATAAACTACGAGCAATGATTTAAGTGATGATTACACGTTCTCATTTACAGCTAAAACAAAATTTTGAATAAAATAATTTCATAACCTCCTTCAGTGCATATCACCTAACCCAATATTTGTTAATGAAAGCGGTTATCCCTCTAAAAGTCTAAAAATCATACATATAAGAAATCTTAAAATTTTTTAAATAAACACACACAAAAATGAAAAGAATAAAATTTATTTTTATAGTTTCGTTTTCACACCTTTTATTTGTGGAATTGCAACTTTAATTAACAGTGTAGATGTATCTTGCACGCTCCATATACATTTTGAAAAAATTTAGGGCATTTTACTTATTACAATGCATTTCTGTTGAATCACCATACCAAAAAACGCACAGGCATGAATGTGGGTGTTTTCTAGAAATTTTTTTTTGTGTTTTGGGGTTTTTAAAAATTCAAAACATTAATTGTTGAATGTTTATATGATTACAAAAAGAAATTATAATAAAGATGTTGAGATATACATATATTGTGAAAAATGTGTACTCATTTTGCTCAGAAATTCCTAAAATGCGTTTTAACGGATTGGCGGCATGTAAGTAAAAATACACACATTTTCTCTTTTCTAATTTTCGATAAGAATAAATCGTATGTACACATAATCTTGCTTGATATGAGCACAATTCGATTCTATATATAGAAGATGAGTTCTATTCAATAGTGCTATTTCGATATTCTTCAGTTGGTTGGCAATTTTTATATCTTATGGTAACGGTCAGAATTTAGTCTTGTTTCCGCGTCTATATTGTGAGTTCATATACACACTTTTAAAGTATTTTGTTTTTTTTTTTTTTTGCTTGGCTTTTGATTTTCTTATTTTAAGCAAAAATACTAAAAGTTTTCAAAAATATCTGCTGACATTAAATAGTTAAGCATATAAATTTCAATGTGATTTTATTTTTTCTTTGATGTGTTTCAAAAGTGTTTTTTTGTAAGCCTCGAATTTATATATGTGCATACAATAGATAAATATTTTTCAAATAAATATATGCTACGCCCTTAGGCAACTACAAATAGTTAAATTTTTATATTTTTAGACAATAAATTCGTTGCACTTGTTAACAATTAACTAAAAGGTGAAATATAATTTTTATTTTATTAAAAAAAAAAAACTTTTTTTTAACTCCGGCACATTCCTACGTAATAAACAACAAACCACATTCGTTCTAATAAACGCTTACTCAATCATACATATGTGATGAAATAAACTTCCTGAAACAATGTCAAAATTAATAATTATTTCGTAAGAATAAATAATGAAATGTACAAAATAAAAACTGCTAAAAATTGTATGCCATTACACTATTATGTCACGTTAAGTGTCTAATTTTTCTATGATAACTAAAATAATAAATTAATAATAAAAGAAATTCCTATTTAATATTTCAGATTCTTAATATCAGATCAAATCTATCTAAATAAAAATGGATGCACAGAAAGTAAGTAAAAGAATTTTCAATTTTTAAATATATAAATACATTCAAATAAACATACATACATATAAGCGTACAAACGTACTTTTCAGAAATGTCAAAAAACAAAAGCCCAAGCTAGAGCTGCCCAAAACTTATAATAATTGGTTGTATGTTCACAGCTTATTAATTTAAAATTATATTTATATAAAAATGAAAGTTCAGCTTTAAGCACAGTGGGGACCAATTATCTTGTATAAAATTTTTATTTTTTTCGCATAACAAACACTAAGCCGATCTTAAATATAAAGAAATAAAATTATTTTGCTTTTTTGAAATTTTCATCACAGAAGGCGCCAAAAGCAATTATTTATTTACTTATTTATTTATTTATTTATTTATTTATTTATTTATTTATGTAAGCTTCTACAACAAAACTAGGTTTGAAAATAGCATAACAATGCAATTTGTTAAGAAAAAAAAATGTTTAATGTAAATAACAGCAATACAAATAAGAAATGAATAGACTTTCATAATACGAGGTACATTCCGGCATTTCAATATAAAATAATTGAATTTTTCCTCTTAAAATCTAATCGTGAGCGGGTGATTAGAGCGGGTGAAGTTAAGACGAACCCGAAGATTTGTTTTCTTTGGGTTGGTGAATGCTAATTATTTCGTGAAGAAGTTGTAACGTTTTTTTTTTTTTTGCATTGATCAGCGAAAGGAACACCGTAGATTGCCTAGAATAGTAGCCGATGTGTTGATGCTCTTCATAGGATTTAAGGCCAAATACGTATCTTTTTATATTATTAAATGTAACAGTTAGCCTCGATCTGCTTATTGCCTCGCAGTTTGAACAAATTTTACAGGAATATTTTAATAAAGAAATCAGAGAAATTGCCAACACATTTGTTGGCCACAAGTAACGTCTTCCCACAGGTTGAAATATGGTCAGACCACTGATTGTACCACCCAAATTTGTACTTTTCGTACGACTTCAATTTGCTGGTTTTCGATATAAAGTCTTAAGGCTTTAAGTACACGATGCTGTCTTTTTGAAGCAACATACATTTTGATTTTTTTAGGATTTAGACTCAGATCATTGATTGTTGGCCATGCCGCAACTCTTTTTAAGTCTGCATTACTAATAACTTCAAATCCGTTTATTCAGCTGCCCATGTGCAATTGCGCATCAACCGCGTACATCTTGATGTGACATTGCATTAGCTGGCTATGTAAATCGTTAATGTAAATGAAAAAAGGGATAGGAGATGGAGAAATGACTTTGCTAATGAGTTAACCCCTACGTACTTTTTTCTACCAGTAAGATAGAACTGCACTAATTTGCAAGATATTGCTGAAAAATACATCATGAATGATCTAATAAAACTAATATTGCCGTAGATCCATTATCTAATTCTTGCTTTAAATCTTTAAGTTTATCGGCGAGAGCAGTGACACTGTTGCGATAAGCACGAAATCCAGATTGTTTTGATGTTAGTAAATTAATTTCTTAAGTTGTTTGTTTACCTGTTAATAAATATTGTTTTAAAACTTTCGACAAGTATCGTAAAATAGGGATGGCGTATAATTTTGCTAGCTTCCAACGTTTTGGATAGGTGCTAGTTGTAATCATAGAATTGAAAAGATCTGTTTAATTCAGCAGTAAAGAAGGAACGACTATTTTAGGGAGTATCGCGCGAATTTCATCGACTCCTACAGCGTAATATTTAATACGTAGGCAGCAAGTCATAACATCAATTTTGCTAATACAGTCAAAACTGAAGGATCTTAAGTCGCCATAATACGATTGATGGTGTTGTCAAAAGATTAGCGTTAAACGTGCTTGTATCTAAAGTTTTCAACCTGGCACTGCGTTTTTGTGAAACTATTTCAATTTCCCTTAAGACTTTCCAGGTCTTTCTTAAATTAACTAACTTAGCAAATATATTCGCGTAGTATGTAGCTTAAGATTGCATGATTGCTTTATTTGTGATTTTTCTATCTAAGCTGTAAGCTTTATACAGGTCGGTAGTTCTATATTTCTTCCAAAGCATATAAGCACGTTTGGCTATCAAACGCTTAATGCGCAAAGTGAACCAACGTTCTTGCGAACTTCTTTGACTCTAACGGAATGACTATGTTGTAAAAAAAAATACTATATGGTGCTTGAGAAACACTTATTGTTCATTAACTGTTGGTAGAGAATAAATGCCGCTTCAATTAGATAATGTCTTGCCCGTTTAAAATTACGAAAAATTTCTGTGTTATGGATGGGGAGAAGCGGTATGTTATACGTGCTTAAAAAGTATAAAAGCATAGGTTAAGGTGAATCTTTGCTTTTCACTAATTGTTTATTCGTCTGTACTTTTTTAATGTTTGTGTCCGAAAAACTGAGTCATTAGGATCCGATGCTAATAGGTTGGTCTCTCTGTTTTAAAACGTTATATAAAGACAGTTGAAATTTACACAGAAGGTATATTGCTTAATTACTTCGCTTTAACAACAGAAATTAAATTAAAAATTATAAAGGAACAGACTTTTAATAATTCTTGCAAAAAACGAACTTAAAATCATGCTTCTTTAGGATAAATGAGGACTTAGCAATACAGGTTTCTTTTAAATTTCAGCTGTTTGTCTATAAGGGTTCAAAATTTTGGCTATACACATCAAATTTCATTAACTTTTGGGACACCTGTTTATATCAATATTTGATGCTACAGGTTCTTTGGATATCAATCAGGTTCTTTGGAAATTTCAACTGTCTGTCTACAACTGTCCAGGGGTACGGCCACAAACATCAAATTAATTAAACTATTGAGGTACCCTTTAATTTATAAATTTGTAATAATTGTTCTTGTTATAACAATAGTAGTAGAAACCGACATTCTGTCCGATTTTCAAACGTTTTTTAAAACGTTTCAAAAGATAGGCTCAGTGATCACTTTACGTCATATCTAGGGACACCTTTATATTTTTAGATTTATTTTTGTATTACTTTTTACTATTGGGACTATAGTGATAATCAGTTTTTATTTTTGAATTTTAAAGAGGTGCCCTTTACGGTTCATAATACACGTAAACACGTATATCAAAATTATTATCTGTTTTTAGAAAAAGACCAATCTGTGAGTACAAAATTTAAAATCGACTTAGAAATGACTGCAGACACAAATGAAAGAAAGCAACATTTATTCTCTATCTTTTTTGAAGTCGATTAAGGTATAGATAAAATGGTAACCTTCTTCCTATTTATAAAGTTAGTTAAAAAAGGTAGTTAAGGCAAGGCTAAAATTGTTTTATGGCGCTAAAAATTCTTGTATGTTTTTTGACATCAAATAAAATATTTTGAGTGATTGTCGTACTACAAATTATGAAAAATTAAAATAAGGACTGACCCAAAAAGAACTATCCGAGAATTGCTTATCTGAAAACTTTACAGTAACTATGTTTAAAAAATTTTCGTATTATTTGCTCTGAGAAATTTGCCTTTCAATTTTCACCAAATATAGCTAATATGAGGACTTAGATTAACATTAAAAATAGTAAAAGATACGCCGTAAACCGAGTTGGAATATTCATTATTCTCATAGAGTCTGTTTTAGGTTCCATATTTTCCCTAAATCTTTAAAAGAGTTTCTCTATGTTGCATTTTTTTCTCGGAAGTGATAATGGGATAAAAAAAATAATGCCAAACATTTTATTTCAACAGGTCGGTAATAATCTTTCTATAACATAATATATATTGCAAGGCGCATTGAACAGGTGACTGCATGAGACCATGCGGTCAACGTATGTTTTAGCTTTAAAGTGCATTTTGTTTTTGTAAAAATTTTTGTGCTGTCAACGTTTTTGTAATGGTTTTTTCTTCTTACACAATGTGTTAGCTTTTAATGACTGCAAATAGCACCATATCAGTGCGACGTCTTGTTTGCACTACCGCAGCCAATCATAATATAATATTCTATGACGTCAGGTAGAGTCCAACTACGTTAAGAAAACGTGGCCATCCGCATTGTGGCTATGACAAGACTTTTTAACCAACTCAGCCAATACTACCATCCAGTACTGTTATTTTGATATATACGTCACTAAATAAAGCTTCGTTGAAATTTGGAATGTCTTTTAAAAGACGCCGTCACCCATTCATCTACTGCGGGTCTAACAAAGAATTATTCTTCTTTTTCTTATAAAGAATACACACGATTTAGATTGCTTGCGTTTTAACAACTCGTCTACCGTGGCTACAATTATATTTTTTCTACGAAAGCATCTGTAAGGGCTTTGAACACAGATTTGCTGTCGAACAAACATACAGACACCTCGGCTAACATAACCAAAACAGCTGATCAACAAGTGTCGGGTAACTTTTCTTTTTTTGGCAGCTCTGTTTAAAACACAACAACATTAGCTTTTTTCTTATTTTTATAAAATATCATTCGCAAAAACAACTCATTAAAATTACCGTATGAAATTTAAGTCACAAATCAATCTTCGAACGACAATTCTTAAATGCTCCATTATTACAAAAACAATAATAAACAACATAGTTAAAGAAATTTTTGGTGTATTAATTTTCTATAGAGACATATTAACTAAAATTAACATTAAAATTAATAGAGTAGAAAATTTATTTTTTTTTCTAATTTATCTTTTAGTGAAAAGTGGATTTATTTTGTGCCATCATTTAATTACTTATTTTTTAATATGGCACATTCCGCTCGCTATAAGAAAAAAAATTTTATTTTCTTCTTTCTTTAATATTGTTGTAAAAATAATTATACAAAATTAAAGCAAAATATAAATACAATTTGTACTTTTAATGTAAACTCATTTCAACGACTAAACAGGAGAACATAAAAATGTGTCTGCATGCACAATCCTGCAGTGGATCATTGATCAGATGCGAATTCAACTAAAAGTAATGCTAAAAGCCACCATAAAAATGGCGCATAAGAGCTATTGCAGTTAAGAAATAATGACAATGGCGTGTGAGTGGAGTGATTTCCGCACTAACACATATAAAAAAATCATTTAATTCACAACCTACTGTAAGTGTGCTATTGGTAATTTATATTTTTCATGTGTTCTCTGAATGTAATATTCTCCTTTTTTTTGAAAATTTTATTTCTTTTTTTTTTTAAATTTGGTATTCCAAAAGCGTAACAATAAAAGCTCGAACAGCGAATTCACTGCTACTGTAGTTGTATATCATACAACATACAATATACAATATGTTGTGCCTTAAAAAAAAGTTTTCTTATTTTCTGCTCTCTGTTTTTGTTATTTGTGAGCACGTGTCTTCAGATAGAGACTGATTTCCCAAAGAAAAAAAAAAATAAAAATAAAATAAGTTATCTATTTTTTAAATGGTTAAATATTAAAGAATACTTTGATATCTTAAAAAATCATTAACTAAAAAATAAATTAAAGTACTGGTATCAAACTTGACATTCGAGATCGAAATTGTTATAAAAATTTACGTATATTATGTACGGCAACTCCTGTATTTATAGAAAATATTTTTATGGACATATAAAAAACTAAAAACAAAGGCAAGCAGATAATAAATTTATCTAAATAAACAACAAAAAAATGAATTATGTTAATTTGAGAGAAATTTATATATAAATTTGGAATTTATTAATTTTGATAGAGAAGGAAAACTTGAATGACATGACTGACTCATCATTTTGGTTTACTATCTGTACTGTACTGAATAATAAAAAATAAATAATATTCTTGTTAATATGCGAGCAAAAACAAAAATTAAAATTTTGTGACGTATTAGAAATTCCATTAGAAGAAATAATTTTCTACGCTTATTGCTGTGCATTTGTATATGGAACTACTGCCAGGCCAAATATTACAATAGAATTTTTAAGCGCACTAAATTTAACAATTCCTTACAATGCGTTATACTTAAACAGCAAAATAAAAATTAAGATTTACCCACATATCGGCAAGACGCAAAAAAAGTTATAGTTTTTCATCGATAAGTAATATGTCGAAAATTTAACAAAAAATCTACGTTACTATTTAAAACACAATTTCTTAAAAGTTTGAATATTGAGAGAGAGAGATGAGGTTGTTAAAAAGTCGGAAAATAGTTCAAAGAAGTTTTGAACAACTATATACGTATACTTTTATTTTTTTATTTTTTCTTACCTTGCGAACTTTTAAGTCCTTAATGCATTTTCTTTCAAATTTATTTTTTTTTTGCAGCCTGCGGGACCCATTAAAAAGAAATCGAAAAAGCTGCTTACTTGCGCTCAAGCTGAGGAACAGCATTTATTATCCGTTTCTAAAAGTTCTACAAAAACCACCTCAACGACTAACAAAGAAAATATACAAACAAAAACTGTGTTAAATATATCCAGCACTAAACAAGAAGAACAACAAATAATCAAAACCGTTTCAAATACTACTTCCGTTAAGAAAGAAAGTTTGAAGTCTATACAAACTAATGGATCAAAACTTGACCAAATGCAAGAAACTGATGAAGAAATGAAGCAAAATGGTGACCAAAAAAATGAAGAAGATGATGATCTATTAAAAAAGAATAGCATTTCTAAAAAGAAAACTAAATCAAAAAAGAATAAAAAAGGAGAAACAGACAAACAAAATATTTCAGTGGTAAGTCTTCCTTAAAAGAAACTTGTTTGAGTTTTTAATCAATTTAACAAAAAAATTTTTTTTTTATTTTTAGAAATCGAGTTTTAGTAAATTTGATGCTTTACAAAAACGGAGTTTAATCCATGTACGTTCTATTGATGCTAGTACAGCACAAGAAAAATTCAGCGTAAGAACTCATTGTTATCATTCATTAATTCATTCATGTTTCAGTTGTAATATCTGTATGTCTTTATTATTGGAGCTGTAGCTATTAACTCAGTTTTTAAAATTGTTTCAGTCACAAAAGTGAAAACTATTTAAATATGCTTTTTCTTTCATAAGGTAATTTTGTGCCTAAAGTCAATTGAAGAATTCCATTTATTTTCTTTTTTCGTTTGTAAGGTAACGTTGCATTTAAAGTTATTTTTATTATTTTTTGTCAAGAAATCTGCACTACGAAATCTGTTTATCTTCTGTTTTAAATTTATTGATATTTGATATAAATATTCTCGTATCTACTGGGTCTGTAAAATTATAACGGTTACAGAATGTGTATATATTATGTTGAAAATTGGTTCAAACTACAGCTGCAAGAAGTGTTAACTTAGAGACAAAAAGAACGCCTGTAAAAATCGTAAATTTCAAATCCGTGTAGTTGTTCATTGTACGATACCAGGCAGGACTTGTACACAGATATTTTATTAGTACCTTTTTTAACATTTTGACTGACACTTGGATACCGTAATGATCTCTTTAAATGCCAGAATCTCCTTTTTTTGATTAAGAAGAAATCCTTCCTCCTTCACTTTTTAACAGAATACTTGTTACGGGCAATATCATATCCAAAGAAAATTAATGAAATCTTGAAAATAAATTTATTTTAATTTTTATATTTTTGAATTATAAATATTTTTTATTCATTTTTTCTAAACCTAAATTTTTTTCAAATTTTTCTTTAATAAATTTATTTGTTTAGAAATTATTTTTAACTATTGTTTGAAACAAAATCTGTAGGATACTTGAATTTATATCTAGAACTTAAAGTTTTACTTATTCATAATCAGGTCATTAATAATATAAATGTGAGTTTATTAAGTTTATAAAAAAATTATTCATATGGAATTTTTTATGTTAATGTATTAATATTGTGCATGATTCCTCAAATATAAATATTTCATGATATTCTCATCAAATATTTATAATTTAAAACTAAAATATGAAATGTATTTCTGCGGGGAAATCATTTCGCTACTACAAATGTTGTATTGATAAAATGAGAACTTCATTGAATCAATAAAGCAAAAAGACAATTAAAAATTTAAAAATATTTTATACAAAAACACCGTAACCATTGAGTTGCTATTTTTCTTTTTTCTTTCATTTTTCTACATAAGGTTTGCCATCGGAAAACATTCGTATGTATTTGAAAGACCCTTAGATACTCCATACAAAATTTGAGTAGATTACACTGGTGAGCTATATGAGCAGTAGCGAAATGATCATATAGATATGCGCTCCCG
The DNA here is from genome assembly GCA_937654795.1 of Cistogaster globosa. Classification (NCBI taxonomy): domain Eukaryota; kingdom Metazoa; phylum Arthropoda; class Insecta; order Diptera; family Tachinidae; genus Cistogaster; species Cistogaster globosa. Next base: position 25,418,709 of record OW569407.1, read on the forward strand.
ACATATAAATATTTATATTTGAAGGAATCAAGCACAATTCAAGTAAATTAAATACATTTTATTAAATAAATCCATCAAGTACGAGCTTGACTCATATATCAAGGATTCCGTTCGATTTATTGACTAACTTTTAAATTTAAATTTTCTGTTATTATTATTTGCCAAAATCGGTACCGCATTGTACACATTTATTTTTATAGCGATTATTTGTAATGTAAACTCTATAAAGCCTAGCTATTTCGATTGCAAAGATAGAGAGCTAGGACTAGCCGTCAGACCCTTTTGAGTTTTGTAAAATATTATGAGCCAAATCAATTATCATTTGATTTAGCTCTTACAAAATCAAAAAAAAAAAAAAATTTGTGTAACACTGTTACTAAAATCACAGCTTACCACATCCACATCATCCAACAAAGACGAAATTGCCGTATCAGACATCTCGTAAAATCGCTGTTCAATCTGATATATTTTCAAAAAATTTAAGTCAAATGGTAACCTCAACTTATACCATTTTCAATCAAAATCTTGAATTATTTATTCAGTGAAGACTCTTTATTTCATTTCATTAATTAAACTGTTATTGACGTTCCAATTTCGCTGAACGAAATATGTTGTTTATTTGTATCATTTGAATACAAACATGCAAATAAAACCCTTTACCTTTGAATATTTTTGTAACACTTTTAGATAAAATTGTGTTACTTTATAAACAGTTTTCTGTGTGTTAATAAATAGAAAATTTTTCTTTGATCATTTCCCGTCTGTAAAAAAAACATGGGCTCATAAAACAAAAATCTAATTTTATTTTCTTTACCTGAAGTACAAAAATTAATGCTGAAATAAACAAGTCTGTCATTTCTGAAATTAAGATTTCTTCAACAATACTTTTACGTTAAGGTATATAGAGTAAGTTTTTAATTATTATATTTAATAATAAAAGTATTTTGCATTTAAAACCAACAAAATCTCGTGAACTGGCTGAAATAGGCGCAAAACACATGATTGCTGCCGCGCCATCGCCCACACCCACCTTTCTTGTTATTATTCATTAAATTGTTTTAACAAATTGTTGTGCTTTTTTTAAACAATTATTTTTAGTTTTAGGTGCAAAGTAATTTTTATAATCTAAAAATATTTTTTATTTTTATAGGAAAATGTGTATTAAGAAACTTTTTTACGCATTTATTATCGCATTCTTTCATGGTGTATTTTTCTTTAAAGTGTAAAAATGTTAAATTGAGCGTAACGTACAATACTAAAAAGTAGCAGTTCATATTTATTATTTAATTCAATAAATGGGTTAAAGCTAAAAAAAAATCAAAGTAGAAAACAGAAAAAAGCCAGATTATTAATAAAAGAAATTGTATATCTCAATCGAGAAAACAGCATGTTATTCTTATATAAAGTTATAGAAGCAATGCTTTAGAAAAAATATCAGAAAGGCCGGTAATACAATAATTTATACTAGTAAAACTAAATAAAAGCTGAAAAAAATGCCACAACTTTAGAAATTGGAAAAAATTTAAAAAAAATTAATTGCGTATATACCCTTCATTATGTAGGTAAATCTAGTTTGCAAAAAAATGCTTAGGTAATAGAGAATAAAAAAACTACAAATTAACTAAAAATGTCTTCCGCTCTTAATGGGTTAAGCATTTAGTATATCTTAAAAGATCTCTTCAAAAGTTTTAAATGTTACCATTATTGACCATATTGACAATCGAACTTTTTTTATAAAAATTTCAAAGGCCCATAAGTCCGAAAATATGGGCGAGTGCCTATTTTTGCACTTAATATTTTTTTCTTACGAGTATTTGTCACTACTCTAACACCCATATATATATATATATATTTATGGTTCCAATTGATATGGAAAAATTAGAGGTAGGCGTGGTGTTTTGCCCGCTGCGTTGAAGAACATGGACCAATCTTGCTGATTTGTAATTGCAAATTTTTCAAAAATAGATTTGATCCGTTGGCGTATTTAGATTTTCTCTAGATCACCTAGAGCCTTGGCCGAGTTGATTTCAACACTAACACGAAAAAAAGACGACATCGTCAAGCGACTTGGCTATGCATAAGTTTTCAGAATAATAATGTTATAACGGGGTCGGAAATAGATATTGTAGAAATTACAAACGGAATGAGAAACTTAGATATACACTTTTTTAACCTTTTGTGGTGAATGTAAATTGGTAAACAACGCAGAATTCAACTGTTAAAATTTCTGTAACTATATAAGAAAAAAAAAGTATATAAGAAAAAAATATTTCACAATTCAACAGTTTTCCCGATTCCAGTTAAAACTTTTACGATAGATTTCAGTTAAGTTAGTCTCTATTAAATACAATTTATTTCAGTATTCATTTTTTACTGTGATAATGACAGGAAACAATTTTTCCCTTTCAGTTGGTTTCAACCTCATTTTAGTCTATGTAACCGAGGCAAATTTTTCTCATCAAAGCGTGAGTGTTTTTTAAGAAAATGAAAAAATAATGCAAGACTGGATTATTTTTGGAATGAAAAATATTTCATAGATTTTTTGTAAGCTTAATAGGCCAATTAATCGATTACAAGGTTCGACAAATATATAATCTTATCATAATCAATGATCCGTAAGAAATTGTATGGTATTTATGTTTAAAATATGGTTTCCGGAATTCCCTAAGGCTACGAGTTACATGGTCCAATAGGTCAGTGCAATTTTTGATTACTTTCACCGATAAATGTAGCAGTCAGGCATTAATCGTGGCTTAAATATTGGCTTCCATTGCTTCATGAGTTTCTGGTTTATCGATATATTTAAATCAACGACTTAATATAACGCAATAAAAAGTAATAAACAGGCTTTAAGCCACACGACTGAGGTGTCCACTGAATATGAGCACTTCAGCAATAAAGTTGTCACCAAATTTATTTTACAATAAATCGTTTGTTAGGCGACTTGTATGAAAAGTTTAACCATCTTGTTGATACCAAATGATTTCAAGCTGTATTTTTTTAAAATAAAAATTCAATTGTAATGGTACCTTACTATTCCCCATAACGTCAACTGCTTGCATATTTTGTAAGAATTAGATGTTTAGTTTTAACGGGGGTAATGGTGATTCGTTAACAACTTGAGAATTGTCTTCGTTCAAAATACAACATAATCGTTTAACCCGTGATGATTATATTCACTAAACACAATTGTGCTATACAAACTTCGTTAGCAGATTTATTTATTTATTTGGTTTTATTCCAAAATAAATTTCCACATGTTGGAAGTGTTGCTCTGGCATTAAACGCTTCTAGATGACTCGCAAACCCTACTATACAGAAGTCACAAAATAGGTTGACATTCTAAGCTTTTAATCATTAGTTAGAAATATCGATAACTCTCATGTAGCTAATAAAAACACTCTTTATATGTGCGTGAAAATCAAATAATTCTGATATTGAAGATGGTTAAGCATAAAGCCCTTTTAGTTTGCATCAGCTATATTAAATATGATATTGTCCTTTAGAAATTTTAAAACTTGGCTGTGTGCTTTTTTATTTTTATATAAAAATATCCTTTTTTATTGCTATTTAATCCCACACATATAGGCCACACAAAACGACTGCAGGTAAGTAATATCTATTGTAAATATCGTGTCTCATACAAACATGCAATATAACGCTCACCCTCACCCGATAAAAACTAATTTATTTTAAGGTCAGTACATGCAGTTTCCCGATAAAGCCCAAATTCAAGTTGTTATTAAACAAATGGATTTATTTCAATGTTTTTATTAATGTTAAAAAAAAGGTAACAGAAAAAATTTGTATTATTTAATAATAAGGCATATCTTGTGTTCGGCAAACTTTAGATTTTTGAGGAGATACATGACTGCTTCATTTGCTAAAAACTACAAGAAAAGAATACAGTTTATATAAAGACAATGGTTCATATTTTTGTGTAACCATTTTACACTAAATTTTACTAGAGTTCATCGATGTAGTAATTGAATCATTCTTATTTAAATAAATAAATACTTTAAAAATTATGTAGATTACAATAGAATAATATTAAGGTACGATCAGATTAGTCATATATTTGACAAAAAAGATGTAACCACTAAATTATGTAAACAATTGTTGTATAATTCAACCACTTATTAAGAAATGGAAGATTATTCTCAATACAAAATGTGAGATTAAGATAGATTTATAATATTTGAAAAGATTGAATAAACAAGTTTTTTGGTCAAATATTTGACTAATCTGTGCTGACAGATTAGACGTAAGACATTTGTGTAAATAATAAATATAAAAAAATTAATCTTAAAAAGTATAGGGTGCTTTTTATGCCAGACAGAATTTTTATTTGAAATAATTGATAGAAATTATTATTTTAGTTTTATTCGGCGGTTTCCAATTTGAATTGAACTTTTTAGGCATTGCTGTCAGAATGTCATCAATAGCATGAAAATGTTGGCTTTCAAGTTTTCAATTTTTCTGGTTTTTTTAGGATAAATCAGTAACTTCACTTGTCACTTTACTCGATTTCTGGAATCAATAATGAATTCCATTTCTTGAAATCAACTTTTTGGCAAATTTTGTTTCTAAGGCAGTGTTTGCGGCCATCGTAGTAGCAAGATCCTACTGAAACCTGATCTCTTCCGGGTCAATGTTAAATTTTTTGTTTTGATGAAATAATTTTTAATGATTATAGTTAATAGAGATTAAATGTCAAAAACGAGCCTTATGGCAATTAAGAAAATTAGATTGGTTTCCAGCGCTTCTAGAGCCAAATGGCGAAAGAACGATACATATGAAGACCTTGTGGCTTTAATGTTTGTATTAGCTTGATTTTTTACGCTTGTAAGTTAGGATTCCTGCGCAAGACTTTCAAAATAGTGGACGAACAAAGCCTACACTCATACGACTGGCAACCAACTGACAATTTTGGATCTTCTTCTACACTTTCGTTCTATTTTACTTAACAAATCGATCTAATGTTCAACAGATATCTTGCTTAGATTGATAATTATATTTGCCATGATAATCACAAATTCGTCTATAAGTTGCGCAAAATTATTAATATATTTTTAAAATAAATTCGGATAACTTAGCAGCACTGTTCAATTAATAGTCAACCCATGGTGGTTTGTCAGAGTATAAAGGTAATAAAAGTAAAAAAGTGAGCAAATGATAACTGTTTATTTGACAACACACTATGAAAATCAATTATTAAAGGTTAATCCTTAAAGGAAATGCGTACAATTAAACTAAGTAAAATTTTGATTCAAGTAAAGAACAAAGCTTTTAAAACTGTGTAAGAAATGGTTCTTAGTTTCAGAAAGGTTTCTGGAAAAATGTTGCATGAAATCTACTGTTAAAAATTAATTTGTAAGAATTAAATTTATAGTTTGATCTTATATGTAAAATTTACCTAATAAAAAAATTCTAATTTTCATAGAATCCACAGGGTGAAGTTCAACAAAATTGTCGTGTATGTGATAAGGCTGTTTACAAAATGGAGGAAATTAAAGCCGAAAAACATATTTACCACAAGAACTGTTTCCGCTGTAATGAATGCAATAAACAATTAAAGTAAGTTTTTTTCTTGTAAATATATATATATTTTGAGTATTTGCATGTTTTTATTTTTCATTTCACATAACAGAGTGGATAACTATCAAAGCCATGAAGGTGTTCTTTATTGTATTATACATTTCAAGTTATTATTTGCTCCCAAGTTAGTAGAAGACAGTGAGACAGTTCAGCCACGTAAGCCAGAACTTATAATACGTGAAAATCAACCAACTGAACTCCCACCAGATGTAGTAAGAGGTACGAGTAAAATTAATTTTATTGATTTTATTTATACAAGGTGATTAAGAAAAAAAATATTTTCGGAATAAAGAAGTCCGTAATCTACACTTGATCGGCCTAAAAATTAAATATCAGTTCATGAAAATGTTATTTTACACTACAAAAATTTGACCACTTGCTAAAGACATTTTGTTTACATAAAAAGCTCATCCTCATATTAAAAATTAAATTTGTATTCGATTCAGTATATTTAAATTTGAATATTTTTTTTTTAATTAACAAATAAATTTAAGCAATTAAAAAAAAAGTTAAGCAATAGAACAAACGTCTGTTAATTTTTATTTCATCAAGATAATTTTCTTTGATTTTCTTAGCATCCGACAAACCTGATTTGGGTCTCGAAGAGTTACAGCAACTAAATGTACGTTCAAGATTTCAAGTATTCGAGCAAGGTAAGGCCAACGGCAATGATGAGCAACAACAAGATGTTCAAAGGAACAGTAACAATGTCGTAAGGCGTAGTGCGACTATATTGTCCAAAGTAGCTAAACTTCAGAAACTAGGTTCCAGTGCTAATATCCATCAAGGCTCCAGTGACTCATCAGAAAACGATGATGATTATGATGATGAGATAGAAATGGATTTAGCATCTGACAATCCAAACGCTGAACTAATAAGACAAAAAAAGCGTGAACAAAAACGAGAACTACCAATTGGTATTGGAGAAGCTATGAACGATATAAGAACACTGTTTGAAAACGGACACGGTACAAAAAGGGAAGAACGTCGTGAAGAATGTAAACAAGAGATTCAAAATATCAGATCTCGTTTATTTTTAGGAAAGCAAGCACGCTTAAAAGATATGTACCAGCAAGCAGTAGCTGAATCAGAACACGGTATATTATATTAAATTTATTGTGTTGCTTTGAAAATATTAAAGCAAGTTTAATTTTTTCAATCATTCACTTTTAAAAAACTTTTTTTTTAATTAATTTCATAGCATCAGACAAAAAATCTAATATCGATATTGAAGTGGATTCAAAGTCTCTAAGAGAACGTTTTGAAAATGGCGAAGTTTTTAGAGAGAACCACTCTAGTAATGAGAATGATGGTGAAAGTTCTCGAAAGCCTGCTTTTGAGAAAGAAGCCGATGTATTTGAATCAGGTAAATATGAAGTCTTTTATATTGTTGCTTCAAGGATCTTTGAATAAATCAAATTTAGCAAAACATGGTGACTATATAATATTTTAATATTTGAAACTTTAAACAATAACAAAGCTTAAACGTTATGAGATTTGACTCCTTATTATGAGATTGTAGACTAATATATTGTTCATTTGCATTTAATGCAAAAAGAAAATCTAATTATCGTTTAATTAAAGTTGTGCTACAAGCTTTGATCCCTGGCTTCAAATTCTTAAAGTTGATAACTATTGTATGAAAATTCTGTATTTCTTTTGTAGCAAACATAAGCAGGGTGCTATTAATTTTACAGTGAGAGCATAGACTTCATATACTGCCCCGATTTATCTCACAACCACTGCCTACAATCATTTCTTTTAAAAGTAATTTTTATTTATTATATTATGTTGCTCAATGACCTTCAGCATTGGTATTAATTTATAGTAGTATTTAAAATTAAAGCCACACATTTTTATCTTTATTCTCATTAGAAAATTCGTATTACATCTTCATTTTACCTTTATTTATAAATGGGGACATATCAAAATAAGAGCTCGTAGGAACACTTGTTTTGTGTTTTCATGCGTGCGAATATGCTGGTCCAATTACAGCCAGGGTTAAAGTTGGTAGAAAGATTGAATATTATAAATAATTGCGATAGTGCAAGATTTGCTAAATTGGTTGTTTTTGCGCTCGCACAGGTGGCTTCATTCGTAGCTTTTAGAGGCATGATGACTCATTCTGACATTGGATGGATTAAATATAATTTGATAATTTTAGAAATGCTTAAAAACCCCATCTGTTGACCTTAAAACAGATACCATTTTGCCTGCACGAGAAATTTATTTCTTACTCATTCACGTAGGTATATTGCCTTTTAGAAAATCGTCATTGATAAGTGGGTTACACAAACTGTATTTCTCTATTTTAACGCTAGCGCAGAGAAATATTCTCTATGTCAACCAGACAAGATTTCTTAATACTCGCTCATTTTCTTATAAGGAAAGCTGTGTTCATGTATCGCTTCGGTTTGTGTTATAGAGAATATCGTTTGCTTACCGAGCAATTTTTCGTTAAAAAAGATTCTGTAGAAATCTTTACAGTCACTTTTAGTGCATCTTCTGAGTAGTTAACAATACTTTTACAAAATTAGCATCGTTGAAACGCTCTAAGCAAGAAAGTTTTCTTACTTATTTCACTGTCTATTTTCATAATTCTGCAAACAATCTGTAATAAACCTTTCCTAAGCATTCACAATTTGAGTGTAACTTCTCTTAACAAACATTTGACTTAAAACATACGTGTGCTTAAACGTTTACAAGTACTTCGACATATGGTTTTAAGTCTAATCACTATTCTTACCATTAAAACACAGTTTTCGAGTTTTAAGTGGATTCATATTAATATATAAATTAATTGCCTGAACACTAATTGCAACTGATAGAGGATTTAGTTTAAAATTTAAAATTATTACACTAATTATTAACTTATCCTTTTTTTTAATTAATTTACAGCAATTAGTAAAAATTCCCGAAATATTTTTATGCAATTGGATGCGAATGTGGTGACTGGCAAAAATCAAAGTATTTTGCCTTCCCAATCTAGTAACAGAATAATACAACATCAAAGATCTGTTGGCAGCATAAGTAATCAATCAAAGAATGAACTTGACAATGACGTGGTTAAATGTGGCGAAGCAGTAGACGACGTTAAAATTGAAACTTCTGAAATAAGTGAAAAGTTTAAGTTTTTTGAAAAATACCATCCAACTGAAAATAAGAAGCGCATTTTTCGTATCACGCCGCCACGAGAAGGCGTAGTAAAAATGCCATCCCCTGAGGAAAATGAAAATGAAGAGAAAAACACGAAGGAACTATCACCAGATAGGAATATTATTACTCACTCGCGTACCACTTCAATGATGTTAAATAAATTTCGGGAATTGGAAAAAAATCCAAACAAAAATACTGACAATAGTCCCAAACCTTTAAAATGCTTCACTCCACCACCTGACGGCAATCGAAGATTGTATGCGGAACAGGATAGTGATGAGTATGACTCAAACGACGAGGATGATGATGAAGAAGATGAAGACGAAAGTAATTTAGAGGATGAGAACGATGAATACAACAACTATTCACATTTGCCTAAGGACGATGAAGCACTCAGAGAGGTAATTGTTTACATCAGCTATTGAATAAATATTTTTAAAACGGCTTCTAAATAATAAAGTTTTGTTGTTTGAGCAAAGACATTATTTAAATTGTTTTAAGAAAGACCCTCCTCAAAACATATGTATTTGAATTTGATTTTGATAGAAAATGATGATGTCGTAATAACACCAATATTTTGGAATAATAATATTATTTCATTACACTTTTGTTTATTAACCACTGAATTGTATAACGCAAAGGCAATTAAATCAAGCCCTCTTATAGTTTATTTAAGGAGTAATTCTCTGCAAAAGACTTTCTACTAGGTTTTCTTGTGAAAAAACAAATGATCATTAATTCGACGCTTTCTTCTATTTTTTCCACAACGGACATTTTTTAAGCTCTAAAGTAATGCGCCGCTAACCGAGGGTGCAAAGTAAAAAGAAAATTCGTAGTGGTCAATACCATGCATGCTTTTTCTTACATATCATGCCTTATGTACTAAAGTATTCATTAAATTACAACAAGAAAAACTACAAATCAAATCGTGCGTAAATTTAGCGGCAGATATGAAAAGAATTTTGTTTGTGGTACCCACACTCTGAGGATGACTCCTACTTATGCAATGCATTTTACCTGAACTAGGAATCAGGTTAATGGAAAGGATAGAGGAAATAGTTCTTGTGGACATTTGGTTTAAATCTTTGCCAAAAGTAACGGGAAAGACTTTCGCAGGAAGTTTTTTCCGTATTCGAATTGGAAGCTAAAAAACGAACCATATCTGTAATGCGTAGTACGAAAAATGTTTTGTGCGCACTAATTTATGGTTTTTAATTCCCTAAGAGCACCTTCCATTATAGTAATGAAACAATAGTGAGCGCTTCATACCCTAGTGTCACCGAATAGCTTCTTCGTTCTATTCTGCACGGGGTGAGTAACTCCAAAATACTCACTGAAGCACCGTTTCGGTCTAATAAATTGTAATAAATAATTTCAAAAACCCAAGGTACTTGAATGCTTCTTTTGCGCCCTAACAATATGCTTTTTGTACCAAACATCGCATTAAATTTTCATGCCAAACATCAAAATCTTCTGATTCCATAATATCAATATAGTTATAGATTAGGTAGTACATTCAGTTGTACGCCTGTGCAGCTGGTACTGTATTCGCAAGATTTTATTCGAAGATTGCTAAACGATCACGATTGAGGGTATAATCCAAGTGCTTTCGCATAGCTTTAGTGTCCAAAAGTCTTGGGCTATTTCGAAACGCTTATTAATTAAGAACATATAGGGTAGGAATTTCGACATAGAAGGTCGTTAAACAAAATAAAGAATAGGGAAGAAAAAAGGACGAAAATTTGCTATCCCTCTGAATTTAGCATGAGCTAGTTCGAAGTGATCCCATCTAAAATAACTTAAATAGTCTGGAACGTAAGAAATCTCGATACAAATCGAGAGAAACTACCACTGATAACAAAGCAATTTAACTTTCGCCAAAATTTTTCAAAAATAAAAGTCAGTAAGTTACCCATAGATCATCCCGTATAGAAGCCGGAAGACAAAATAAACACATTTCCTAAATTCTGATCTCTTCTGATTATCAGGAATAATTATTTTTAATTAATAAATTTAATGTATCTCTTTTATTTCAATAAAGATTTATAATTACTTTAAATAATAATAAAAATAAATAAAAATTATTTTAATTTTTAGGCACAAAATGCGGCAAGAGCAAAACAATTAAGACTTAAATTTGAAAAATGGCAAGCCAATGAAATTAAGCGGGAGAAAAATGATGAAATTAATCACAATATAAACAGTGTGTCAGATGAAAACAGCATTGAAAGTACCCAATCGTAAGTAAAATTATTAATGCCAAATTAATTAATTATTTTATTATACTATGAGCATAAAATATAATATTTATTTTATTTCAGAATAAGAGAACGTTTTGAGAAAATGAAAAATGTTGAAAAACTTTCACAGCCAACTCGACCACGTCACCAAGTTAATCGTTTTGTTGTAAGTCCTTGCGAATTGGAATTTAAAATTTTTCTGCAATTTTATTAAAGCAAATATGCTTTATTTTCAACGACAAATATTCGCAATATTTATTCTTTGTTTTTTCTAGTTTCTAACATTAAGAAAGTTTTTTTTTCTAATCTTACTTAAGAATTAAATATATTTTTTTTGTTTATTTTCAGTGAATTTCTCGCTAAATTAATTTTGTGGAGAGAACGGAGCCTATTTTTATTTAAAATAAATATTATTTGTATATGAAGTTTTTCCATTAATATTGAAAATAAATATCTACCAACAGCTATGGTCGTTTTACGATAAACAAATATTTGCTTATTATTCGATTTAAAGGAATAAACTTCTCCAGCAGCAACTTAAAAACATTCTTTAATACTTTGAAGGGAAAATTTCTGCTAAATCTACTTTGCCATGTTGCAATAAATATTAAAAAAGAGTATATATTTTAGTTTTTAATTTTCTTACCCATCAGGATTTAACCCGTTGAATATTATAAATGAATTGAAATATACTTTTTTCGGCTTAGGTTCATTTTTATTTTTAATTTTAAAAAATTTTTAGATATAAAAATTATTTATTTAATTTATGAATAATTAAAAACATAAATTGCATTTCGTGGCCGTATCGAAGGTAAGTACTAAGCAAAACAAATGCACAAGACGAGTTCTAAAGAGAGCAATGAAGAAATGCTTTGACTTGTGTATAGAATTCATCTAACTAAATTAATAGATAGATGCGACGAATGATGATGAAGGAGTAGCAATGCAGAAAATGCGGCACTATATTCTGTTAGCGTCTAGCTTTGCTGGTCTTCTTTGGAAATTTTTCTCTCTAAAAATGTTTTAAAATTTATTTAAAAAATGAACCTAAGCCGAAAAATACATTTTAATTCTTTTATAAAAAAGTATATTTTATGGTCCTTGGCAGTATTTACAGTGTACCACAGCTTACAGTTTTTGTCGAGAGCTAACATGTGCAGTGCTCAAGCTATTCTATAAAATTCGTCGACTTTATTTTTCTTTCTAACCAGAACAGTATTTTTACAACAAAAAACTATTTTTTAAAACCATAAGGCTTATACAAGACTTAACAATATATTATTTATTACCAATATAAAAAAATTTTTTTTTGAAAGTGTCATAAATCACTTGGTTTAAAGTTAAGATATTTCAGGGTTTGTGTTTTAACGCGCTTAAAAATATGGAAGGTTGTATTTGTTATCTCATGATATTAATATTTTTTCAGTGGGAATTATTCCGCATAAACATTAAAAATCTATTATTTTTCATTACCGTAAACTGTCTCAAGCCACATTCAAAATAAATACTTTAGAAAAACGATTGAAATATATTATTTTTTCCAACGTATTTAATATAAAGATTTTTTTGTTAAGTATTTTTTATCATTTTTATCATTTTTCATGCCGTTAAAAAGAATGTTCCTGGAGAAGATTCACGTGAAAGATTTGAAAATTCCTGAATTAAAACTAAAGAGTCTCTCGCAATTGCGGCTTAAGAGTAAATTTAACTCTTCACGTGTATCTTCTCCAGGAAGATTCTTTTTAACTGCATGAGCAAGACGTCCTAATAAGACGTTGAAAATAGCATTTGATTTTCATGTGTCGTATTTTTAAAGAAATAAGCAAACTATCAAAGACATAAATTATAGGTACCTATAAGTTATTAGACATTGTTTTTTTAACTTTTAACTATTGAAGCTATTGGCATAAAGCTCCTTTTAATTATTCGTTAACTTAAAAATTTCATCAAAAAGTTATAAAATTTAACACATTTGTAGCGTATGAACTTAACTAACTAGTTTTTAATAAATTATTGAATACAACATTTTCAAGAGCAACACTTTAAATTAGTGAAAAAATTTACGCTTGAAATCGTATTAAAGTATAATTTTAATAATTAAAGAATCCAAAGTAATTGAAAACTAAAAAAAAAATATTTAATTAGGATCACTTTCACGTTCTTGTTTTCACTTAAACGACCTTCAAATATTAAATAAAAATTTATACTAAACAGAGCATGAAATACTTGTGACATTTATGTTAAATAAAAAGAATGATACAACCACGTGACAGATACCCATATGTAGATGCACATTTAATGTTATTTTTGAAAGCCTAATAAAAACATTTTGAAATGTAGATCTTCAATGAAATTAATATTAATTGAAAGTAGTGCACTTTATAAAATTATGCCATTTTTAAATAAGTAATTATAAAATGGACAATAAGCTGATAGGTACTATCACACGCAGTTATCTTTATTATAAAAATAGCTAAAGTACAAACTACAGTATCTGCATTGAACCAAACTATCAGTTGCTTTTTTAAAACTGAGTGATTTAAAAATTAAATTTTGATGAAAAATTTTTTTTAATTATTTTCAGTAAACTCTGGCAATTATTATGAATAGACACACGCTTGACCAATCCAAGTTTACTTTAAAAATCAGTCATCAATTCGAGCAACTGATAGACGACTTAGTTATTTTTATGGCGCACAGAGTCATCCATCTGAGCAGGCCATCCGTCGAACTGTGGATAGATTTCGTACCACATACTCTCTATCTAGAGAATGCAATAGCTCCAACACGTCGAAGAAATAAAGAGAACAAAAAATGTGAACAAAAATGTGAAAAGATATCCAAATTTATCGATTTGTCGTCGGTCGCAGCATTGGGTCTCTGTCCGTCCACTACGTGGAAAGTTTTACGCAAAGAATTTAGCCTACACCCGTATAAAATTCAGCTAGTGCAGGAATTAAGGCCAATTTATGCGTTCTTCTTTCGCCGATTAGGCTCTTAGGCAGTTAGTACTTGCCCCATTGTTTTGTCGCCAAATTGTGTTCAGCGATGATTTTTAAATATTAATGCCATGTTCTGATCTTTCGTATAAAAAAAATCTTCATTACAATTAAATTTTTTTTTTGTTATTTTTCTAAAGTGCTATCGGGCTTAAAAGCACCCTTTTCATAGGATCATATTGTACAAAACCTTAACGATAAATATATTAATATTAAATTCATTTTTTGTTAAAGCCATACACGATTTATTCAGAGTAAGAAATATCAATCAAACTAGTAGAGATTTTCATGTGGAAATACTGTTAAGTAAAATATGTTAAATCAGCTAAAAATTAAATTACACACAAGGCTCATCACGTATACTTCTAATAACATTAAACAATTGTAGTGTTTTGTAAAGAAAAACAGCTTTAAATAAAAATAGGTCGAATAATAAAATCATTACAAACAAAAAAATTCTCTCATTTTTTAGGGTTCCTTACACAAAGTCCATCCGTTTGCTGCAGCTCTCTATCCGTAGGGACAATAATAAAAGGACTTTAAATTTTTTATTATTTTAGCTGCTATGACAACGAATTATTAAAAAGTTTAATTGTTTAGCGAATACAATTGTACATACTCTGCGTTAATGACTACTGCCGACTGTGGTTGAAAAATAAAGCAATATGAGTGAAAATCACTTCAATATTAGGACACACTTTATTTTAATATTTTATTATTTAATAAATTATGCTTATATCCCAGCAAAAAAAAATGAATTAGTTCAAAAATCATAGGTATTTTCATTGCTCCTCTTGCACTTGTTTATTATAATGCATATTTAATAAGTTCGTTTATTCTAGTTAAGTTATAACCTTTGAAGTCATGAAAAACTCATAAAAATTCATGAAAAAGGAAATTGTTAAAAACAAAAATTGAAAAAACGTTTCATAATCATCAAATTTTCACTTGTTATAAGCATTCATTTAAATGCCAAGCTATGTGAACCCATGCTCGCAAAAGACAAGATAATGTTGAAATCATGCGTTTTTTCCCTTGATGTCTTATTTCTTATTTTTGAACTCTCTCTCTCTCTCTAACTAACTCAGAAATATTAGGGGCAGCCGTGGTGTTTGGACCACTTCCACGAAGGACATGAACCGATCTTTCTGGGGTCCGAAATGGATATTGTAGAAATTACAAACGGAGTGACTAACTTAGATTTTTTTATTTTTAGTAGATATAAGGGTTTTTAATTAGAACTTATTTTTTTTTTTAACAAAATTTATTTATTTTTATTGTATTAAAAAGAAGAATGTTTGACAGTTATGAATGAAACATGATATGTGGCAAATGCATTAACAGATTTTATTATTTCATCAAGATTTTTCATTAATTTGAGCATGCAAAGGCTTCTGAGTAGTCGTTCCAGGACTTTCTGGAATCCAAATCGTCAAAATGGGCTTCGTCTGAAAAAAATAGACTTTTTTTTAGAAATGTGTCAAAAAAACAAAATGTTCAAGCTATCATATTTTTGATGTTGCTACAATTGAAGAACAAAGTTCTTATTAAAATCCCTTTATTTGTTGTTATTGCCCCTATAGTTTACATATTATGGTGCAAGGAATAGAAGGCTCTGGTAGATGGACAGATATGTGATAAAAATAATTGTATTACGCTTAAACACCTTGTCGTTTCGATGAATTGTTTTTGATGTTAATGAACTTGATAATATGCAGAATGCTATTCTTTTCAACGAATAAAATGCCTTTGCAAAAAAGGCAGATGTGGTCAAAACTGAAAGGAATGAATAAGAATACATATATCTTTGTTTAAACATAGATTTGTATTTGCACTTCTGAACTGTTTTGTACGTATGTCTTTGCTAAACAAAATTTAATCCGTTAAAATCCACACAACACATGTAGGTTTTTGTTAATGTTTTCCTTTCATAAGAATATTGGCTAAAAGTTCAAAAATTTACAACAAGAGCGTAGATTACTGAACATATTTAAGTGTAAGTATCCCAACATCATTGTAGGAGTTAATATTAACAGTTATAAAGAAAATTCAAATCTACTACTTATGTCATAATTTAGACCTGACAGCTTAAAAAAATAAAAGCAACAAGAATTATAAAATTACACTGAGCGCAATAAAAGACGAGAAAAGTTTTCTTAGTTTCTTAGTTTCTTTCAGTTTTGATAAATTCTTAATTACAAATTTAAATCAGTAGAGTAGAGCAAAATATTTAACATTTTTAACTTCAAGCAACCTTAAAATAAAAAACTTTTTGGTTCAGTGTAAAATTTGTTGCAATATCAAGTTATTATAGATTGTGAACATATGTGCAGCACAATATGCTGCTTTATTTTTCGTTTTTAAGTTTTTGTGTAAAACACGCTTATCTCTTTATACAATGATTTTAAGCTTCTTAAATAAAGTTCATTAGTTAAATTACGTTCTATTTTAAACCAAAAACAGCTACAAAATAAATATTAGATATTATTGTTGGCAAAAGCAACTACTGCGTGCGTTATATTTGGTATTCGTATGAATGCATTTTTAAAATTGATTTTTAACATTGAAAATAATTAAAACTACGTGTAGATCAAAAATATTTTATTTTAATAAGAAGTAAAAAAAATTTTTTTTGCAGTTTTTCACTTTTTGCCAAGACTATTGTTTTAATTTAGACAACTTAATAATTATCTGCTAACATTAGCACGATACATATATCTTTTATTAATTGCATGTAAAAGATTTAAATGATCCTTTGTCAGCCTATAATTAAAAATTTCCACTAAGTTAAAAAAAAATGTGGTTAATTTGGTTCGTTTAACGGATAGAAGTTAAAAATAAAAAAGAATTGCAAATTGTGACATGTACAACGAAAACAATATTAAATAATAATACAATCAAAACAATAAAAAAGAAGTGTATTACCAAATTTAACAGCCTTAAGGAAAGCAGACGTAAGAAAATGAAAAAATTCCGTGTTTATTATGGCATAAGAAAGTTTATAATTATTAAGAACGTTTTCTGAAAATAGGTTACATTGTACAATAAAACAATTTAATTTAAATTTTAATTATCGTATAAATTATTCTTTTTACAAACTTAATCAGCTGTAATAAACCAGGTTTAGTCCGCGTCTTTGTTTGTGATATCTGCTTCTTACATGTTTTAATTTTAAAAACAGTGACACAATATTATTTTAACGTTACATACATTTTTCGTTTGGCGCATTCGCTACGTATGGGTCTAGCCAGACTTAGTTATAAACTTCAGTGTTTATGTTGTAGTATTATTCTTTAATATATGACATACAAGCTATACCCGAATCGAGTCGCTACCCCAAATAGGATCACAATAATTTTTGTTATTGAAATTTAACCAGTATTTTGTTTATGTACGAAGTTATTTGTACTAAATTTGAAGACTTCACCTTTAAAACCCACATATATATAATTCGATAAAAAGCCAAACAAACACATATTGTGCCCAAGACTTCGTCAGCATATCACTTCTAATTTTCTTAAAATTCAAATTTAGCAAACTGTGTTTTTAAATATATTTATTTTAGAGTTCTGTAAAAAGTGTTGAATATTTCTCATTTACTGACAGCTTTCTAAGTACCATAATATCAATAAACTTGGGCGCCTTCACATTTGAATCCCTATCTCTTCTACGAAATGTTATACCTTTACGAAAAGAATTATTCTATATACGAACCAAGGTTCTAAGGGACCTTCTTACAAAACAGAAATGAATCTGCACATACAAATACCATTTGTTTCCTCTTTTGTAATTTAACCCGGTGAGAAATATAAGTATTTAAACACAATTAAAACAAAAACTTTAACAGAATTAGAAATGATTAAAATTTCCTTTTCATGTTATTTTTATACCCTTCACCACAAAAATTGGAAAAGCCTATATCTGAGTTTTTCATTTGTTATTTCTATAATATCCACTCCCAATCCCATGAAATATATATATTCCGACTTCTCATGCACGACGAAGTCGATTGAACGATGTCCGTCTGTCTGTCCAAGGCCCTAGATGAGCTAGAGAAAATTTAAATACGCCAATCAATCAGATATAGTTTCGCAAGTGTGCCTATTTAAAAGCAGCATAGTCGGTCCGTGTGTCTCGAGACAGTGGGCTATATCCAGTTTTTCCATATCATTTGGAACAAAGAAATAACTCCATTAAAAATGCAAATATAAGGAGCGATAACGAGATTCGCTCTGTCCCTATCTACTTTCTAGCGAAACCACAGTCAATGAAACGGGCTTGGAATAACTAACGGTTAAAGAAGACCCTGTGGAGCTTGACATTAAGTAAACAAACTAGCGCTCGCCCATATTTTCCAAGTCATAAGCCTTTGAAACTTTCATAAAAGATTAGATGCTCAATATAGTCAATATGAGTATCATTTAAAAGCTTTTGAAGAGATGTTTCAAGAAATACTGAATTTGTTTAAATGAAGCCGATGACATTTTTATATAAAATTATGTGTCGTTCTAATTTTTTTTTTTTTTTACTTTTTAATTTTCTGTCACTGCAATATTTTTATTTTTTTTATTTTAGTTACTTTACCAAACTAGACATATATACTTGGTAAAGGGTATATAACATTCGACGTAGCCGAATATAGCACTTTTACTTGTTGGTTTTAATTTCGCATATAGCTGTTCTAAAATAGATTTAAAATTTTAAGTAATAAACAAAAGGATATCAATGGTAAATAAATTAATATTAAATACTCTGTATCCATCGAAACTCAAATTCGCATATTAAATATTAGTTTGAAAACAAATAATATATTTGCATGTGCATCTTGTAAGAAGAGGAAAAAATATACATTTAAATTCTTGTAATGTACATTTATAAAGGTGTTTCAACAATGCGGTTTTAGTTTCAGTAACTAAATTTAAGATAACAAATGAAAAAATTTTTTTTAAATTGAACATAAACTTTTATAAAAAGTTGTCGTGGTAATAAATTTAAGAATTGTGCACGCTCATTTGGCAGAAAACAACTAAATGTGTGTATTAGAAAATATCACGTTTTTAATACCTCAAAATTTTGCTTTGAATAAATGTGAGGGCTCTTTAGTTTTTAAAGTAATAACCAGGAAAAACCTTTTTAAACCTGTTAGTAGTTTAAGAAGCAAAAGATTTAATATTTGGTTTTTAGGGCCCACACAAGTTTTGAATTTATTTTCTTCAAATATGACATTTAGAAAGACAGTGCTGCTTGAGAATTCATAAAAAAGATCGTAATAAAAAACAAGCAAAAGCAAGCATAAAATTCTAAAAAAAAAATAATTCAATAATAATCCAATTCCTCTCAAACTTAACAAATTGTTGTTACCTATTTTACAAATCTGTATAAGCGACGAAATCTGGTTACATTCAAAATTTTTTTTGTGATTATTTGCTGTTTAAAGCGTATATATTAAAATATATTTATGCTTGTTTGTAATCGTTATCTGCCATTTAAAACATATGATGTCTACACTAAACTAAAAATTTATCTGAATATGGTAAAAAAACCGCTTTAGAAATTTACGCATATTTAAGAAATTTATTATTGTTATTGTTATTTTTATTATTATTATTATTATTATTATTATTATTATTATTATTATTATTATTATTATTTGAGAAGCCTTTTTTCATAGTTTAGTTGTTTTACAGCTGTAAACGGAAAATCAAATTTGTAGAATCATGTTATTATTAACGTTAAAAATTCTTCAGGTTTTATTGTTTTGAAATGAAAAAGTTCCACTCGACTCCAAATAAAATAAAATGAGACCTCTTTATGCAGCTATAATATGAATAAATGATGTCAAAACTACAAAGTTCAGACCCTTTTTCTAAAGTAACAGTGTTTTGATAGCAACCTTTGGAAAGATTTAGCACTTTGCGGAGTCCGAGTTTACTGACAGATACAATACAGTCCATGTCTACTCCAGACTTCAGCTCAAACGTTGCACATTGATTTGGACACCTTTTTTGGTAGCTTGTTGTCAGATATATGAATATTATAATTCTGATATATTTATTATTTGTTTGGACAGACACGTTTGAAGTTCATGTATGTTCGCTTGTTTAAAACGGCATGCAAATTTACTTTATATTTAATCTTTTGGTACAGTTACAGTAAACTTATTATCTGACCTTGATGTACATTTTCGTAAATGACAATTGTCTAAGATGAGACTTGCATTAAAAAAATTGAAAAAGTGCTATTTAAAAATTTCCGTAAAACAAAATGTAAAAAAAAGTTCAGTGTTCATCAACCTCAGTGAGCTGCATGTTTTTAGCACTATGGAGCGCTCTTTAACAAAAAATGTCAAGCTACAGCTTGTAGTCTCAGCTAAAAGTAAAAGTAACAAATCATGAATTTTCGTTTATGCATTTTTTGTATTGCCATAATTTTTTACTGTTTAAAATTATTATAGATTGTTATATACAAAATCTGAAATTCAGAAGAGAGTGAAGCTAACACTGGGCATAAATGTTTACGCAGTGAACTAAGGCACAACAAACGAGGCAATGCGGCAAAAAGATTTTTCAAAAATCCGGCCAAAATTGAAGACGTAATTGGCATAAAAGAAGAGTTAATTCATAGATTTAAAATTATTTTGGTCGCAATAAATTATAATGCAGCGGTCGACTCTAACAAATTTAATATATATTGCCTAGATACTGCCAAGTTGTTTATTGATCTCTAGTGCTGGTATTACATGCCTGCAACTGTGCATAAGATTCTGTTGCATTGTAGCAAAATTATGGAAGAAGCTATTCTGCCAATAGGTATGTCTCTATCTAAAGGCCCTTATTCAATGATTTAATTTTAATTTTGGACAGGTATGCTGTCCGAGGAAGCTCAGGAATGAATGAAGACGTAATGCATAATCTTTTTTGTCTTCAGACACTTTCTTAGATAGATATCCCTCAATGCTTTGTACCAAAAAAACAGTACCAAAAAATTTATATTTCATTTTGTATAGGAGGTGGGCGTAAAAGTAGTCGGATCATTTTGTTTTTTCCATTTTTATTTTGACTCCAAAAAAAAAAATGCCGATGGGCCAAGATTCATTGTCCTTCGACCAATTATTTTATTTTTGGCCGCTCACCCTGTAAACCTCAACCAATGTGCGTTGTCGCCCAATTTGAGCTGCAATGTCTGGTTATCCTGTCGGTGCATTTAAGATTTATAGAGATTCATTTAAATGAAATCAAAGGGAGGAATTCTGCTCTTTGCAAAAGGAACTAGTAGTAAGCGTGAAATGGCTGAAGACTTCTTTATATAGAAGCATTGTCCTGACCTGTTTAGGCTTTAGCCTTTTTATCAGCTCCTTATAATGGTGTTCTAAGAGAAGTAGTTTATTCTTTTTGTTAAGCCACACTTACCGCGAAAGAAACGTAAGCAATAAAAAACTGAAATGCCATCGTTGATGAAACATTGACTACTTTTTTTCTACACTCAAAACTTCTAATAATCAAACCAAAGAAGTACTGAGTGCAGAATTTGAAGTTTTTTTGTTTGGCGAGAATTATAGCAATGATCAACAAACAGACTGTTATGCAGCACATTGTGGACAGACTTTGATTTTCTACAATAGTCAAAATTACACGCAGTCTCAACACAATAATCCTAGTTAACGGTAAATACCGTCAACCATTAGCGTAATTGTTACTTAAGTATTACAGCAAGCAAGTTAAGAGGCTCGGCTTGCCAATTTTGAATTTTTTGTAGATATTGTGGTTGAACTTCTGTTGCAGAAAGCAGTAAAAATTTAAATATGCTTAGTTTTTATATTTTAATTTTGTTTACCAGTCAAACTACCCTACATAGCGGGCACCATACAATACTCTTTCGATACTCCTCAATTATTTTAAAATTCCAAATGTATTAGTCATAAGACGCTCATATAATTAACCTGCAGATTCATTATAAATTTAAAACTAAAAAAAAATTTGGGATATCGACTTCTAATCAAGGATCTCCCGCCAAAACACCAGAAAAGATAAGTAGATTCATAAGATAACTTTTATGAAAAAAGTATGATATTTCCTTGATTTTTTCAAAAGTATGTAGATTTTAATTTCTTAAGAGACATGCTTGGAAACAGAACGAGCGGAAAAAAAGATCCTGCAGTGACAAATTTAGAGACTTCGTACTAACTCATCAATTAACAGGTATTAAAAACTTTTGTGTAGAGGGTTTAAGCACTGGGAAGTGGTTGATATCGATAGTGAAAATTTAGTGCAGAAGGTGGTCAAAGCGTCTAGCTGAGCGTATAGTATATTAAGGACATTACAGTTACCAAACAAAATATTCTCAACGTTTGCTGGATTTGAGTTTACAGTTAAATAGCAAATATAAAGAAGAATTTAAATCTTTAGATATTCTATTGCACATAGCGAGTAGCATCTGTAATTTTAAGTCTTATGTGATATGAAAGTATAAAATTTTTAAGTATGATTTATGGCATAAAATTTTATTAAAACATTTTTTCGTACATCACAAATGTTGCACTAAAAAATAATTTAGTTTTTTAAATTAAAGCTTAATTAAGTGATTTCTAGATAATATTTTTAACATAATATATTAAATAATATTCATTTTTATTGGTAATATGCAACTATTTGTACAAATAAAGCAACTTCAAGATAATAATAGAAAGTTTTTAATTTTTATAGTTAGCATATTTCCTAAAAAAGTATTTCTCTTTTAAAATATATTTCGTTTAAACATTTTCCTAAATTTTGATTTTTTAGTTTGATAACTTAATTTTTTAAAGTGGCAATTAGTTTGCTTTTCTCCTATTCAACAAAAAAGCCTCAAAAGTATTTAAGAAGTCATATCAATTGATTACAAAATGTAATTCCTAGTTCGTGTTGGTGTAGTATCGGTATTTTACTGATCTGGAAAAAAAGACTACTGTCTCATGCTACTCATGTCATAACGCTTTTTATACCAATCGCAATAGATAAAATAATTATATAGTTTCGATTATGCTTCCTTAAATTATTATTTCCAACTCCGTAAAGTTTATATACTCTTCATCCTTATGCATAAAGAAGTGCCAAAAATAAGATGGAATTGGGTTTTGCGACGATATGTTAAAAAAGGCAGATGCCTCTACTTTTCGTGCGTTTTTCAGATTAAATGGACCATTTATTTTTGAATATTAAATTAAGCTTCGTTTGGTTGAAAATAGAAATATCAGAGAAAAAAACTATAAATTATTAGATAATTAAAACACCAATTTTTCCAAAATATTAAATTTTCACCAATATTTCACACTTTCAATTTCACATATTGAATTTAGATAGAAAAATTTTAAATTTCTTTAAATAACGAAAATGTAAAAAAACTCTAAATTGTCTAAAAGAGGAGTTTACTTAACGTTTCACCAATAAAATAGTTTTTAATAAAATCACATTAAAATATATAATTTTCCCAAAAATTTTAATTGATTTTGAAATTTCGCTCAAAATCAAATACGCAAAAAAAAGAATATAATTGAAAGCTACCAAGAACTAAAAGTATGCTAATAACCAGAATTTTTTTATTTTTTAATTATACAATTATTTAATCAAGGAAAGGTGCGGTCAGGCTTGTTAAATTTTTTATCAAAAGTGCGTAACAACTATTTTCCAAATTCATATTCAATCTTTTCTAACACATTTCCCCACAAATGACGATTTATCAATAGTGAAGCGAACTCTAACACTAATATCCATTAATAGTAGAGAACATGAAGAGCTCAAAAGGTGAAAATAATTGCATTTGTTAATTGTATAAATTTCGGCAAATAGCTCCTTTGATACCCTTTTGAATGAAAATGAGATTGATCGAGCAGTTACTGTTGCTCATGTGTATTTAAAATCGATATGGTTCCAAAGTTGTTTCTGTCTCAACTGTATATTATTAGCACGTCGACAAGTTATATGAGGCATTCATTTTTCGTTTATAATTTATTCTTCGACTATTCAAAACCAGATAAACCTTTGCTGGATACGTTTATTTGTTAATTATAAATTGTATTAAGGCTTGGGATTCACTTTATTTATTTACTTGTATTTTAAAAACTTATATTACTTTATTTTCGTTTAAAAATTATTACCTCTCTTCTATTTAAAATTGAAGCATGATACATGCTAAAGACTTAACAATTTTTGATTACATTTTTTCCCCGCTTAAATGATTTTATAGTAAATAGAAAGATTACAACATTAGCCACAAATTTTGTACCATTTTTTAAACGCATAAAAGATATTTTCGTTTTAACAATTTATATAGCAAAAATAGTAAAAACACTATAAAACTTGCCAAAAATTACCATTTATAGATAAAACTACGATTTTAACTAACAGGCAATTATTGGTACATCGCTATTATTAACTTAAATTTCAATGAATATTTTTAAAATTGCAACACATGTTGAAAAAATTTTTTCTGTATAATGGGCGGACAGTTGGCAGCAGCGTAAACAAGTTTTAAATAAAATGTTTTTTTTCTTCTACATGCAATTGCTATTAATTCAAGTCTAAATCTATATGTTCCTGTGCTTCCATATATGGCTCTGGGTTGCTGTTAAACACAATTAGTATTGGTAATAGCCAGATACCTATATGGCTAATATTGCCATAAAATGTCATTGAGTAATCGAGAAAACGTAATAGAACAAAAGAAATTAATTACGGAGGCAAATTTAAGGAAAAATTCAAAGAAAATTATAAAATAGAAACTTCAACAGCGTTACAACAAGAATTATTTTTGTATTTCAGTTTTAAAAAATTTAAGTTTTGTTACTTGACAGTGTTTCTTAAATGTTAAAACCTAATGTTAAAAAATTTAAAATTTTCCATAAACATCGGGTATTTATTTTAAAATAGTAACTGTTTTATGTGTTTAAATCATGTTAATTTTTTAATAAATAATAATAACTCTTAAAATTAACAGCTTCGAGAAGTATGTTCAATCAAGTATTCCTTTTAATCAGACCAAGAGCCTATTCTATTATATGACAGCCAGCGTATTCAAGCACCGTTTTATTCAACAAACAAAAATTCGGGGATGATATAATGAGAGATTTTAATTGCAGACCTTTGACTTCAAATAAACCCATACAAAATCAAGTTATAATCTCATCCTAACCTCGAGAAATAAATGAGCAATGAGTCCTATAATCAAAAAGCCGCATCAATTGGTTCTTAAGCCGTGTGCCAAGCTTCCTTGCGGAAGATGCTTCCCGTAGTGACTTCGTATAAACACATATTAGAAGTCGACCTCCAGAAGTCAGTAGTGGCAAAACTTACTTGCAGAAATTATGTGGAAACACGTGTTTGTTGCTTGCTTGAAGTAACTTGAACGATTTGCTGTGAAGCGCAAGTGTTTTGAAGACTTGCAGAAGCGAATAAAGGCAATTGCCAACATAATAAACATACTCATAAGTTGCATTGAATTTAAAATACATCTGTCAAGTTTTCTACTATAAAACACATACATGTCGTGTAGGACTGATAAAACATTGCTTCTGTAAAATACATGTGAAAGTCATATGACAAAATTTCATTTAGAACGTATTCTATTTTGATTTGACAAACCATCTTACATCAGCTGTTTTCATGAATCTATGCCGTATGAAAACAATCAACGGCGGTTGAGCATTGGCGGTAGCATTAGCCGACTGAAGATAATATTTTATATGACCAAAATTTAAAATTGCTTTTAACTATTTAGCAACAATTATGTTAATTTTGTATTATTTTTCAATGCAAACTGATCTTCTTCATATTTTTTTTAGTAAAAAAAATAATTAAAATTGACAAGTCTTCAGTAATTCCGCAACGCACGCAAAAATATTTTAAGACGACTACAAGCCATTTTAAAACCGGACGGCTTGGTTATTTGTACAGTAAAACAAGGGAATAAATTAAAAAAGGAAATTCTTCTTTTATTTTTGATTATAATTTAATTGCTGTTACAATTAAAATACACTACACAATTTAATTGTTTTAGTTTCTGAAACTATTTTTTAATGAGCACTTTTAACAAAAAACAATTTTAATAAAATTTGCATATCAGCTGTTGTTAACAAATAATAATTATGCCAGACGTAATTATACTTGTACGTTTGTGACCAAATATTAAAAGTCTTCTGTAAAATACCAATTTTGACACACATGCAGAATTACATATGACTTACATAGATAAAAAGTCAGATGTAAAAAACATGTTGTGTATGGGTACCTTTATGAAAATAAAATAAATTAAAAGTATTTTTCTTGTTTAAAATAATTTAAAAAATATTTTAATTACTTCTCTTACCAAAAATCGAAGAATTACTAAAAGCCGGTCTGCGGGAGGTATAACCAATCTTAATTAAAGATAAAATGTATTTCAAATCACTATTAGACATTCTCAGTTGCATAAAATCTACGCGCCCCAGCACCCAATTTCTCATCCAAACACTTCTTGTTTGATGTTTTTTTTTTTAATTAAATATACTGCAATGGCAGCTGCCAATCATATTTTTTGGTACATTTTTATAATTTCATTCGCAAAAAAGCAAAATCTACTGCAAGCTGTTCAAACATCATAAGGGAAACGTGTTGCAATTTCTTGCAGCAAGTTCGTCGAAATAAATTCTACAAACTGCTTTTGAAAGTAGACTTCCGCGAGTTTCGGGTTGAGTCCACTCGGTTTAAGTGGAAACATTTCAGCGGAAAAAATTATAAAGAATTTAAAATAAAAAATGAACCTGAGCGGAGAAAAATTATTTTTAATTCGTTTATAATATCAACGGTTCATATCCAGATTTCTTAAAAACTAAATATTTAAAAATTTCTGTTATTTATTTTAATAATCCCATTGGTCTTAATTTATAAAACAAAGAAAATGTTTACACCTATTAACGGTTTTATTAGTTTCTAAAACGAAATTGTATTAATTTTTTTACCCTTCGCAAAAAGCGGAAAAAGGGTATATATAAGTTTGTCATTCTGTTTTTAATTTCTCCAATACCCATTTCCGACCCCATAAAGTACTTATATTCTGGATCCTTATGCATAGCAAAGTCGATTAAGCAATGTCAATATGTCTGCCGTCCATAGCAAGGCGGACACTGGATGCAAAATTTCAATTTACCAATAGATCAGACATAGTGTCGAAAGAGGTGCTATTGAAAATCAGCAGGATCAGTTTATGTCCTCCGGCGCAGTGGGCTTAACACCACGCCTGCCTTTAATTTTTCCATATCATATGGAACAATAAAGTAACTCTAAATAAAAAAAAAAATTGGAGCGCTGGAAAATTAAAAATAAGAAATTAACCGAGTTTTATTGTCAATATGGTCAATATGGGTATCATTTAAAAGCTTTTAAAGAGGTACTAAAATAGTACTAAAATTTTTTAAAAATGGTTATTCCATTAAGAGCCTATGACATTTTTATGTAGAATTGTATATCGCACTTATTTTTTTTTTTTTCTCATTTTTTAATTCTTTGTCATGCATATATATATATTTTGGTAAAGCTGAATATAGCACTCTTACTTGTTTTAATTTATTCAAACAGTTTTTTTATCACTTCTTACTAATTGTATAATTATTTCAATTATTTTTTTAATTTGATAATTATTTATTTTTCATTTAAATGAATAATTATTTCTAAAAACAATCTGAAAAAAAATTATAACGTTGTACGAAAATATAAATATAATAAAAATATAAATATTTTTCTATTTAGTTTCGAAATTAATTTAAAAAAATAATTATTCATTCAATGATAATTGATAATAAATAAAATTTTAACTATTCATTTTTCAAAAGCTTTCCAGCTGTGTCCTTACAAAAACTTCTTCTTACATTAAAGATAAAAAATAAAAACATTGTTTTTACTTAATGAAGTAAGAGATACTTCATGTTTCAAACATTTAAATTTTACATGCTGATCTTTTTCTTTCTCAACAACTTGGATGGCGCATAATAAAATTAAATTAAAAAAAAAATTGGATAAAAGTTTTGTGTCTGGCCAGCAAAATATCGTAACTTCTTCCACCATACATTATTCTACTTAAATGAGAACCGAATAGTTTTAAAAGTTTTTTGTAAGTAAAATTCATGCATGATGGAATAAATGAAGAGTGGTTTTCAGTTTAGTATTTTCAAGGATTTGTAAATGCGTATTATGTAACAATTTAACTACTTCATTACTTTAATTTTATTATCTCAGATATTTATTCACATGCACATAAGTAAAACTTTATACACATTTCTTAAAAGGATTATTACGAAAAATTATGAGTAATCGTTGTTTAAAGTGTAATGAAAAAAATGAAAGATTGAACGGAAGACAAGTACAGCAAACAATATTGTAAAAAAAATTAAATTAAAAAAGAACACTTACGTAACCACTAAAGCGCCACATAAAAAAACATAAAACTTTGGACTGTAAAATGTGCTAAAATGATAAAAAGCAAAAAGAAAAAAAAGAAGAAAAATTTATGTCTAAGGCAAACTTTAGTTTGCAAATGCATATTTCTAAAAACAGACCTAAGATAAGTGGAGTTCTAAAAAGTAGACAAAAACCGTTAAAAAAACAGTATGAAAAAGACCATTTAAATACACTTTAATGTAACCACACTTAAGTCAAACTTAATTTAAATAAAAATGTTTCCATTGTAAAAGAGAAAATGATTTTTGATAAAATTATAACTGAACAAAAAAAATTTTTTAAATACTTAATTTCTTTAGAAAAAGAATTTTGAATCATTCTTTAGAAATGAAATTTTTATGAGTGAGTAAAAAGTTTTACATATGAATGGGAAACACATTGATACATCCTTCAATGAAAATGAAGCTGTTCACGTTCAAAATACAGTTTGTTTGCGTCAGTTAATTTTTAGGTCGTTAATTCCGCCCATTGTTTGTTCAGAAAGCGATTTGTTTTTAATTTTTGGATTTTAAATTCCATCTTTTATTTTGTGTCCTTATTTAGATTAGTCCATATGTTACATTAATATGAGCAATGTTAGATCATAAGTCAACATTCTTCAGAAATAAAAAAAACTGATCGAAATTTGAAGAACTAAAAATATTCAATCGGAATGGTTAATACGAAATTAAAACCGTTCCAATAGGAATATAAATAATGTTCGCGAATATTCAATATAAAATTCGCAAATATTTTAAATTATATTTGGTTCCCGAACTAATATTTTTTTTATTTATTTCAGATCATTTATTTTTATTTCCTTTAAAATATGGCATAGTTCCTTACTTTTAACATAAAAAAGTATGAACAGAAAATTAATACCGTTTGAAAAACTTAGATGTTGAAATAAAATAATGTTGGCCTACAAGCTCCTACCAGGGAGATATTTTTGTTAATTAGTGAAACGATTTTTCTATTTCACCCTGCCTAGGTCCCATTCGGTGTCAATAGTGGTTAAAATTTAAGTTAAAAGAGGATTTTAAGGTTGCACATTAATCGGGAAAAATATTCAATAGAGCCGAATGTAAAGCAAACGTAAAGCAGCGATCTCATAAAAATTGCAAAACTTGGGATTTAGAGAACTAAATGTGTTCACATTTTTTCTATTTGTAATGGATTTTGATCCGAAAGCATCATGTGCTTCTTCAGTAATGACACTGTGGTTTCAACAAAATAAGGTGTTTTATTAAATAGCTCATGACACAGTTAAATTTCTAGAAAAATATTTTCTAGCCATATATGCAACTTCTAATTTCTCTATGCCTATGGTTAAAGATTTAACACAATTAGTTCTTATTTGAAGAGCTGTGACCAGAACTTTATTACTGCCTTTGAAATAGAAAATATGTCTTGGAAGGTTTTGATATAAAAACGCATGTATGCAAGCAAATCTGTGAAAGATGTAAGTTTAGTTTATGTTCTTTAGATTTAATATTAATCGAGCAATGAAAATAAAAATAGTACTAAATTTTCTTTTTAGTTTAAATTGTGCCAATATTTTCTGACTACTTGAAGAGGTTTATGGAAACAAATTTATTTTCGAAGAACAAGATGGTATAAGAATACAATTAAAAAATATATGTTTGGCATATGGGTGTAAATAATTTATTATTATTTTTTAATTGCTTGCATCTGCAAATTAAGGAAAATAATTTGGTTTGCATTTGTTTAGATGGACAATAGATGTTGGTGTTCACACAGAACTCTGTGAATAAATTTATGTTTGTTTGTTTTAAAGCATTGGAAAATTATTCCTATTGGGGTAGCGAAGCGCTCCGAAAATGTCTTGATTTATTAAAATACTGAAGGAGTTGGACTAATATTTTAAAAACAAAAAATTACTAAATTAATTATATATGTTTCCCTTCTTGTTTAAGCTTTAATATTGTTTAAATCTTCACGTGTTATTATTTAGCGCATTAAGGTTTCCGTATTTATGCTCAAACGAGGGTATTTATCACTAGATTTTTTAATTTTTGTAAAATGCTATTCCCTTTTCTACATCTTGTGTCTAATATTTTTGCTATTATATGACAAGGTATATTTAAAAATTTTCTTTCTCTTTAAACTTAATGGCCGATTTGTAGTACCATTTTGCTTAGGAATTTACTTACTTTATCATAAAGCCACGCAACCTATTAAATGCCTGATTTTTTTAATGACTTTAGTCATTCAAATAAAGTGAAGAGTACTAATAGCAGATACATTTTATATTGTTTTAGATATAAACCAATTTTAATTTAAAGCAATTTTATTCAAAATATTAATAATATGATATATTTCAGTATTAATCTCAGTGCTTATATTTTTATGCATTATTTGAGTTAAATCAAGTTTTTAAAAATAAAAGTTATTAACACTTTTGTTTTATTTATCACCTGCAAAAGTAAACCAAAAAAAAAAAAGAACAATTTAACCTTAAAGTGTCACAGCTCACTTGTAAAATAGAAAAGTGTCATTTAAGTAGATTTCATTTAAAAGCACAAAAAAAATTTTGCATAAAATGTTTAAAATTTTCAGTGTGAAAAAAGTATCATGTTAACGTGTTTGTTTTGTAAAATTTTTTTTTTGCACTTTTGCCTGCCACCGTCATAAAAAATAATAACAATATTTACCTTGGAACACTAACTAAGAAAAGGTGAACACATAACGTCAACTAAAAAAGAAACAGTAGTGTCGTAGAGCATACAGCAGAAGTTCTTAAATTATCACATTTGCGTTTAACGGTAAGATTTTATTAATGTTTTTAAAGGCGCTTTCACACTATAAGACTGAGTATTAAGATTTGTCAAAAATTCGAAATAATATGAAAAATCTTATAGTGTGAAAGCGATCTTAAGTAAAATCTCATAGATTGAGAAGTAAAATTTGACACACCGATGGCTCTCTCTATTTTTTGAAATTTTTCTAAAAGCTAAGACATTTCATATTATCAGGGTTTTTTTTTGTAACAAAAAATGAAGCCAATTAAACAAACAGCTGCTTTTCAGAGATCGAAGCCAATTGCTGCATAATCATAGCTTATCCGCGGTTGATTTTTGTCTTGCGCCGACTTAAAAATACCAACCAGATTTTTAGAGGTAATTAAGAACTGTAAATGTTTTCTTTATTTTCAAACTAAATTTAACGATGTGCTGTTACGAAACATTCAGTGCAGATATGTATATTAAACAAAAACAATTTCAAGCATATCCATCGATTAATTACAAATTTTGTTATAAGTAACCTAACAATTTCGCTCAGTTTAGGAAAACAAATGAGTTTTTTGCTAAGTGAAAGCTTTAAATATGTAGTGTTTAAATCTTTCTAAGGTCTCTACAATTTACTTTCAACTGTCGGTATTGCCAAAAACACACTAAAAATTGTACTTGTGTACTAAATAAAATTAATTAATCAGCATGTGTATTGTTATTGAACTTTTTGTTAGTTTATAATACAAATTTGCCTTAAAGCTTTCAACAGCAAAAAAATCAATATTTGCAAAAATGGCTGAAAGAAATTGATTATTTTCTATACAAATTGTCATACACATACATCATAATTTTGTGCAAAAAAATTTCATAAAAATCGCTGAGTTACAGCTTTTCTACACTTGTTCCCAATCGGCTAGTATCCGCCGGCAGCTTAAAGTTTTTCATACAGGCATCG
The DNA here is from genome assembly GCA_937654795.1 of Cistogaster globosa. NCBI lineage: Eukaryota > Metazoa > Arthropoda > Insecta > Diptera > Tachinidae > Cistogaster > Cistogaster globosa. The sequence continues at coordinate 25,450,854 of OW569407.1, forward strand.
TACTTCTCTAATACATATGTTTTTCTTTAGAACAGCTGTTTGCTTACTACAGAGAAATTATAAACTGTTTTAAGTGTGATAGTGTGAAAGCTTTTTGTAATGATACGTTAGATTTTTCGAAATCTAAATCATTCTCATACGAGAAATTTAAATGAAAATCATACGACTCAGTATTATAGTGTGAAAGCGCCTTAAATAATATAAATCATACGGCAGGAAAAAAATGTGATCACGCCTAACGTATGATTTAGAATAATCGCAACAGTTAAAAAAATGCTTAACTAAAAAATCTAAAAGACCTTAATAAAGTAATATCGCCACTAAAATATATCATATGTTGTTGTTGTCCGTATGTGCGTGGTAATAAAACAGGGGTGAATAAGTTACTTTCAACACCATTGGGGGTTTCTATGGAATAATGCGACAATAAGCTAACACAAGTTGAGCAAACTCAATGGCTGCGTAGGTAGAGGTCCGTGCTGCAAAGCAGAAGATCATGAATTCAAGCCCACCTACAGACATACGTACAAAGAAAGAGTTATAAAAATTGTGTATAATGCAATTAAAAATTTACAAATAGCAGTACAAACCTGACGGAAGAGAAAAAGGCAACTATTGTGTGAAAACATGGCAGATAATTGTCAAGGCTCCCTTTAAAAGAAATAGAAAGAACTCTAGCTGTTAGCGGAAGAAAGTTGCAGCATAATTAAAGTATACGGCAGAAGTATGTTGTGGCTATTAGATTAAAGTTGGATGATGACAGACTTAAATGTACAGCGAGTTGGAGTAGTCTTTGTGTGGTTTAGGTTGCTAAACAAGAAATCGAGTATTTCATGTCTCGCCGGAGAAACACAGTAGTGTAGCGTGGATGGCTACGCTACATTTGTAATAACGCATGTTTAGTAAGTACGAGATCATAGGATTTGAAAGACAATAACAAACTTTAGAATGTGCCACAGTGTTAAATGCAATCAGAAGAATCCGTACGTTTGTCTAATACACTTATAGTCGTCTTAATAGAAAAGGACATGTCGCTTGATGTAGAAGGGTGTCAATTGGCACTGTTTGGATAATTGTATCCTGAATATTAAGTTACATGTCACGGAGCAATTACTTTAAAACTATCACCAATTTTCCACATAGGATTAGCACTCGTTGAATTTTTAACACATATTTCTTTTTGTAAAAAAAACAGGTCTATAAACTTTATTGTTTCGTAGCCATTCTTGGCAGTCAGCAGCGTGTTTTTTAATAAAATTGAAAAATTGGATATTGTGAGTAAAATATATATTTGCTTAAAATTGGCACCAACTGTATAAAGAAAACTAAGGCCTGATAAACACAACAACAAAACATGCTTAAAGCAGGAGGTTTTGAGGGGTTTGTTTTTCTTGCCCGATGACGATTAAAATTAATAAATAAGATAGTTTTAATGGGTTTTCTCTTGAAGCCTGAAGTTTTATACGTTTTCGCTGCTGTATATCTAAAAAAGAGTTCTCTTGGTAAAGTTTTACTATAGGAAAAAGCTTTGAAAAAACATCTTAATATTTAAATCTGCTTAGATAGGTAAGAATTAATACCTTTCCTTAGAATATAAATATTCAAATCTTTAGAAGCTGGTGTCGAAATTGAGTTTTTTCATTTCATTAGTAATTTAATTTTAAATGAATCATCCGATTGCTAGTTGATGACTCTTTGATTTTTATTTCCATACTTTTAATTATTTTTTAATATTTACAACTTAAGGTGTTGTCACTTCGAAATATGTATTCTGTGGAGACAGCCCTTGAATTTTAATTTTGTTCTCTATAGTTTCTATTACAGTGGGCACATATTTTGTGTAAGTTTGAGTTTTCCATTAATATCGAATAAATAAGAAGATATAGTTTAAAATGACGTATCGTTTCACTTTTATTATACCTTTCACCATAGGTGAAAAAGGGTATATTTAAGTTTGTCATCCAGTTTTTAATTTGTACAATATCTATTTCCAACCTAATAAAGTATATATATTCTGAGTTCTTATGCATAGCGAAGTCGATTGAATAATGTCCGTCTGTCCGTCCGTGTTCGGGTTAAAATCAACTTTGCCAAAGCTGTAGTTGAGGTAGATAAAATTTAAATACGCCAGTCGATCAGATATAGTTTCAAAAATTCCCAATGAAGTTACTCAAATAGAAAAAATAGATATATAATGCGGTAGAGAATTAAAAAAAAACATGAGAAATAATTTACGCTTGCCCATATTTTTAAAATATGGGCCTCTGAACTTTTCATGGTAAAGTTAATAGTTTCCCACATTTTTAATGATATCAATATGGATATCACTTAAAAGCTTTTGAAGGGGTCTTTCAGGAAATACTAAAATGCTTTAAAATGCGTAACCCATTAAGAGCTTCTAACATATTTATGGAAAATTATATATAGTTCTTCTTATTTTTTATTTTTTTTTGTTTTAAAATTTTTGTCACCCCAGCATTTGTTTTTTTTTTATTGGAATTACTTTTCTGAACTAGATTTACATATTTGGTGAAGAAAGAGTGTATAAGATTCGCCATACCTGAATATATAATCCCTCTTGTTTTTCTATCTTGACTTTGTAGCAAACATTGTGCTGCTGTGTTAAGTCTTAAATGTCCAACTAAAATTAAATAAAAGCCTCTATGGAGATACGTTTTTATTTTAGTTTTGTTGTTTATGTTGTATCATCACTAACAATACCATTCATGTGAAAAATTCTAGTCTTTCGCTTTAAAGGTTTAAGGGGTAATAGCCCCAATAAAAATAAAAAAAGAAAGACATTGTGGAGATAACAATAGAGTTACGTTTTTAATCGCAGAGAACAGAAACCTAAAAATTATATTTTTCAAGTATGAGCTCGAGTGTAAATAGATGTAATTATTTCATTATATATAAGATACATAAAAATTTTATCAGTTTTAGAGCCTCAAACCTTTTTAAACACTTTTTAAAGAATGTTAAAATTTAGACGTTATATACCACGTAACAGACAAGTTAATTTCTGTTAATATCAACCGCTACGAACATTTTAAATAAAATTTAAGATTCACTGTTTTACAGAGTACAATATGCCACAAGCAGCAAGAGTAATCTGTTACATAAAAAACATTTTAGTAGCCAACGACGACATGATGCATATGCAAATATTGTGGTTAAAAAAATATATGATTCATTACATGTTCCTGCGTGCAGGAGTCTGTAGCACAGACTTATATTTTTAATAACTCTTTGTTACTTTTTATGGTTTAAGAATAAATGGGAGGACATTTTTTTCTTTACCCTTCAGAAAAAAACAGAAAGAAAAAAAAACAGAATACATAAAAAAGAAACTAAAAATGAGAAGCACACACGTTACTTCAACAATTTGTCAAACGGTTTTCAATTTGCATATGAAAGAAAATTTTAATTAGGGGCGTATAAAACAGAACTGTAAAAAAAAATAAATAAAATATAATTAATATCAAGCGGTAGGGGTAAATTTTTTCAGGAGAAAATTTAAATGCCATTAATTTATATTAACAGTCTTAATTTAGCTATAATAAGATTAATAAATCTGTACCCAAAATTTATTTTAAAATTAAGTTTTTCATATAGTTCCAATATTTTTCGTTGATCACTGATTGTAATTTCAGTGTCTACTCAAACCATTACTATTTCTGGAATAGGGCCTCTGTAGAAGAATAAAAATATAATTTTATTAAGAAATTTAGCAATACTTTATTATGAATCAGAATCTGTGGAAAAGAAAAAAAAAAATTATTTTGGCTCGAATACAACCATTTTAGTGGAAGCTTCTATTCCTATGCTGTCTTGGATTATTTTTTTTTTTTTTTTGTAAAAATATTAAATTATTCAAAAAAAAAAAAAATAAAAAAATATTATTAATAATCCATAATGGTTTTTATAATAAAATAATAATACCTTTAGGTACTGGCTTTTTAACCATTAAAATACTTGCATTTTCTAATAAAAAGTGATGTGTTGTTAACATATTATTTTTCAGTAAATAAGATGTCATTTAATACACTTTTTTGTATATTTTACATTTTGCATTTGCTTAAAAAAAACGAATTTTTCAATGAGCCATATAGTGATATTGAAATCCTTCTGTCTGGAGTACGACTATCATAGTTTCCATAATACCGAAGCCAGGATATTATTACACTATTATCAGCTCATGAAAACAAGGCATGTACCAAAAAACTCACTGTTTAGCAATTGTCTGAAGTCTTTAAGGAAAAATCATCGCAAAAATGTTCTCATTTAATATAAAAGCCAAACAACTTGAATATCTTGATCAGGCTAGTGATAGAATGATTAATTGAAAATTGAAAAATAGTGGAATATATTGTTGCAATCAACAAATAATAAAAAAATTTTAAGGAAGAAGTAAATCTCTTATTTACAATTACTTTTCAGTTACACAATTTTAATCATAAATATAAGCTATTCATCAGATTAGTAATCATGTAACAAAAAAAAAAAAACAATCAAAAAAAGTTAAAAAATCCGTCAGAAGCAATGACTACTTAAATCAGTGGAGAAAAATGATACGACCTCCTCGCGGGGACACAAAATAACAAAAAAAAAAAGTATATATAACAGCGGTTGCACTTGCATCATAATGCTTTAAGTAAAAGAAAACCAATTTTTAAAATATCTTAGCTTTATCCAAAATTACAAAATTTATAAGAAACGAAATGGCTGAAATTACTTGTCCATATGTCAACAATTTCATTGTAAGGGACACGTGTTCTATTAATGTTGAATTTCATTTGTTGCCTTAACACAAAAGACCTAAAAGACATATACAATAAGAAAGTCTGGCTAATACAGTGAAATTAAAATAAGTGTTGCTCAAGCTAAGGGCAACTGAACAAAATAAGTTTGTTTTTAAAAAAACGATTTTTATACAAAGTGGTTGCAATATCTAAGTGAAAGAAAATAGATTTATTGCCATTGTAACTTTCAATTCTTAAATTTTATACTAAAAGAACAATTGAGAGTTTTAAATTTTGTTTAAAAAAATTTATTAATAACTTTTTTTCTTGAAAAATTAAAGAAACTAAAGAAATGGTTGATTTAGGAATATGAATTACTCGTGTTATGATATAAACAGAATTGTGACGAACGAAGAATTTTTCGTTAGCAATATTCGTCGAAAAAAATAAAATACATTTGTGTTTATAAGAATGCGTACAATCAAAGCGTCGACGAAATTAGACGTATGTAACGAGCTCTGCCATAGGTTTATTTCTATTTCGATGAACGACGACTATATTGGTCCGGAACGCCCGTTTTCAATTAAATTTTGTACGTTTTTTAGTAAATAATATAAGTTTATATTTTAAGTGGTTAATATACTTAAGATTAATAAATTACATATACAAAATTAAAATAAAAATTATTAAGAATAATACATAATTATTTCTTAATAGTTTTTGCCCCTTTAATTTAAAAAATTGTTTAAATAATTTATGGATGTTGGTATTTTAACGGAATGCTCAACTTTATTCCGGTAGTGGTGCACCAAGTCCGGCAAAGAAATGGAATTATATGGAGTACCTAAGTTTTCTGAATAATTGCAAAGATTAACGACCTTAGGTATGTATACCGATAACAAAAAATTGATTACCTTTTTATGATTTAGCATTTAAACGGTCTTATTAATAGGCCTAAAATGTTTGACCGTCTGATAAGAATTCTTTCTATGGTAATGAAAAGGTAGGAATACAGAGCACATTCATTTCAACTATTTAAAGAGTATTTAAGGTGCGGAATCCTATTCTCACTTCTCCATCATAATAATTTTTTTATACACTCATAGACCTATTGGAAGCTTTGTAAAAGAATAATGTTATTAATTATATTATCTATTCGATTGTTCATCATCTACAGCTCTATCAAAAAATATACAAAAGCCCAAATAGATGTGACAGTATCATCTTTTTTTAATGAAATCGTGTAAAAAGGTCTCGAGACGATAAAAGATATCGTATCTAAAACATATTCGGAAGAGAAAACCCGTAATGCAACATCGATGCTTTTCGAAAGTTTAGCGGGAAGATTTCAGAAGCAAATTTATTAGAGGATGTTTCAAGAACATTAGAAAGGAAAGTAAGTACTTAACTTTAGTGTACGTTGAATAAGCTGAAAGGTGTAACACTTAAAAGAAATTTAAAGTAACTGTTTGGGTGGTAACCTCATTTATGTATTTTTTAAAGTTAAAGTATTGCACTTTTCAAGATAGTAGTCAACCTTGTTAATATAAACACAACTGTCCTGGAAAGTCATGACTCTCACTCTCTCTTTATAATTTCTTTTGTATTCTTGTTTGATACGTTAAGCTGTAAAAAATAAAGTCAGTACGATTAATGAACTCTAACTAATAAGAACGTACAAAGAATAAAAAATTATAAGAATAAATCCCACTGTGTGTGCGTTTTAATAAGGAATAGAAGATTAATACATTATAAGTGGCCTGTGATTTAAAGTCAAGTGGAAAAAGATCATCAACCTTAAAAACTAATTTGCGTAACTGTAACCCCAACAGTAACGTTATTGCATTTATGTACAAATCTCGTTATTAAATGAAGCAAATTTAGTTTTTGTAATAAATAATTATTTGTTACATTAAAAAATGTACTACAATAAATTTTAATATATTTTTGAGAATTTAGTTATTAGCTAGATAATCTGCCAACTCATCTCTCAGTACAAAAACCTCTGTTAATGAACGATTCTCATGAGAAATACCTTAAGATGGCATCTTAAATATCTGTTTATAGTTTAAAAAAATTAACAATTGGGGGCATACAATATTGATATGCTTTCCATCAACAGCTCCAATGCAAAGGAACATACCTGATTTTACGTAAAATCTTTAAACATACAAAAAGTTAAATTTGAAATTTCGAGATTATTTGATTTTTAAAACCTTTCAGCAATGTTTTTTATTCATGTTATTTTGGATGGGCAAAATAAACCAAATTGCATCGCAGGTTCGAAAAATAATTTTCCTCATTTTGTAAGCCCATGTCAAGAACTGTGGGATAAAACATTAAGATAAGTAGATTAAAATTGTAAACATTAACAAATTGTTATGCCTGTTTTACGATAGATTTTTTTCACAAGCAATCACATAAGAGTTACACTCAAAAGCGTCTCCTCATCAATAGCTTCTCTTCTTGAAAAATTTTTGAATTTGTTCTTAAAGGAAACTTAAGAAAGTAGTAAACTTGTTAGTCATTGTTGTGGTTTAAAAGAATCATTCTTTATCTTTTAATTTTATTTGTGCAAATTCGATTGCTTGAAAACCCAGCTCTTTTTTGACAGTATTCAGGGGCCGTAACCACCATTTCCTTCTTAAACGAAAGCTTTTACCATCATAAACATGAGTTTATGCTGTTTTCATACTTTTTTGTGAAGACCGTCGTCACTGGCTGTTATTTGGTACATTTGGCGAGCGCTTTTTAAGAACATTATTTTTAAGCAGTGTTTTAATCAGTACTAACCAAAATGGCAACAATATAATAATTACTGACGGAACAAATCCGATCACTCTGTCTATGAATTGGATGATTTCTAGAAACCGCAAAATAATGTGGTTCATACTTTTTTAAATTTTTTTAATTATAATTATTAATACTTTTAAATGATGTCAAAATTGTGGCAAAGTCGACAAATTTACGCAACGAATTTTTGTCGACGAACTCGTTGAACTATGCGAAATTCATTGTTCGTCCCTGATGTGTTTATACTTAACTATAATAAAAATCTAACAAAGTCCATTGTCAAAATCGCTTAGCTTTTCCTGAATATACAAATTATATTAGAAGCGAAACTTTATCTTTTAATATGAAATTCGCTTCATAGGCCTGCCACAACTATTTTGCCAAGACGACAAAGAAAACACAAATACTCTCTCTGTTCAATATTAAAACTGCTAGTGGCAGAAGCTTTTCCTGCTTGTGCGAAACGCTATTGTCAATAGGTGTAGCAACTACTGAAGGATTTTCAAAGTTTGTAGTTTTAAGTTCAATGATAAATAAACAAATTTAAAAAAAAAATTGAAACACAAGTTAAAAACAAAGTTACTAAACCGTTTTTTTTTATTTTTACCATTTTATTGTGGTTATAATAAAAACCACAGTCTTTTCTTTGTTAACCGAATAGTTATATAAAATTATTGCCGTTAATAATGCCTCTCAATTATAATAAAATATTATTGATAATATTTTTCAAATTAAAATTTTTCGCCTTAAATATTGATGTCAAAATGTTTTTAACAAAAACAGATCATTTAAGTCCTTATTTACCTTCCTGTCTTTATCACTCTACTACAAAAATGGTAAACAAAATGAAACAAATGTTTATGTTATACAAGAGTGTTTAAAAAAACATAAAATAGGAAAACATGACGCAATAATAATTCAACAAGCTTGTCAATAAATTTAAAATGAATCATATTTGAGCCCATAAAAATAAATATAATGACACATTTTTTTCTTTTTGAATTTTTAAATGTTTATAAAAGAGACTGTAAAATGTACAATACGACAGATGTTGTTTAAAGTTTTTTGTGTACAAAAACGTCGATATCGTTGCTTGTTATTTGAAAGAAGTTATAAAAGAAATAGTAAACAATATTAAAAATATGTTATTAAATTAATTTAAAACTTTTTACTGGAGCAATTGAAAGTAAAACTGGAGTTAACTTTAATAAGTTAAAATTATACAATTGCCTTTCGTTTAATTTTCTTCTATTTGAGTACTTAAATACTGATTAAAGAGAAACCAAAAACTAATTAAAACTTTTTTACCTTCAAATAATATTCAACCAAAATTACTTTAAGTTTAATACGAGGGCTGCTGTATATATTTCTGGCCTGGCAACACTGAGTGCTGCCAAGTGCAATCTGACATTTCCATTGGAAAGTTTGTCATTTTTAAGCATAATCGTACTCCAAACGTTTTGACGTACGACCATTATTTGTGTTGTTTACAGTGACTCGAAAAAATTAATATAGAAAAAAATGGAATTAACTCGTGAACATTTTCTTGCCGCCATTTTTCACAACTTTCGACGTGGATTATCAAGACAAGGGTGCATTGATGAACTTAAATCTTTGTTTGGCGATGAAGCACCATCCTATAGCACTGTGAAAAATTGGTATAATGAATTTATTCGTGGCCGAAGCTCGCTCAAAGACGAATTCCGTGAAGGTCGTCCAAAAACGGCTGTTGTGCCAGAGAACATTGATGCCGTGCGTGAACTCATAACGCAAGATCGACATGCGACATACCGAGAGATAGAGACATCCTTGGACATTTCTTCCACCGGCATAAATTCGATACTGCATGAACACCTGGCCGTAAAAAAGGTTTGTTCTCGTTGGATCCCGCACAATTTGAAAGTCGCTCAAAAAAAGGCTCGTATCGATTGGTGCAAAGAAATGTTGCAAAAATACGATTGCGGTGCTTCAAAAGACGTTTATAAGATCTTCACCGGTGACGAATCATGGATCTATGCGTATGAGCCCGAAACAAAACAACAATCGACCGTGTGAGTCTTCAAAGACGAGCAAAATCCAACGAAAGTTGTTCGTGAAAGAAGCACTTCGAAGCAAATGGTCGCCTGGTTTTTCGGCAAAACTGGTCATGTGGCGACTGTTCTGCTTGAGCAGCGTAGAACGGTCACTTCTGAGTGGTACACTACAATTTGTTTGCCTGAAGTCATCGGAGAAATTCGAAAAACCAACAAGAGAAGACGAATCATTGTTCACCATGACAATGCGAGCTTTCACACATCTGCTCAAACCAGATTGTTTTTGACCGGCCAAAACGTCGAGTTAATGGGTCATCCGCCGTACAGCCCTGACTTGGCACCTAATGACTACTTCTTGTTTCTGCACATCAAAAAAAAAATGCGTGGTCAACGATTTTCGTCGTCAGAAGAAGCTGTTGAAGTGTTCAAAAACCATGTTTTAGAGGTGTCTAAATCGGAGTGGAAAAAGTGCTTCGACAACTGGTTTGAGCGCATGCAAAAGTGTATAAATCATGCTGGAGAATACTTTGAAAAACAATACAACCATTTTTGATTACAAATATTCGCATTTTCACTATTAGGCCAGAAATATATAGAGCAGCCCTCGTATTAAAAATTATTTATTTATGAATTATTGTTTATTTCAATTTTTCCTAAGTCTATTACTGTTTGTGATAAATTGTAAATAAAACGGTTATTAAAGGCAAACCGAAGTTAGACCCTTATTATTTTTACAGTTCTATATACAAAGTATAAAAACGAAATCCTATTGTTTTCGTTTCAATGTCTGTCCATCAGTCATAGTCACCTATTTCTTAAGCCGTAATAGATAGACCCATGAAATTTTCAAGGAAGAAGTATTTCTATTGCCACTATATGAGAAAAGAAAATTAAAAGATGTTCCAAAAATGACGTTATATTCAAAACAATGTTGTTATTCTTAGCTTGCAGTTCCAGTAACAATATCTGCGCTGTAGTAGAAAATATGAAACATAACATTTAAAATTAAAAGTGACCAATAATGGAACGTTCAGTCGTCTTTATCAATTAAAAAAAAGTGTTGCAGTATTTATTAATTTAAACACCGTGGTAAAATAAATTCTTTTAATATGAAATTTATTATTTTAAATAATTGTAATTTTTTGTTTTTGTAGAAACGTTTCATTTCAAATTCTCTGAAACTGATGTCGCTGTTAAAAAAAAAAAAATCAAAAAAATGGGGACAGAACCAAAAAAGGTGATGGCTAAAACCTAATTTTAATAACTGCATTTGTTTTTTCTTTACGATTTTTTCATTTTCTAATTGAATGCACAATTATTGTTAACTTAATTTATAATTAAAGCTTATACATAACAACAACAAGAAATACAAATAAATAAATAAACAAAACAAAAATAAATAAATAACAATATAAGACTCTCAAAAACATTTTTATTTTGCAGCTTTTTTTTTAGGACTCATAATGAGATCATTTTATAATCATTGTTTCACGAATTGCTGGAAATAAGAATTAAAGAGTCTTACACGACTGTGTTTAGATTATTGTAGATGCCTCTTACGGAACAGTCGCTGCGAGGATACGGTTTCTCCCATTAAAGTAAACTTGCGCGACCAGAATACGACATCAGAGGCCTGATCCGATCGCGAAAAAGTCTTTAACGATTTAAAATGCTAGCTGGTTAAATATTTTTTTTTATATTTTATGTAAAATTACTTTCTTTTTATTTAATATTTATGCATGTTTTCGGAAATTTCTTTAGTATTTGCCATTTTTGATTTAAATAATGGCGAGTTGTACAAAACTGAATGTATGTCTCACACGCTGAAATACACGTAATCTAAATGTGAAATGTATTTTTATAGGATTTATTACGGAACCTGTACAAAAAGTTCTAGTTTATATTATTATGTAACTTCGCATAAATGCAATCAAAAAAATTTAGGGCGTAAGTATACTTCAGCACTTGCGTGAGATATGTCGTTAACTTGTTTTCATCACATTTACATTACTGAACGTATAATTTTTAAAAATTCTTTGACATCATTACATTGTATAACTATTCTTTGCAGACTTTCTGTCAGAAAAAATGTGATGTTATAAATATTTTAAGGTAGTAATTATTTCTCTGCCAAAATCACCAAACATCACAGAGAACATAACGGAATAAATATAACAAAACACAACACATTTATTCTCTGCATGTATAAACAAATTTAAATTATAGAGGTCGTACCACTTATTATTAATTAATAAAATAAAAAGAATCTTTATTGACTTTTCATGAATTGCAATGCCAAATATTTTTAAAAGCAACTAGTAACGATACAAATAAAATTCGAAGTTACAGACGAGTACAACAAAAACTTTTTATATGTAAGACACAACTAAACTGGTTCCTACTGTTGGTGTACTCTTTGCTGCGTTTAAGCACAGTCTGTTTCCATTAAAGCAGATTAAATCAACACCCAAAGAGACGTTGAAGTTAAAATCTACAGGAGCCGTAAATAATTATAGTTGTAAAGATCATAAACATTGATTATAGGAGGTAGAGTGAAAAAGTTCCTAATGTTACAAATAAGCAAGAGACGTGTTAATATTATGAAAACAAGGGAAGCACAAACTGCAATTTCAGGTTGTTAATATAATTTTCTACATGTTTCTTTAGCTCTTTCGCTAAGCGATACGTGCAAAACGACTACTTTATTGAACTCTACCCGCATTATTATTGATTGGCAAACATTATATTTATATTTTTTAAAAAATAACGAGTAGGTAATTGTTATAATGACAGTCTAGTTAAAGAAAAATTGCATTGAAATTTAAAAGCGATAAATAAACAAGAGGTACATGGTAGTGTCAAAACATTTGTTGCAATATACAGACATTAAGGCATAGGAAAATATATAAGATGGGCCCTTAGGGTAATCGAATCAAGATATGATGCATCAAAATTAAAATCCCGATTTCACGCACAAAACACATGAGTGTGGTTGAACGATTAATCTATTTTTTTGAAGTAACGTTAACAATTTTTAGTATCTTAAGGAACAGTTCTTAAATTGTTTTAGAACTGATAGAGCTTGAAAATTTAGCCTTAGTTTTTTTAAATGCTATTTTAAAAATGAAACCAAAGAATTTGTATCACAGTTAAGAAGTTTCCTTTAGAGGTTGAATATGCCGTTTAGGAAAAGTTAAGAGAAACAGAAAACCCGGTCCCAGATTTCTCCTTACATAATTAAAGATATGTTCATATGGGAGCCAATTTAGCGATGTTCGTGTGCCCGTAATCGGGTTTAAATTATTCTTCCACGTTCCTATATGAGCTACACTCTTCTTTCACACATAGATTCGAAATAGGAGTTGTCAAACCTTAATAGTCCGGAAGAATTTGAAGTTCACTTCTCACCAGGTAGAGCTTATTTTCAAAGAAAAAGAAGCTTTAAGAGTGTGTTATCCTACAAAATTGAACAACCCGTCTGAAAGTTGACTGTTTTTATTTATGCTGCTTAGTAAAAGAAAGTTAAAGTTCATTTTTTTTTTTTTTTTTTTTTTTTATTAAAAAATTTTTTTATTTAATAGATGTTTTTAATTAAGTGAGGACAAGTAGTCTTGATGATATTTTGTAGAAGGTTACTTATTTATTTTAATAGAATTAAATTTGGATTTTAAAACAGAACAATTTCGTTTAATTGAACATAGTAATTAATTATAGAAGTAATAATTTAATAAAATTTAATAATTTTAATAAAAAGTATTTAGAACTAATAGATTTTTTTTAAATTTTTTATTTACTTAACTAAATTTTAATCATATTCACAGTTTGTTCAGTAATGAAGCGGAAAAAGTCACACTGTAGAATATTCGTCGCTATAAGTAATTTTCTAATGGGTCCGTCATCTAACGTTTTTTTTTTCAACTAGTGCTGATTTTGTGAAAGGTAACACTTAGCTTATTTCTGATTTGACAGATAATTAGTTTTATCCTTCCGCTGAACGAATATTGCGACATTACTTTGAAAATCATAGCAATGTTGCAGAATGTGTGCGAAAATTGCGTACGGATTTTGGAAGAAGAGAAGAAACGTCAGCTCAGTATGTTCATTATCTTGTGAAAAAAAAGTGAAAAAAACTGGCATCTTGATCGATAAATCAAAGCGTGAAAAGCCAGAAACAGTGCGTACACCCGAGAATATCGCTGCAGTGGCAGAAAGTGTGCGTGAAGCGCCATCAACATCAATTCACCGTCTTGCTCAACAATTGAACATTTCGGAGACTTAAAAACCTTGGTATGACGCCATAAAAAGACCAATTGGTTCAGGAGTCGAAGCAAACTGACCGTTCGATGCGTTTTTCCTTCGCTAAGTGGACCTGCGTTCGACTCATCTCTTCAGATGAAGCTCATTTTAATCTTGGCGGACATGTAAACAAGCAAAATTGTCGCATTTTTTTTAATTAGGACCAGCACTCAGGGCACGACCCCTACTTATGCAATGCATTGTGCCAGAACTAGGAAATTAGATTGTGGGAAGGGGGATAGAGGAAGTAGTGCTTGTGGACATTTGATTCACTGGCCAATCGACCACAAAGAAATGCGCTCTTGCTGCAGATCGCGTTGCGCGTATGAAATTACGGGTTTCAAAAACAAGTTCCCTGATTTCATAAGAGCACATTCCGTTAAAGTAACCATCAAACAGTGAAACACGCCCCACATTGCGTCGATACTCAAGTGAGCTGGATACCCTACTGTCACCGATGAGCTTCTTCGCTTTCTTCTGTACGCTGTCGAGTAACTCCAAAATAGACTTTGAAGCATCGACCCATACATGAGAGTTGTATACCATTTTTGGTCTGATAAAGGTGACACAGATAGTAAGGAGATCAGATGGAGTGAAGTATTTCTTACGCCGTTTGAGAAAACCTAGGCATTTGAATGCTTCTTTTGCAACATGAAAAAAATGCTTGTTCCAACAATCATCGCATTGAATTATCATGCCAAGAACATCGAGAGCTTCTGATTCTTTAATATATATATCACCCATAATTACAGATGAGGAACCATGTTTAGCAGTACGCCTGTGCGAAAGCACACAGCACTGGGTTTTATGAGCGCTAGACTGAACCCTGTTCGACAGGCCTCATGCGGAAATTACCATGTCCATGTGCTTTCTCATAGCTTCAATTTCCCGAAGGCTTGGTCTACTGCGAATGAAAATGAGTGGCATGTGCTACTGTCATCTGCAAAAAAAAAGATAGGGTTGGAAGTCTGACGTAGACGTAGAAGGACGTTAAGAAAAAAAAAGAAATAGATTAGGGGAAAGGACGGAACCTTGCGGTGCCCCTGAATTTACCTTGAACTCGCTTGATGAAACCCCATATATAACAACACGTATAGTGCGATCCCTGAGAGAGCTCGATATAAGTCGAGTGAAGTTATTACCAACACCAAAAACAATAATTTTTGATATGAGTGCACCATGCTACAATCTATCAAACGCCTTGGAAATATCACCACCTTACTTTCGCCGAAATGGTAAATGGATTTACACAATTTTTCCGAAAGGAAGAGCAATGAGTCCACGGTAGAGCGTGTCCTACGGAAGCCGTACTGCCGGTCACTAAGTAAGCTCTTGGACTCCAGATATTTTACAAGATGAAAATTAATCACAATTTCCATTACTTTGGAAAGTGCAGAGAAAATTGCGATTGAGCGGTAATTTTCAGGGATGCTCACCTCTAACTTTTTGGGGATTGTTGTTACATTCCAACATGATGGGAACTCACCAACATGGTACAAAATGTTGAAAAGTTTTGCTAATGGACGCGGTAACTTCGAAGAGCACTGCTTCAATACCTGAGCTGGAATTCCATCCAGACCAGGGGATTTGTATATGTTGAGATCCGCTCAAACTTTTCGAAAAAATATATCTGGCGGTAATTTTCAAGGATGCTAACCTCTAACTTTTTGGGGATTGTTGTTACATTCCAACATGATGGGAACTCACCAACATGGTACAAAATGTTGAAAAGCTTTGCTAATGGACGCGGTAACTTCGAAGAGCACTGATTCAAGACCTGAGCTGGAATTCCATCCAGACCAGGGGACTTGTATATGTTGAGATCCGCTCAAACTCTTCGAAAAAATATATCTGGCATAGTTACTGATACCCTTTCCGGTGCGGGCAGTGGTTGATTGCTTTCCGGCAAGTAAGAGTTACTTGCATTTCGGCCAAGAGGTTAGCTTTATCAACCGGGTCCTTAATTATTTGATCATACTTTAAAAGAGGTGGAATTGAGACAGAAAACCTGCACGCATACATTGAAAAACCGGTGCACATAAAACGAGTCACTGTTTGGTGCGGATTTTGGTCCAGAGAAAATGAGCAAGGAGTGGCCTTTACACACAATGGCGATCGTTATCGGGCCATGTTGAACAAATTTTTGTTCACAAAAATTGATGAGGAGGATATAGACAACATTTGGTTTCAACAGGATGGCGCTACGTGCCACACAGCCGAAGGTATACTCGATGAAGATAGAATTATGAGCCGCAGAGCTGGTGTCGTTTGGCCACCTCGGAGCTACGATTTGACACCGTTAGACTATTATTTTTGGATTGCCGTCAAGGATAAGTGTTACGCCGACAAGTCAGAGACAATTGACGCCTTTAAGGACAATATTCGTAAAGCCATTGGTGAAATACAGCTGCACACAATCGATAATTTGCTTAAAAATTGGATCGACCGGGTAGGCTACTGCATGGCCAGCCGAGGCAACCATTTGAATGATATTATTTTCTATTATAAACCGGAAGGATTGTGCTTTTGAATAAAAAAGAAATTTGAGAAAATATTCAGTAGTTTTTTTAAGCAGTTTCAAAAAAATAAAAGGTATTTGGCAGATCCTTTATAAATAATTTTTATTTCAGAAAATATATGTTGCATTAAGACGAGAGGTTTAGTAATTGCATAAATATCTCCTTTAAATTTTAAATTTATGGTTTGATGCACATTTGCCTCAATCACCATCTCAACAAAGCAGAAACATTATAATAACGCCAAATACCACAATAATTTTTTGTTTTATTTAAAATTTATTATTTTATATTTCTTACATTTGGATTAATTTTTTTATCATTTATAGTTCATGTTAAACATTTTATAACAATAGGACAAAATATAAAACTGATGCATAGGCATTACCTGAGTTCCTCAAAATGAAGTTCTTGATTAAACACATATGCCAAATTAACGCTAAAAAGCTTTGATTTTGGGGCAAAGAATTTGAGAACTAAGAGCAAATAAACGTTAAAGTGACGCTACGTATATATCAAAGAAGAGGCGAAATATTTACAAAATAAATCAACCGTTTCCTAAAGAAAGTCAAAGCAGGTATATGAAATTTTGGAAGCCTGCACTTGTATACTTTTAATCTGATTTAATTTCTTACAGTCTTACATCCTTTATAAGGCTTTAGTCTATGATCTTTCTTTATTATTACCCTTAACTCAGAGTTAATAAACTTTAATTCGAACCAACTGTAACGTCTACAAAAGGCTTTAGTTTTACGCACTACAAAAAAACAACAGAAAACGAAAGTCAAAGTTTTATTTTCATACCGTGATAAAATTTTGTAAGCGCAGCTTCTTTGTCATTTAAAGGCAAATCTTATCTAACATTTTTGTCTCTGGTACCAATTCGTACAAATTGCGTTCATGTTACTCAAGCGCGAAAGCTCATGGCTCAAAATAATTGATCTAACTGCAGAGGATAAGTAGGTAAAAAATAAGCCGTTTGCAGAAAGAATTTCTTTTAACAAAGCTTTGTTATTACTTTTTTGTAAACACTTTTTTCTCCCATCACCTCCAACATTTTTTTCTATATCTATAGGCCTGGATATCGTAATTAAAAATAATTATTATCAGCATAAATCATGCGATCAACCCTGACGTAAAGTTTGTATTAATACGTCTGTTGGCATTATGATGTATAAAGTAAATATTCTTGTTATACAGACAA
This sequence comes from Cistogaster globosa, assembly GCA_937654795.1. Classification (NCBI taxonomy): domain Eukaryota; kingdom Metazoa; phylum Arthropoda; class Insecta; order Diptera; family Tachinidae; genus Cistogaster; species Cistogaster globosa. The sequence continues at coordinate 25,468,438 of OW569407.1, forward strand.
AAAATTGTCTTTTGTTTAATTTCATGATGCAGAATTTTTGTTCTACATTAGTATTTGTTGTTATTGTCGCTGCTTTATGTAAGCTGATTCTCCAACAAGCACATGTTGTGTGTATGGTATGTTTTGTGGTAACATGCTGACATTAATTGACCACAACAATTTGAAAGTGCAATAAATTATAATAAAAATGCTTGTGGTTCGGTATTTTGCTTTAAAGAATAAAAGTATTAAAATTTTTAAACATATTGTTGCCTCAATTTATTTATGGTAAATGTTACGCTGTCGGCATAGTTACGATGCAATTGGGTTGCTTTTTAATGCGGAAAATTTCCACTTCTCTCAATTAATCGATACTGATCATTATATCTTAAATGTTTACTTGATAGGGTTTGACGTTATTAACGTTTATTTATCTTTTTATGATTTTTTATGGCTGATCAAGAAGTCCTCCTTATTCTGCTAACACTTTCGGAATTCATTTTAACTGGGAACAAGTAACTTTATTTTTCACATTATTTTATTCATATATTTATGGCGAATTAATTAATAAACTGTAAACGTTCTTTTAAGCTTACTGATCAAAATGTACATTTCTAGACAGTAAAAGTTAAATGGCTAAATAATGTTTAAAAAAATATTAAACGATTAATATTCGGTAAACGTCACTCAACACTAATACAGATTTGTTGCCATTATTGTGGTTATTACTAATTTTTTTAATACATCCTATAACCAAATTTACAATTTGAAACTGCGTTTTTAACACATTAAATGTGAACTGGAATATTTGCATATTTAAGAGTGAAAGGGAACCAGCCCTCGTATCATGCAATTTTTGTACTCTTCACTTCTTCCTAAATATATTTTCGTTACTGAAAATCATAAATTTAAAATTTTAATAGACAAATCCCTACTTCAAACAAAGAAAAAACAATGTTGCGGTAGTATAGATGCAAAACATAGTGTTGTTACACTAAATAAAATATAAAATGATCAGTCTAGCCATTCTGTCACCAATTCGGTATAAACCAAAACGCAAATAAAGCAAACATACTTCAATTGTTTAACATTAACATACATATATGTATATGTATATAGTTAATCTTTTATATAATATTTGAGCTGAAGGCCTGCGTTGCTATTGCTCTTATTCTCTTATCTTGTAATTTTAATTATAAGATAAACAAATATATAAATAAATAATTGTTTAACATTATAGTCAAGTAAGTTTTTCAAATAATAAATATTTTAATCAATAGCGAAACTCACTTTTCGCTAGCAAAAGGAAAAAGCTTTCATTGACTTTATATTAAAACAAACCCTGCTTCAAAAGCTTAAACATAATTTTATCACGATTTCTGTTATAAGAAAAGATATCATTAAACTAATAATGTTGTAAAAAACCTTATAAAAAAACTTTACAGCGAATTTTCTTGTAAAAATAAATCATTTATGCAACTATAAGCCCAATAACGCGTTTTGAAACCAATTAAAAAAAAATAACAATTCTTGTTCGATAAATATACAGGCTAACATTGAATGATCTCTGAAATTACTTAGCATATTTGCTCTGTTTAGATTTCGAGATGCTGATTTTATTTTTATTTTATATCGAGTTTCGAAACCAAAATGCCTGTATAAAAAATTATTACTATTTCAATTTTCTGCCTACTTTTTTAATTCTATTTTAAATATGTATTTAATTCAAAAATTTTTATTTTCGTCATTTTGTTTATCGCTTAATCTTTACACATTTATCACATTTGCCTTTAATATATAATAAAAAATTAAATTTTCCTACAAACAAGTGTGAGACGAGGTGGCATAAAATTCGAAAGACAGACAGTGAGAAAGTACAGTATGTAGTTAAAAATCTTTTCAACAATATCTTTATCTTATGAAAAAAGAAAAACAAGACTACAAACAACGTATTTACGCAGACTTATGTATTAGGTACAAAAAATTTAAAAGATTTCTTAAGAAGTACATTACTATCTGGAAGAAGCTGTTAAGTGATATCTTTATTTTACACTTTTACATAAAATGGAAGTGTTAAAATTACCAAGATATAGTAAAATATCTAGGGATGCTTTTAAGCACAGTAATAGAGGTTAATGCTGTGTGGTGTTACATAAAAAATGAGGTGTTTCCTAGAGTATACAGTCAGTAACATTGCATTCATGTACTGCATGTTTGTTTCTTTTTTTGGCAGATGCTAATATTGGTGAATATTTTGGCATACTTTTTTCATTGCTTCTTTTCACAAGATATTCCCGCATATTCGAAATGCATGGTTAAAGTATAATTTACGTTCACTTTACTACACCGCACAGTGGGGCAGAATCAAAATATTTTGGAAATAATTCAGCCATTTGAAAACGGCTAAGCCGATTGATTCAAAATTTGGCACGAGCATAGTAGAGGAGTACTTGAGCTTAAGTTTTGAAGGTGGTTACCCTCCACTTTCCAGGGATGGCGCTATGTGGTCTCAAAGTTGGACACCTCGCTCCTGAAAATTTTTCTAACGCTTGGCATTTCTTCAATTTTTGTATGATTTTTAAATATTTTACATGGTCTTAAAGCTCTCGTAAATACCTACAAAACGGTGCTTTAAACTGCATGTTTATGTTTAAAAATGATCGAGTTATAAGCATTTTAAAATTAATATTGATTTTTTCCATACCCTGGTCCAGTTTTTTCGAAATATTGGGTACAATTTGCAGCAAATTTGTTTAAGTTTTTTACCGTAGATAGCAAACAAAATTTAAGATTTTCTGAAAGAAATTTGAAAGTAATATCTTTTCTGGCTTAAAAATTATACGATTTTCAATTTAAAAAATCCAAAATTATTGATTTTTGTGTATTTTAGCCTAAAATGGGACACTAATCTAATTTTTTAGATAGAAAAAAATTTTCCTAAGGAATAAATAAAAATTTTTTATTTTTATTAAAGCTAACTATATGTGTGTACGTTTAAACCAAATTTCGTATAAAACTGATCATTCTTGTAGAAGATGTAAGTCTTTCAACTTGACCTATTTTACATCGAAATTTTGAATTTACCCCATATTTTCTAAAATCCCAAAGCTGGGATCGGAAAAAGAAGAATACTATAAAAAAGCTATAAATACTCCAAATTGTTTCAAAAAGTATTTCGTGAGCCCTAGTCCATATGTGGACTTTATGGGCAAAAGAGTAAATAATCCATTTTTTTATTTTTTTTATGCATGTGAATAAAGATGACGCAATTTCCTATTAAATAAAAAAAGAATCACCTCAATATCATTCTTACGTGCAAAACTATTTGTTCTTAAATATGAGTGTTTCAATATGTATCTCACTTTTATACATTTATGTTACGGAAGTAAAAATTTTCATGCCTGTGTAAAAAATTGTGTAAAAAAACAATTATACCTGAATAGAGGATAACCAAGAGGCATATCTTAAATTAATAATCATTATAAAAAACATCAGATAAAAAATAAAATTTTCTGTTAATATTTATTTACGAAAAGTCGTTAAAAGTATTTTTTATTTCCTTAAAATTATTATTTATTTTCTATAAAATAATCTGTCATATCATTATGCATGTCTAAAAGATAAAGTAAATCCTTTAATTCTGTTTTGTTAGAAGGTGAAGAAGCCTCATAATTAATCCAACGTTTTCTCATTGATGAGAGTACAGGATCAGAAGATAACAATTGGCTATAGAAAATGTCTTCGTTTTGTGACTCCCTAGAACATTTTCGAGAACTGAATATTTGAATGTACTTGAAATCGCAGTTTCTTGCTTCTTGGGCTTCTTCTGTTAATTCCCCAAGAGGAAGAATTTTCGATTCTATAATTGTTTTACCATGACATAATATTTTATGTACTGTGGGCGTCATATCCCTCCACGGATATAGGGAAACGAGTAGCTGAGATATTTTTGCTGTATATTCTCCAAATCGAAAAGAATTAATTTGAGTTTTGTTATTAATTGCCATTAAAACTACGTTAACCATTCTAAGCAACTCTTTGTCAATTCCAGTTATGTTTGAAGTAGTTTCAAAATCCCCAAAAAATTTTCTTGCAGTATTTCCGTCGTTAGCGTTTCCTCCACTACGAAGAGGCTTATCAATTATTAACCCCGTTTGTACTCTAAACTCTTCTTGGATTCTACTTTTCTCAGAAGCTCTTAGAGCTTTTAGTTCATCATTGTTTTGTGTTTTTTTTTTTTTTTTGTTATTAAATTTTCTGTCGTACTTCTGTATTTTCAGTCGTATGCAATATGCAGAAAATGCTCCAAAAGTCTTATTCTAGCATGAAGGGGGGATATTCCGAAAGATAGAACTTCTTCGTTGACTACGTTGGTTTTTTTTTATCTGAGAATTCTGACTTCTTCTGATCACATATGGAACATTTCCAATAAGAAGATGTGTTAGTTATAGCGTTACTAACTTTTCCATCAATCATTGTTAAACTAAGTTGAAAGGATATGTTAACGCAGTATTCTTTTATTTTTATTGATATTGGTTCCAATGATCTTATTTCGTCTTTGATATGCTCGACTAATTTTTTTGTCATAGTATTTGATTGCTTTACATACTCAAAACAAATAGGCCTACAAAAATTTTTGGATCCTGGGGTTGTGTTTTCCATATATCTTCAAAAGTGTTTGCACGTACTGATGAAGATGCAACCAGTGAGTATGAACGAATTCTTAGTGGTACTAAGGATGCCATGAATATGCTCTTAAAATCTATTGTATGTTTTTGTTTGTACTCAGGAAGTGCTGATATTCCATCACATCCCCACTTACACATTAGTACTACATCCAATAGAAGCTTTCGTTTCATCAACTGTTATTGGAGATGGCATAATCGCTTTCTTTTTTTCTTGAATAGACTTATATGATGGTAATATTGCATGTCCTTTCTTAAGTAAAGCTTTTCTCAAAATTTAGTACTTATTTCGGCTTATTTTCATTTCCAACATCAGAGCAATAGCTTCTTCCTCCGTAAAATTTGACTGCGATGTCGGAGTAGGTATGCTGTTAACAATTCGTTTCAACCGTTTTGGAGATGCGCTGGGAAGAATATTGGCGATGTGCACTGCCTCGGAAGGCTGATTTTCTTTTTTAGCAATTCTTTAAACGTATCGGAAACTTCATCTTTTGAAACTGAAGAAAGTTTTTCAGTTAACCTTTTTTTCTTAGACTTCGAACATAAGTCATCATAAGATTTGCAGGGAGCTCCACATAATGCGTAGGTTGAGAATTTCGCAACAGTATCCATCCAGGTAAGACACTTTACTTTAAACTTATTTTTGTTTCCGCGAACTCATTTCATTTTTTGATCAAATAATTTAAAAAATTTTTCCAGTTTTGCAGTACCAATGACATCAACTCTGCAGTTGTATGTAGCCTTAATACATTTTTTCATGGCCTTAATTCTATCAAGTCCTTTTGTACCATCAGTCCACAAAAAAGAACACAATGTCTCAAATTTCAATGTGATCGGCATGATGTTTTTTTTTAAATATGATATCTATTGTATTTATGCAAATATTTATATGCGTGTTCAGGTCATCGAACAGTTGGGTACCTAAAGAAGCAAAGCAGCTAGCTAAAAATCAAAAAAGGCACTTAGGTAAGACATAATTAGTCATTGGTCATCCTAAAACGAACACCTGCACCATTATTTTTAACCCTTACATTTTTAACCCTTTTTTCAGGTATAATTGTTTTTTTACACAATTTTTTACACAGGCATGAAAATTTTTACTTCCGTAACATAAATGTATAAAAGTGAGATACATATTGAAACACTCATATTTAAGAACGCATAGTTTTGCGCGTAAGAATGATATTGAGGTGATTCTTTTTTTATTTAATAGGAAATTGCGTCATCATTCACATGCATAAAAAAAATAAAAAAATGGAATAAAATTTTAATATTCGTTGCTGAGCTCCGAAAATTCCGAAAATTTGAGAAAAGTAAAAATATTAAATATGCTATAAAACTTTTACTAATTAAGCAAATCAGATAAAATTTTCTGTGCATATGTAGTTTGTTAACTAAAATCAAACGGCAAAAAAATCTGCAATATTAAGCTAAAGGAAATCCCATAATTGGAATTTTTTACTCTTTTGCCCATAAAGTCCACATATGGACTAGGGCTCACGAAATACTTTTTGAAACAGTTTGGAGTATTTATAGCTTTTTTATAGTATTCTTCTTTTTCCGATCCCAGCTTTGGGATTTTAGAAAATATGGGGTAAATTCAAAATTTCGATGTAAAATAGGTCAAGTTGAAAGACTTACATCTTCTACAAGAATGATCAGTTTTATACGAAATTTGGTTTAAACGTACGCACATATAGTTAGCTTTAATAAAAATAAAAAATTTTTATATATTCCTTAGGAAAATTTTTTTTCTATCAAAAAAATTAGATTAGTGTCCCATTTTAGGCTAAAATACACAAAAATGCAATAATTTTGGATTTTTTAAATTGAAAATCGTATAATTTTTAAGCCAGAAAAGATATTACTTTCAAATTTTTTTCAGAAAATCTTAAATTTTGTTTGCTATCTGCGGTAAAAAACTTAAACAAATTTGCTGCAAATTGTACCCAATATTTCGAAAAAACTGGACCAGGGTATGGAAAAAATCAAAAATTTTAATTTTAAAATGCTTATAACTCGATCATTTTTAAACATAAACATGCAGTTTAAAGCACCGTTTTGTAGGTATTTATGAGAGCTTTAAGACCATGTAAAATATTTAAAAATCATACAAAAATTGAAGAAATGCCAAGCGTTAGAAAAATTTTCAGGAGCGAGGTGTCCAATTTTGAGACCACATAGCGCCATCCCTGGAAAGTGGAGGGTAACCACCTTCAAAACTTAAGCTCAAATGCTCCTCTACTATGCTCGTGCCAAATTTTAAATCAATCGGCCTAGCCGTTTTCAAATGGCTGAATTATTTCCAAAATATTTTGATTCTGCCCCACTGTGCACCGGTGTGACAACACAAAATTTAATGCACCATGATATCAAATCTTTACGTCTTTGTTTATGATTTCATCAAATTATTTTTTATGATAAACATCTTACGAAAATAAAACAAAATTAGTTTTGTATTTTTTTAAGTAAGATTTTAAAATAACAATGTAATTATTTGTTGGTTCATGAATTTATTTGCAATTTTCTTCTTATAAGAAGCAAATTGAGTAATTAACAATAAATTTCCAACTTCAAGGATTTATCCCCCATTTAGGTTAGGAAAGGTTTCAGCTTTATATACATAGTAAACTTATTTGACGTACTGAATTTTTGTTTAGAATTAATTTATATTTTTTATTTAAAATAATATACTAACAGATTGATTTCGTGCTAAAAACCGTACAAAGCATTAAAAATTAAAGGTTGTCTCCTTATTACATTTGTTTTTCTACGTGCATTATGAACCGTTAAGCGTAAAAATTGCCTATCCCTTAGCTTCCAGAAGCAGAAGTAATACAAAAACCTACAAATAGAAGGGTGCCCCTATATGTAATGGAAATTAATAAATATAAGCCTATGTTTTGAACCGTTATCAATAAACGCTTAAAAATGGAGCGTTACAATAACAAATATAAAAATTCATTATTGCAAATTAAATTGTGCCCAAATAGTTAATTTTACTTGACATACATATATGGCCATACAATTGAACAGTTGTAGGCAGACAAAAAAACAAAGAACATGTGCTTCTTTGTTTGCTATGACAGTAGCTGATATAATTTGGTGGATTTGGCTAAACTTTTGATCTGTTATAGTTAGACAGCTTAGTCCGATATAACAATAAACATACAATTTAAATTTATAAACAAAAAGCTGTTCCCATAATTGACATGACTTGTATTAAAGAAGCATGATTTTAAGTTTGCTGTTTTGAATACGGGTTTTTTCAGGAATTGTTTAGAATTTTTTCTAAATTAATTGCTTAGTATCAAGGAAAACAAGTAAATAACAAATTAAGGGTTAGTATATTACTCAACCAAATCGTATTGGCCTCTATTTGTATTTAGCACAATAAGAATTATCTTGCGCAATGTTCTCGCTGCTTGTAGATAGTAAATATAAATTGCTACGGTAGATGGACCCATTACTTTCTATTTATTAAAACAAAACTAAATAATCAACTCAACGTAAAAAAATTAAATTTATGCTTTTTTATATATATTCTGATTCCAATTCTTTAGTGTTTAGTTACTTTTCGATCAAAATAGCCAACTTTCTATTGGTTAAAAAAGGACGGTTAAATCTCTGCTAAAATACCACTCAGTAAGGATAATGAATAATATTTCTTGAAATTTTTTTTTTCTGGACTTTATACTGCCAAATAGTTCCATTATTGCTATGGCGAATATAAGGGAATCTGAAAAATTGTTTAAAGAAGAGTTGTCAGAGGAGTATTTAGTAAAAGAAAGCCAAGCTGGCAAATAATCCACCAATATTTATAGTTGTATATTTCAATGTCTAATAAAAATAAATAAAGTGTAGTTTTAAGTTTTTTTTTAATTATTCGTATATCTATTATAAATAAATATTAGAATATTAATCAAAATCAATCAATATTAATTTGGTTGTAGTCCAAATACAACCCACAACTTTTTCGTTGTTCTCTTAGTTAATTGTTAAATATTTACGTTTTTGCTTTCTGCTAAACGCTGTGAATAATTTTTCTTTTTTAACAAACTTAGATATTAAAATATACGTGAACTTAAGCCGAAATTAAATTATTCTTTTGGTTATAAATAATATTTTTTTTAATAATTTATTGAATTAAAAAAAAATATTAGACTAACAAAAAATAACTAATTTATTATTGCAAATCGTTTAATTTTATAATTACTAATTTGTTATTTCTTCAAAATGTCTATTTACTAACAACAAACCATTTTGTTTTGAAATACAAAGTTCCTCTCATTCCTCTCAATTGATTTATCGACGGCTTAATTATATTTCATGTATTAATAAGGGTTTGGGATTATCCGGAATTTTTTATTTGCCGGGAAACGGAACGAAAATTATATTGTTCCTGGGATTTCCTGGTATTTCCGCGAAAAAAGTAATTCTTGAAGAAAACAAGTTTATTAAAAGAAATGGCATTAAAAAATTCATAGTTTTATATAAACATAAAAAACAATAAAAATAATTGTTAAATAGTAGCTTAAACAGTTTTAAAAACTTAAAAACGATTCAGGTGACAAGGCGTTCATATGTACATTTGTACAACATAACAAGAGATAATAATGATAAAAGTACTGAAACATTATTTTATTAATTATTTTTTAAAATATACGATTTTAGAACTACATTTAACAATTCACTAGACATACTGTTGCTTGTTTTTGTTGCAAAATTTCAGCAATAGAAAAAACCCCTTCACATTTCAGTGAGGTAGGTTTTGTTGTCAACAAGCATTATAAAGAATATCCATAGCAGTGCCCGCGTATAATTTCTAATTATCTTAAAATTAAAATTTAGAAAAACGTGTTTTTTAATATTTATTGTAGAGATCTGTAAATAGTGTTAAAACTTTTTAATTTACAAAAATTAAATGTACTGTTTTAGTACAATTATACCGGTAAAGTTGCGTGTTTTCACATTTGTATCTCTAGTCTCTCTACGAAATAACATATTTAAAAAAAAAAGTCTATATTTGAACTAAGGTTTTAAGGAACCTCCTTACAAAATTTTATTAAAATCCATTCAGCAGTTTTTACGTGATGCGAACACTGACTGACATACAGACGGACAAACAAAAATTTGAAAAATTTTTTAAAAAATATTTCATGTAGAAATGTTTTAGAATTTAGACGAAACGAGATACTTTAATATTTTTAAATGCTTCAACCAAAATATTTGATAAACAATCAGTGCTAACGACTAAAAATTTCCCGCTTCCCGGAAATTTAGCCAAAATTTCTTTCTTATAAATACCTAAAGTTATTGTTGTACATTAGAAAAAATAATTTTAAAAGAAAAAGTTGTGAACTTAAGATTATTCTCGTTTTAACTTGGTTTCTTTATTAGTCACTTTTACAAGTTGAGTAGCCCCTATTTCCCAAATTTATTTCGACATGTTTAAGATAACACCTACATGTGTCTGAAATGCTTAAAAACATTTTTAATACACTGGCTGCTTTCTATATGGACTTGCTATGAAATAAAACTATTATTTTTATTTTTATTTGCCTCCAAGGAATAGAACATTACATCAAATTACACCTGCCCCACTCAAATGCCACTTTTAATGCCATGTACTTTCGCCATTTACTTTCGTTATTATAATTTGTTGTTGTTTATAACAACACTTTTAATATAGATTAATTCAAATACCCATTTCGAATTATAACGTCATTTTTTTTTTATAAAATAATGAGTGCGTGTAATAAGAAATAGATTGTTCCAGAAGGTGTCTTAGAGTAAGTGCAAGTTTTTTAATTGCTGCCATATGAGTAATAAATTGCTAGCAATAAGAAAATTGATAGCTGGAGAATGAAAAAGTAAATTCATATTTTAATCCCGCGTACAGAGCTGTGTTTGTGCAAATGTGAACGACTATTGGCAGAAGACATCACTGTGTCTTTAAAAAGAAAAGACTAATCAAGTAGTAACTGTACTAGTTGTTACTATTGCGGCATGATTACATAGTTATTTCTGCCTAATTTGCATAAAAATAATTGTTATACACATATTTACATACTATACGGTACATCCGTGACACTTTATCTTATCGTTTCACCTTTGCTTCAGTGATCAGAATCCACAATATTAGATCAGTCGGAAAAGAATTTGTAAGCCTAAGTTAGAATTTCTAAGTTAGGATTTTATTCCTTGACAAAAAAAAAATACTTTTCTAGATCTTTTACACCTTTCATAAAAGAAACACACTTTTTCCAAAGTTAATGAATCCGAGAAGAAGGATAAAGTGTTTATAGTTCTGCTCTTTAATATGAATGAAAAACTCTTAACGGTGACAATGGACCTCAGTGGCCATGTTATATAATAAAAGACACAATAGGCCCTTTGAAAGATAATCACTAACGATTAAGTAACACAACGTGGTTGCCAGTAGTGCCGAAGAGAAAGGAAAACGAATTGCAGAGGTGGTCAAAAAAGTGGGGCTTCTAATCGTAAATGTGAACGAGTCCTGTGATAGGCAATTATAGTTCGGGTTGCTTTGCTGTCTTTTCCTTAAAAGCATAAATTAAAAATCATGACAAGACACTCAGTGGAGGGTTGTGTAAGTATGTATGTACCATAGATCGGAGAGTGGAATAAAAGCCGGTCGTACAAAATTTTATACCCATAGAAAACATAAATTGTGATATAGTCACAATAACCATATGATTTTCTCTGTAAGAATGTATAGTTGTGACAAAAATTTATAGTTGTTTTTAACAATACTTCAGTCAGAATAAATATTTTTTGGTCCACACTTAATCAAAGCTTTACCATTATATGAAATAATATAATATATTATTAGGCAACATATGATTGAAAGCAAACAAAAAACATTAGCTTTTAAAAATATGTTCTTCTAGGACTTGACATAATGCTTATCTATTAGTTTATGCTTGTCTATCATATTGTGTTGTTAACTATCGGTGCATGTGTAAGCAAGTAAAACTTAAGCATTTATATTTTGTTGGAGAAAATAAACAAATAAAGATCCACAAAAAAAAAATAATAAAAATAATAACACAATTATGTTTATACTTTACCATACTACTGTTGCTCCAGATAAGTCCAAAAATCAACAATATGATTGTCAAATGTAAATAATGTTCTTTTTACAAGCATCTAACACAACCATAACCATAACATGTAGTTCTTAGATAATTGTAAAATTTTTATTAAATCAAATTAATGTTGTACTCCATGATATTATCGTTGCTATAGGAACCGTATTGATGTTTAGTATATAACAATAATGCGGTAAGGTATAACAATAATTGTGTTAAATTGTAGACATGTTAAGTTTAATAATATGTTCAAATATAAACATTACATGGTTAAATTTAAGATCATAATATAATTTAAAATGTCACGTTATATAACTGAATAATTATAAAAGTCCCGTTATTAAAATTGTATTCTAAAATAAAAAAATATATTTATTAAAATTAAATTTAGTTCTCACTGTTTTCAAATAAATTACTAAACAGACAAAAAAACATTCTACCATACGCAAATCGAAAATTTAAAAAAAAAATTTTTTGTTTTCGCCTAGTCGCACTTTAAATACGTTTTTGCAATCGTGACTTATTTTTTTTTTTTAAATATGAGCTACAATTCCCGATGCGCTTCTCTACTCCAATAGGAAATGCTTTCAACTTGGTAACTCTCCAGAGCCTTTAATTAAAAAAAGATACTTGGGAATTAATCTTTAAAATTTTTCTATAATCTGTGAAAAGTTCCTTAGTGAATTAAATTAAGAACGTTTAAAAGTAAGAATAAAAGACTGATTTATTTCAACTCTTCCCCAATATGCCTCGTACAATGTTTAACTGAGTGTCATAACATAATTGATGACATTGTTAACGCGCTTGCTTAAATGCTTACACTTCTTCAAACTGCTGTTGGACATTGAAAAGCAAACATGAAATAACAAAAAGCGTAATGCAGTCACAAGTATACTGTCGTTCAGTGCGTAGTCTTGTTAGGATGGGTATAACAACTTACATGGCTGTCTATTAAAATTATTTTATTTGCTTTTTCAAGTTTCTTAAACATTTTATGTAGATATTTATGTAGAGTATAATTAAATTATAATTTATTACTGACAAACTTACAGAAATGTTAGTGACTGAGCAGTGTGAATGGTCGGCATTTTTTAATTTTTATTTTAATTTATTAAAAAATTTCGCACAGAATACTTATATGTGACGATTTGACATACCAAACCAATATAAAAGTATCTTCCATACATTGGGTTCTATATAAGGAATGAGACTTCAGTACATCCTATATAAACTTCAGTATAAATAGTTTGAATTACATTCATTATATGTCAATATCCAGAAAGACGATTAAGGATACTAACTCAGGAACAGAACAATATACAGCTTTCAAGTCAGTTCAGTGTAAATTCAGTACCGGCAAATGTTATCCGGAAGGCTTGTCCAAAAAAAAAAAAAAAAAAAAAACTAAATTAAAATCAATATCAAAATCCATAAACAAAGAAAAATCAATGTTTTTATAAAGACTTAACGTGTTTTGTCTTAAGAAAACCCTGATTGTAGTCCTACAATAACCGGCATTTCTTTTTAATTCTTTGCACATTTAAAAAAAAAAATCAAATAATTGCCTAACCTTTAATTCGTATCTTCAAGGCATCAAGAAATTTCCCCCCAGGGGTATATATTGTTGGCGTCATTAATGCCTAAGATCTGGCGCTTCTGGAGAACAAAGAGGAACCGTTCTTCTGGTGTGCTTGAACCAAAATCTAAATCGACAGGTCCATTTTTTGGTTTGCCGAAGACTTGACGAGTCTTCTTATGGACGGGTAAAATGAAAGCTGCCTATCTCTGTGACCGGTTGTTGGCGATGTCACTACGCAGTTCGCAGGGAAGGTGCGATGCTGATCAAATGTTGTATTGGTCTCGAGGTCCTGAAGCGAAAATTAAAACTTCCTTATGTTATACAAGCGGGGGGCGCTTGTCGACGAATTATTTTTCACTCAATGGTAAGACCACCGTTAGATTATGAATGCATCTGGAAATGTGTAAGAATCTGATTTCTATACAACTTTTTATACCGACATTCAAGGTGAATTAGTGTTTTATATTCTAAACGGTTAGTTTAGAAAATGAGTTGAGCTATTAAAAATTTTATGCATAAGCATTATTAGATGTAAAGTTGAATAGATCTGAACTGATGGAATTATGTCATTCATGATTTAAAGAAAACGAGGCCCTCGTTATATGTAAAACTTGCAGATTTACTTGCATACATTTCGTATGTTGTTGACACTCTAGGATATATTAGAGGGTAATAAGATGAATAAAAAATAAACAATTTACATTTTGTTCCCACTAAACATGTGATCAATCAGACCTATTGAGTAACTCACACAACAATATTTTCTAAATCCGTCGCACTACTCGATATTTTTTTAAGCTAATAGTACATTTAGTTAAAGGGACCGCCTAGACCAGACTACGCTAGAGTTTCGGCACGACTCAATTTTTTTTTAATTGGGAACAGCACTCATGGGATGACCTCTACTTAAGCATTGCACTGTGCCATATTTACGAATTTGCTATAACTTGTTTAGCAACCAGGCTCTTTTATTTTATTACTTCCTCTCTAACCAACCCTAACTGGAAAAAAAAATTTCCATACTGTACCATACGAGTATTCTAACGATCTTGTCTCATCTTCTTGTAAACAGTGAACGTTCTCATTTGCTGTACTAATAACGTGTACCTTAAGCAATGCTTCTACTGCTGTCTACAAAACAGTATTATTATTTTAAAATTGACAGTACAAATTAATTTAAGTTATTGATTTTAATTTACTGACATATAGATAAATCGTTTACCTGCACCTACACAACAAAAATTATATTTTCTTCTACTCAACCCTTTAGTGGGGCTTAAACTTATGATATAGAAACAAAGCCATTGCTGCTGCTAAACATTTATTATATAAATCACTACACTTGCTAAGGTGAAAGAAACTCCTTTTTCAACTCGGTTTTCATTTGAGACACAAACCAAGGCAGCATTAAATTTCTGGGTACAGATATGTACAGAATTAAAATTTCGTTTTTAGAGACCTAACGTTTTAGTACATGTTAAAAAATTGTTGATCGCAAGTTTTTCCTTCAAATGTTAGCTTCCAACTCTTAATCTGGTAGAATATTTTCTAATGATTGGAATAATCCTTGTATTAAATTCTTTTGCCGCAATTTGAATTTGGAATCCTTAAATTGAAAAGATTAATAAAAGCTTTTGCATTTTAAAATAAACGCGCGCTTTTAAAAAACATGCAATATTTGCGTCCATTTGCTTTTAGTGCGTTTAAAAGTGGAGTTAACAGAAACTTATACCGCATTTAGACTTGGCAATTTTTCATGAAACTGACATGCAATTTTTGTTTGTTGGTGAAGCAAGAGGAGTAAGCAATATGGTATTGCTTGAGTTTTGAATGGATGTTACTGTAGCTTATGTTTATTTTTATATAACGCATATTGCTGCAACCTAAATAGAGAATTAAGAAAAAAATGCCTCAAAAAGTTGCATAGTGTAAATCGGGACTTAATAATTTTTTTTCGTTTCTTATTATTATCTTTTTTTATTCACTATAACTTTACTTTATACCTGCAGTATCTTTATTTACTGCTTGTATAGCCAAAGGCAATGCAACAGTATTTCAATTAATTTCCTTGGCCGTTTGTAACAGTCATTGCTTTTATTTGTTTATTTCGTTAAATGTTTCTCGTTAATTTCTTTTAACTTGGTTTCTTTTCTTTCATACAGTTCATATAAAGGTAACTTAAGACTGAAGAGTTCATTGTAAGAGCTTCTTTAAACAACTAGTACAACACATCACCGTTTACCTGTATTTACACGCACATATTTCCCTATTCAAATTATAAGTGGCGATGATGCCACTCCATATTGTTTGTTTGTGCATTTTTAAAGTTTTTTTTATTTATTTGATTTTTATGTGATTGGATAAGAAAACTCATTTAGCTTTTAAGTGAAATGGAGACATTTATTTTTGCTGATTTTGTTGTAGCTGTTGTAGATGGATAAATGTATGTTGGAAAGAATGAATAGCTAAGTTATAGCCAACTATATGTAACCTAAAGGGAAAGGTCAAATGAATACAATTTAATTACAATTTTTGTTAGAACTGCAATTTAGTTTTTAATTTGGTGAACAATTTAATTTCTTTGTAAGTTTGTTTCTTAAAAACTTTGTTTAATCTTACTTTGTATGTATATAAATACATTTAAAATTTAAGGACAAGATTTATTTTATAGTAAGTTTTTTTTACTATTTAGAATAACTAAAAATAAATATTATATTCTTTGTATTTAAAAATATGTTCTAGTACAAGCGAAAAAGTATCAAGCGAAATAAGTGAGTTCGCAACACTACACGTGATTTAGATTGCATATTAAACATTTAAGAAATTATTGCTTACGCCAAGGAACCTTTCCTACCTTGTACTACTTTTCAACAGGGTAAGACTGTGAAAAATCCCCTTGTGTTATCGCCAACTATATGTGATAAATATATTTGATAAATTGTTGGAAAGTCCAAACTGCATGCAAGTAATTAATTTGGGTTTAGGAAAGCAAGATCAACTGTTGGTGCTATAAGTATGTTTGTTAAGACATCCTATGAAGGTGTTGAAGGCAAAAATGAAACTAACTAGAATTGTGTGCCATTAACACTTGATGTCAAAATGCTTTTGGCTCAGGAAATTAAAAGATTATAGTAAATTCTCTCGCATCTCTTGGTATCTAATTAATCCAACGGTAAATCAGCGACCTAATTTAAATATTCAATACCGATAAAGATCACATGGATCGCTTCTTGGTCACCTGATCTGAAATGTGATTTACGTTGCAGCTCTACGCATAGCACTTGTTAGTTAGTAAAACTGTTAGTTATGCTGATGTTAAACCACTCTGTATTGATGCAAATCCTTCGCTGTTATATATAACAGACATAAAAGATCGCGATCTATTATATAAACTTCATCTCATTTATATTGCTGAAAAGTCTTCCAGAATATGTACAGCCATGTCGCGGATAATGTTCAACATTAGAGGCCACTTAAGCTTTTGAATATGGAGAAAAGCGTTACTCTTTTTGCGTTACCGATGGTCTGGTGCTCTTAAGTGAAGGATCTACAGAATATTATAAATCCGATCTGTAAATTTGCTTATCTATGCGGTATCTGTACAATCCATGCAGCTCTGATGATCACTAGAATTACGTCCATCGATCTTCAGATAAGGGTACATATAACTGATCAGAGGAGAAAAGAATTGCTGATTAATATTCAAGATGGACACACTTGCTTGTTCCAGGTTTCGTGTTTTCTAAGGTCCTAAAAATTACCTTACTTTAACATCAAACAAATACCTACGAGACATGTTTACTGTAGGTCATAACATCCATTTATATATTTGATATGGTGCGGTTATTTGAGGTCAACTTTAGTTATTTATTGGTCGCCTTAGAATCTGCTCTAAACTCTACTTGACTCAACAACGTAAAAGAGCTTTTTTTGTTTCAAATTGGGGATCTTTATAAAAATTGTAAATAGTTGATAGTTTTTAGTTTTTTTAACTACCACTTTAAATTTTTTATTGCAAGCACATTTTTTTAAATTTAAATGTGACATTTTCAAATATTTTCCAAAAAAGAAAGGACAAAATATTTTTTCCATTATTTAGTGGCTACGTATTTTTGCTGAAATATTAGACTAATATTTAGGCAAATTTTAATCGTTTAGTGAAATTCCAATTTTGTCCTGATCTTAAGTTTTTTTCGATTGTATAATTTTTAATGACATTTCTAATTGTTTTTTTTTTTTTTTTTTTTGCAAAAAGAAAACTCAACAAATTTTATTATTTTGCTTAAATGTTGGCAAAAATGTTATATTTATTTTATTAAAGTATAGTTGGATATGTGATTTTCTCTTAACCTGGTAATTCATAGTTTCGATTCTAAAATTTTAATTATCAATACAAGCAGGCAAAAGACAAAAATAACCGACAAGATAAGCATAATTTAATCCGTAGAACGTGTGAATGTGTGAAACATATCGAACCATTTATGGACCGATATTGCTAAATTGCAATAGTTCCTGTTTATAACTGTGTCTGAGAGAATGATAGTCATAATTATTTTGTTACTGATCTTAACACTAATTTCAACCCGATTATGGATGGACGGACAGACAACCGTTGCTAAATCGACTTCTCTGTGTATAAGAACCAGAGAAGAAACACATAAAAACATTCATACGTAAATGCATAAATATTTTGCCAATATAAATTTAGTAAATGGGTTATAAGGACATTTGTTTTAAAATACTATAATAATTTTTTTTATTTAAACTACAACCTTCATCCAAAACCTGTACTGAAAAATATTCTTATTATATAAATATGAAACATTTAATTTCCAGGTAGCCATTAAAGCAATGGTTCGCAAATGGGGGTCTGTGGACCCCTTGGGGTCCGTACCAACCATCCAAGGGGTCCGCATGAAGAGCCGAAAAAACAGTGTTTTTAAAAATAATAAAAGTTTTATTTTGAACTTGCGCTTCAAAGGGGTCCGCGGAAAAAAATTAGTTTACTAGGGGTCCTCGAGCAAGAGTTTGATGAGAACTCCTGCATTAATGTAATAAAAAAATTCCATTTATCATGTTATTTTGTAGAATGATATTACAAAACTATTAAAACTGTATGTCTCTCTCTCTCTCTGGCTTTGTTTAAACCTATTTAACTAAAAAAAAACCACAAATTTTATTTTATTTATGTTTTTTCTGAAACTTTTAATCCTTATAATTAAATATGCGTAGTGTGTAATTGTCTAAATGTAAATGTCACTTTTTATAAATAGCAGACTAATAATTCACTTACTTCCTTATTTATAAAAATATAACTACAACAATTTTAACATGTGTTTAGACATTAACCACTAAATAATATATTCTTAATAATGATAATGGACAAAAGGGAGACAGGCACATTAAGTATGAACACTATTTTTTTTTTTGTGTTTATCAAAATTTATAGCTGGAATAATTTAATTTATGTTTATTGAAATTAAGTTTTTATTTAATAATGCGTATGTCTGTTTTCTTTATATCATTAAAAGGAGAGGGAGAGTGTCATTAAGTTTAGAAACGTAGACAAACATGTTATTTCATATTTAATGTTATTTAGTTTCTAATTCAGAGCTGCATACTTGGTCCTGCAATTCTTCATTTATAAAGCCCTCTACAACATAAAAAATCGAATGGATGTTTACACCCAAATATCATATTAATAGAAACAAAAAATGGCTCTCTAAGTTAACAGTCTACAGAAATTAGCTGGCAATTCTTTTAAACATTAATATCAACATTTTATATAAAAAAAATAAAGTCATCACTTTATTGACAGGTTAACGTTGAATTATCCACAAGTGAGTTAAAAATTTGTTGAAAAAAATATTTACAAATAAAAAGAATTTAAAAATAATTTATTTTTTTGCATCTGCTAAAGACGTCGTCGTAATTGCAGCTAAAGCGCAAAATAGAAAGAACAAATTGAAAGAAAAATTCGGTTATGTAACCTATTTTATTCTTATTTCAGAACTTGTTTTTTTTTTAAATTAATAATAAAGATTCAGATTGTTTTATGAAATTCAGAATAAAAAATAATTTTATTGTCCTTTTTTCGAATTATTATTTAAGGACGGTAACGAGTATAATAATAATTTAGACATTTCAACCGAACCTCTTATATATAAATTTTTTATATGTTAAAATTGTTACTTTGAACAACACAATATTGCGCCAATATTTTTATTTAATTTAATACAAAGTCAATTATTATTTATTTCTTGAGCTGCCTTATTTATGTGTATATTAATTTATTAGATTTATTTAAGTCATGAAACAAAATAAAGCAATATTTCTTTCATCAGGCTCTTCCTTATCACTAAATATTCATTGTAGTTTATGAAAATATATTATTTTTATTTAAAAATACCGAGTGAGATATTTTGGAAAATTCTTCTAATCGTACTTATTCCATAACTTTTCAATTTACTGCTAGAAATTATAATTCATGGATGGTGAGTGAATGTCACATCAATGAAAGACGGACAATTGACTTGGATTTAGGGTATTATAGTTGTCCTAGTGATGACAAACGGTATTGAAAATCACGTAATATTAAAGGATTCCAAAACTTCTACAACTCCGAAATTTCGATTTTCACATTTTAGATACAAAAATATCAGGACTTATTTTAAAAATGAAAAAATAATATTTGATTATACTATTTTTTATGCATTAAAAAAGATAATTTTTTGTATAAACAGTTGGCAAAAATAAAGAATATTTTTCTAATCATATGCTAATGTAAAATTCACTTATGTTTCTCCAGAATTTAGACCACCTCAGGTTATATAGTTATATTTTTCTACTCTTTATTCCCCAATTTTTTTTATTAATTTTTTAACTGGGTTTAAAACTAAACGTCAGTATAACAACTTTAATATGAATTTAACCTTTATGTGAATGGCAAAAAACACCTTCTTTAGGATGGCAAGGTACCCGGGTAACTATTAGAAAAAGTGAAGAAAATTTTAAAATGTTTGGTACAAATTTTTATATAAAGTTTTGCAAGCAAACATGGGAGTTGTAATATATATTATATGTATATTTCTGAGAAAATTCTAACTTATTTCATGCATCTAAAGTTATGCAATATGTCATACCAAAAAATTTTAAAAATTTTGTATATCAAAAGTGGCAAACTCTTTATATTAATAAAAATTTTAGTCAAGTTTATTTTCGACCGAGATCACATTACAAGTTCAAGTTTTTACCAACACAATGAATATGAGTGCTAGTTTTTGTTCTAAGAGACTTACTTCAACAGATATAAACAACATATCATCCATTCTGAGGATGATACAGAATATATTTCACCAGTAAATGAAATAGAAGCTTCAGACAGTGAACTGGTAGGAATTTTAGAAACTGATAGAGTTATACGACTCTAAGGACAGTATGGTTTATGATGATATAGACAGAAATAGTGAACTTCATGCTAAGTATGGTACCGTTTGAAAAATTCATCCATTTCCTGAATAACAGACAATAAATAGAAACATTCTACGACAACGTGGTGGTGCAGTCAAAAACACAAACTATCTACTGCTAAACAAATATTCAGAAGTAGTATATCTGCTGAAATACGTAATATATTTCTTCTGTAAACAGCACAAAAAAAAACAATCAGAGAATATAACACAAAAACAGGCAAAACACAAAAAACCAATGTATTTGAACCATTCAGGGAGGAAGAAGTAGGTGCATTTTTTGGTATTCCTTTTTATGCTGGCGTTCAAATATCAAATAGAGAACACATAACAAAATTGTGGAAACCATCTTATTTGCTTTTGTTCCGGACAGTAATGCCCAGTAATACCCAGTCATCTTCCCATGCTGTTAAGGATGTCAAAAGAAAATATGTCTGTCTCGCTGACACAAGGTTATGTTTTTAGCTGAAATACAGTGATAATTTGAAGCCTATTAAAATTTAGAAGTTCTCAATAAGTTTTAAGAATGTAGATCGTCGGCTTCTTTGAAAATGATTGTGTTAAAAATGCCAAAGGTACCCGGGTAGAACTGTTTTGTAAGGAAAAAAGATAAATTTATCTTTATGACAAGATCAGATTTAATAGAACAAGAGCGTAATTCTCTCTTTATGATACTAGAATCACAGTTTTAATTTTTAAAAATAATATTCGGATTACATCATCTGATGTTATTCCGTAGCAAATTGTGCCCGCTGATATATGATGGTTCGTAAATTATTTCACACTGAAATTGCATATTTTTTTAACTTTTTTCAGCTTTAACGCACAAAGTTTTCAATTATGTGTGTGGTTTATTTATGTCACTGATTCTTTCATAAACACGTATTTTGCGTTTGTTTCCACACGTTCTTTACCGCATTTAAAAATTTCAATACTTCACTTTGTTTCCGTTAAGCTTTTTACCCATTTCCATGTTGATTCATTGGTTGCTGAATTGAATTGGTTTTAAATGTGATTGCAATTTTCCATGGTGTATAATTTCTGTTTTTAGGCAGCCACTGTCAATGTTTGTACTTATTGTTTTATGACTAAAAAACAAAACTACAATGATAACAATAGGAAACAATCTAAAAAGTTCAAACAGTAGAAGAAAAATTGTAACAATGAATAACAAAAAAAAAAAAACATAAAAGTACCAATGACAGCATACAAATTGCGGTGGCGATAACGCAGAATGTTGTAGAAAATATTTTGGAAATGGTCAAAACAATAGCACGTTTACAGTTCATTATATCCTTTGTTACGTGCAGGATCAGTTTATTAACCTGCATGTAATTATGATCACCCTCACCTCTTTCATAGTTGTGAAAAGTTTCGACGTAACTGCAGACGCTTCGGGTCTTTTTCACAAAAGTTGTGAATTGATAGCTTATTTATATTTATTTGTATTCACCTAAAAACTATTGTTTTCAAAAAAAAAAAACAATTCCACAATTTCTCTTCATTTGTCAAAGCTGAATAAGTATTTAGTAAATTTAATTACAAGATTATTGTACTCAGCATTGCCTAGGTCCTATTTTTATGTTTCCTCCTTGAAACCCTCCTAGAGAAATGAAATAGCCAGGGGCTTCAGATAAGTAATCAGCAAACAAGAAATCACAACATCTGATGTTTGTAGTCAGCTTTAAAATTTAACGTCTTAGGTCAATTTATATGGAAACTCACGAGTAATTTATATGTGCTATGCTTGAACAGTCTAATAGGGCAATTATTAAGGCATCTAGCAAAAACATAATATTAGTAGTTATTATTTTATTAAGAATAAAAATAAATATCATTTTATTATCAGAAAGTTATAAAGTTTCTTAAATTTAGTAAAATAGTACAAGTTAAGCAATGTTTATTCTGTGTATTTCATAAAATATTATCTCGGGAAACATCTACTTTTAGTAGGCAGAAATTATATTATTCTTTCTTTAAAGATATTAATATTAGTAATATTAATAAAATTGTACTTAATTCTATTATTTTCTTATTTTTTTAAGTAAACATTTAATTGGTTCAGTTAGTTATTTTATTATTATTGTTATTATTATTTGATTAGTTCAGTTATTGGAAATTTTCATATAAAATTTCAATACACCAATACACTTTTTTATGGATAGCATATCAAAAGTATAATTTTCGCATAAAAAAATTAATATTTTGCTTTTTTCAGTCCATCTTACTTCCTGAAAACCTTTTTCTGAATACTTATTTTCTTCTTCTTATTTGCTTTTTAACGTTTAATATACAAAATAAATGATTACAATAATACACTAAGCGTTCACAAGCAGAAAGTGTATGAAATACAAAATACACCATACAAGATTTTGTATGTAAAAGATTAGAATTATGTTGGATTTCTCAATACAAATATCATAAAAAGTCCATATAATTTAATTGGCCTAAAGAAAATATCTAATTTTTTTAAATTATTTTTTTATTAAATTAGTAGGTGAACTGTTTTGATATTACAACATATAAATTCAATTAATTTAGGCTTAAGTTCAATTCCCCTTTACTTTCTAAATTTTTTTTAAAAAAGAAAAATTATTCGCAAATGTATGCGGACGTTTTCCAAAGAAAACATGAAAAATGATACACCAGCAGAATGCGTACATTGTGAATATTATCTATCTAACCGACTTACTTTGTAAGGAAGAATGCGAAGAGTATCCATAACAAATCACTATTATTTTGGTTAGACAAAGTCCATTCTCACTAAAACTAATTTTCTACATTTGTTTGCTGATGTAGCAATCGAGATAGTGTAGCATTATTTTCTGCTGGTGTCTAATATTTTCTGTTTTCTTGAGCAATCGACTGCATCCATTTGTAAATAATTTTTCTTTCTTAAAAATATTATTGAATGTAAAGTGGAATTGAACATAAGCTAAAAATTATTACTTAAGCCAAAATGGATTAATTTAGTTGATCTTTTAAAGATCTTTTATTTCTTTTTATTACAGATTTAAGAAGGCCATGCGTAGGACCAAATCCTGATGGCTGCTAAAATTTTTGTGGAGAGATGTTAATCTACTACTTGCTTTTATTTTCCATCAACTGCGTTGTTAAAAAATCAATTCCATCAATATTTTTTATCAGTTTGTTTTAACTTCATTTGTCTTCAATAATTATTCAATTTTTTTTTTTCGCATTAATTTATGGGCTCATTTCTAAACTAAAATTTTTATTTTATTTTTTTCTTAGTGCTAAATATTCGATCATCACAGTGAACTCTTCATCAATATACGTGCGATGCATATACCTTTTCTAGTGAGTAGTCATGCATATGCAACAGGGAATGCACATTTTGTTTTTGTTTATAGACTTCATAATATTTCTTACCATAATGGAATTTTTTCGTTAGTACAATACTGGAGATAATCACTAATTGTAAAATAGACAAAAAGGCTATGGCTTGTGAACTTATTTTTTGCACGTGCCTTCAACTTTCCAAACAAACTTAGTTTCTCTTCACCATATTTCTTCACACATAAATTTGGTCACTTATTTATGCCAACCAAAAGCAATTGTGCGTAAAATGCATAGGTCACGCTCTGTCGTGTTGGAGTCGTATTTTAAAGCGACAGCAAATTCCTGTTGTAGTTTAGGAAGCAAATCGATTTCTTTCCAATAGCAAAGCAATTTAGGTTTATTTTTAATTTTTAATAAACATTAAGTTTTTTATTCCGTATTTCATTAAAAGTGATTGGTAAGAAATTCACACGTACTCTAAACTAAAAATTTTTTAAAACAATACAAAAAATTTATAAAATGAGGGCTTAAAATTAATAATATTTGTAAACAATTTAAACAACATAAAAATAATGACGTTTTTAACTAAGGAGCGAATGAATTCGATATAATTGCAATTACATATGTTTTCATCACAGTCTATAAGACTGATAAATATTTACTATTGTTGAACTTTATTACCACAGATTATCAAATGCCATATATGGCCTTCCGTAGCAGAAAGTAACCGAAGTTTTAATTAGACGTCCCAGACATTAACGCTATAGCCGCAACTATTGCCGTAACAGTAATAGTATTTACTGCTAGTGAATAATGGTGCCATAGCATATAAGCAAATCTTATTTGTGTTGCCGTTGGTTAAAAAAAAAACGGGCAGCCAAGGTGAAAAATAAAAACAATATAAAAAAATAAAAGTGTTATGTAAATCTAGTTTAGTGAAGTAACTCTAATAAAAAAAACAAATAATGGGGTGACAGAGAATTAAAAATAAGAGAAAAAACATTAAGTTCTATATATGATTTTAAATAAAAATGTCATTGGCTCTTAATAGGTTAAGTATTTAAAAAAAAACAATTTTGCATTTCCTGAAAGATCTCCTCAAAGTCTTTCAAAAGATACCTATATTTTAGTCTTAAAAAATATGGTGCAAAATCGTGCTTTTCTATTAAAATTTCAAATGCCCATACCTCGGCAAATATCGACAAGTGCCAATTTTTTACTTAATGTTTTTTTTTTACATTTTAATTCTACATATATCGTTCCATGTATTTATTTATATACACTATACCACAAAAAATGTAAAAAGGGTTTGCCTTTATTTGTCATTATGTTTGTAATTTTTACAGTATTAATTTCCGACTCTATAAAGCATATATATTCAGAGTCCTAAACCTAGCAAAGTCCATTGAGCGATGCCCATCTGTCTGCCCGCGTTAGTATTGAAATCAACTTTGCCAAGGCACTGGGTGAGCTGGAAAATTTATATACTTCAATCGATCAGACATAGTTCTAAAATTTTTTATATTAAAAATTAGCTACATCGGTCAATGTCCTTCGGCGCAACGGAAAATCACCACAACGGCCTGTTACCTCTGAAAATTTTATAAAAAGTTTGATTGTCAATATGGGTATCATTTAAAAGATTTTGAAGAGATCTTTCAGGAAATACGTAAAAGCTTTAACCCATTAAATATGTATTTTTAAACATTAGTTGTATAGTTAAGAATTTTCCATCTACAAAAATAATTTCTTCTGTCAACTGTTTAAGTACCACATAACACTAATAAAATTGGGTGCTTTCACATTTGTATCTCTATATTTTCTACGAAATGACATATTTTTATAAAAAAAAGGATTTTATATTTGAATCAAGGTTATAAAGTACTTTCTCACGGAACTTTATTGACATCCATCCAGCAGTTTTTTACGTAATACGAACACAGACGGACAGATAGAGAACAGACAGACAAAAATTTCAAAAATTGATTTTTTGTATTCCACATTACTATCTGCACCAACATCAAAATTTTCAAAAAAAAGTTTCATGAACAGAAATGACCCTGTTAATGTTTTATTATATCTATGTGTTGATGCAGTTTTTCATTTTGTTCATCAAATAATCCACTGTTCAATACAAAAATAAAAAACAATAACGAAGTAATAAAATGTGATTGAAAATACCTGTGTACAAATATTTAAAACAGATTAAAAGTCTTCATATTCAAAAAAAACCTTGCTCTACATGTTCTTCAGTTAATTTTAAATTGATGAAATAAACCGAAAACAGAAAAATCAACAAATGAATTAAAAGTTTGTTTTTATCACTCAAGTTATAAACATAATAAAAGAAAAGCAATCATATTATTTTGTAATTCGCAAGCTTAATGTAAAAAGATTTCAATTTGATAATAAAATAGATTTACTGAAATATTTATTTATTTTAAGGTAAAGCAATCTTTACTAAAAGACTATTCAATATGCTGATATGGTAATTTTATAGAAGATGGTGTGGTGTGGCCGCCTTTGGCTACGCAAAATAAATGATGATTGTTAAATAAAATTTTTAATTAACAGAAAAAAAGAAACAAAAGGAAAAAGAAGCGAAGAAGCATTAATTGAAGCTTTTTAGATTACTAACTTATTTCAGAAGGAGTTTTTGTGCAAACACCATTTCGTAAACAACCTAGAAGCATCTTTTTTTATCGGGACTAGTAAGTTTTAATAAAATTTTTTATTGGAGAAAGCATTCTCAATGATTTTATATATGTAATTATATATCATGAATATTTCTTACAAAAAATTTTGACTTCAAAACAGACAAGTCAAATTAGATCAATAATGAAAACACCCTTTAATTAATAATTTCATATTTTTTAACAGTTCAAAAGTTTGGCTTAATACATTAAATACATCAACTATATTGACATTCTTTAACAATTTCCAAATTCAAATTTTATACTTGCTGTTGTAGCAGGCTCAGCAATGCAGGTTCTTTGTAATTTTCAACCTTCTATCTACAACTGCTTAAAAGTGTGGCCATATGCATAAAATTAAAAGAACTGTTGGGGAACCTAATAATTTTGAATGTTTACACTTGTTTTTATAAGGTATAGCAGTCGAAGTTTTGTGCAATTATGAAGCATTTGTCTAAAACGGTTCAAGAGATAAGCCCACATATTTCTTACGGGGACACCTTTTAATTTTAAGATTTGTTTTTATATTATTTTCTCTATTGGGAGCAATAGTGATAGGTAGTTTTTTTAAATTTCAAAGCGGTGCCCTTAACGGTTTACAATACACATAAAAGGCTTTTTGTAGGTGATGCTTACAGATAATGGGTCCCGTTTCAATTCATAATCTTAATAATTATGGGATATCTCCATACAACACACATGTTTTATAAATCGTAAATTGCACCACTTTCAAATTAAAAAAAAAATACATACCACTATAGATCTCAATGTCAAAAAGTAATACAAAAATAAATCTAAAAGTTAAAGTTAAAGGGTGATGTCAATTGACCTATAAGTGTCTGTAAATTGACCAGAATGTCGATTGCTATGGCCATTATAGTAACAACTATTAATATTAAAAATTACAAATTACAAATTAAAGAGTGCCCAATATTTCATTTACCTTAAACAGTTGTAGACGGTAAAATCTAAAAAGAATCTGTATTTCTAAGTCTGCTATAACAACGAGTACAAAATTTGGATTTTAAAAATAAAAGGTGTCCAAATAATTAATGTATTTTGATGTATGTGCCAAAACTTTTGAACTGTCTTAAGTATAAAACTTTAATTTGCATGGAATATGTATTGTTAAAGCCGCTAAAACAAGAAGTTTACAATTTGAATTTAGAAATTAAAGGCTGTTTCTCTAATAGAAGTAATTTGACATACATATATGGCCGCATCTTCTGTAGCGTTGCATACAAACATTTGAAAATTAAACAGAATATCAAATACTTTGTTTGGTATAATAAGAAGGTATACAAATTTTAAATTTTAAATTAAAGGGTGTTACAATAGTTGATGTAGTTTGATTTGTATGGACAAACTGTTAAGCCATTATGGACACATGGTTAAAATTTACAAAGAACCTGATTGCTTCAACAACAAGGAAAAAAATGGTGCCCTATATTTGCTGTTACTTGATGTATTTTGAACAGTTTTAGACAAATGGTTAAAACTAACAAGGACCTGTAGTGCTTAATCGGCTATAAGAAGCATAAAGGTTGGAGATGAAATATAAGGTTCTCATAATAGTTAAAGTAATTTGATGTATTTTGCCAATCTTTTTATACCATTATAGACAAACAGATAAAATCAGTTTTGAAGTCGGTTGTTGCAAGTGTTAAATTTTTAACAAATTCAAGTGTTGTGTTCTGCGTTTGTGCGCCAAAGAGCAAATACATCACAGTAGGATAATAGAATACCTGTTGTATAAAGTGCATGAGATTGATGAGTACGAGGTCTCACACAGACTAAAAATAAATAAACTAACAAAGTTGCTTCCCGCTGTGAACTGTCGCTAAAATGAATAAGTTTACAAGCCCACAACTACCAATGCACTGAAGGAAATAATCAAAGGTGCTGATGGTTGGTTAATTAAAGGAAAATTTTATCGAAGGGGCCCGTATGTGCCAACAAAACCTTGAAGCCTATAAAATATTTCCGTTTGTAACATATAATTTTTTCATTTCCAGCTAAATAAATTATATATGTTTTAGTCGTTATCCACTAAGTGGTGTCCCCTTTCGTGTAGATATTAAGTTTGCGAAGGGCGCAAACCGAAAAAAGCAATCGAACTTATTTAAGTATCAAATGACTTCAATGGAAATTAATTAAAATTATTAATTTTATTCATCATATTTACTTTAATGCTTGTAATCTCTTTGTTATTGAAAACTGATTGGTCTTTTTGTAGTTGTTAATAAAAATGAAATAAAATCCTTGTGTAGTCATATTCAATTAAATATATTGAAAACCATAAACACAATTTTACAAGTACAATAAACAACAAAATGTTGTATAAAATAATCAAACTGAAGACCTAAATCGAAATAAAGGGAAACTTGAATTGTATCAGGTTATCGAATTGGAGCGGGTAGTGGTCAGAATGTGTGCGTGTTTTTCTTTTTTTTTTGCCAACACCTCACAAATCACACATTTTTCGTTTATTCATCTATGCAACAGCATCATTGGAAAAAATTACATTTCAAAACCAATGTTTGTTAGTGCATAGGACAATTGCGAATGTTGCCCTTTTTTATTAACAATACGTAAAAAGAAACTGTCATGTATATAAAAAGTCATTCTGTGGTATTGATCTGAGTACACGAAATTGTTAGTTCGCATGTCGCTGACAAACTTAAACTAACGAGACGGCAACAAGAATTGGTTTGCGGATTGTTATCAAACCAATAAACTAAAGCCAGGTCTTAGCGGCAAAGTGACTAAATGTCTGCTATCTTGATCAATGATCTCTGTCGAACTGTGGATAGATTTCGTACCACATACTCTCTAGAGGATGCAACAACGCCAACACGTCGAAGGAATGTGCGCTTATGTAAACGAAAGTGTGGAAGAAGATCCGGCTTTGTCCGTCCACTGCGTGGAAAATTTTTCGCAAAGTGTACGACCTAAGCCCGTGTAAGATCCAGCCAGTGCAGAAATTAAAGCTACGATACCATTATATGCGTCGTTATTTCGCCGATTGGTCTCTAGAGCATTTAGTAACTGACCCGTTGTTATATCGTATAATTGTGAGCAGCGATGAGGTTCATCTGTTGCTTGACGGATTTGTTAATAAATAGAATTGCCGCATATTGATTGAGACCAATCCACAATACACCCTACAGACTCTATTACATTCAGACCCCATTGGTGTGTTTTACACGCTGCTGGCATCGGACCTTATTTCTTTCTAAAAAAATATGGTTGATATTGATTCGGACGAAATGTGGTTTTAATAAGATTGTGCTACGTTCCATACGGCAAAATTTGGCGACAAGTTAATTTCAAGAAATGGAGCTGTTAATTGGCCTCCAAGATCGTGCGATTTGACACCTCCCGATTATTCCCTGTGGGGCCACGAGAGGTCACTGGCTTATGCAGATAAACTAACAACAATTGACGCTTGGAGGCCTATATTGTTCGTGTTGTTCGTGACATACGGCCAGCAGTACTTGAAAAAGTGACTCAAAATTGGACGTATAGAATACGCTCCGTCAATAAATCATTTTATATATTAATGCCATGTTCTGATCTTTCGTATAAAAAAGTTCTTCACTACAACTTAAATTTTTTTGTTATGTTTTACAATTTCAAGTTCTACCGGATTAAAAGAAAACATTTTTTTTATTGCTGTTACTTAAGTAAATTGTATAATTTTATTATTATTTTTTTCTTTACAAGATTGCAGATGCAATTCGGGTATCATACTGATTGTAATGAAGTAAGCTTGAGTACGCGCTACGCTTTCATAACAATCAGTATGATAATACAACAGCATCTACAATGTTTTGAGAAAAAAATAATTAAAAATTTCATTCGTGGCTATACCAAAGATTTACAAAAAGAAAAACCAAGTAAATGCGTTTGATTATATGTGAACTTCGTCTGACCAATTAAGTATTGATTGACTATGAATCTTTTCGTATTTTTATTAACAAAATTAGTTGCTTAAAAAGGTGATGATTTACAAAGTTTACAACTTTAGGAAGATAAGTGCAAGGAATGTCGCCGTTGTATTTATTTTTAAATCTATACATGTGAAAAAGACTGTAAAAAGATCATTTCTGTACATAAAATATTTTTTGACTATTTGTTAACTTCTGTCTGTCTTCCTGCCTGTATGTATCCTCATCACGTAAAAACTACTGGTTGCATTTGAACTAGATTTTATTAAATTTGAATATGAGGAAAATTAGTAATGACACGACTCGCTGACGAAACCGTGGATACTGCTAGGTAAATAAATAATAAAAAGAATTAATAGTTGTCAATTTTTAATTTGAAATTAAATTAAATCTTATATTGGAGCTGTAACATTTTTCTGAGGGAACCATTTTTAGTTCAGTTTATTATTATTTTTTTAAGAACGCAATTATTTTCGGATTACATGTGTTACATGTAACTTATACATCTAATACAAATTAAGGAGAACTGGCTGCTAAGACTAGCAGCTCTAACTTTTTTCGGTAATTTCACTTTACGCTAAAAAATTAATAGAATTAACACAAACAACCTTTGCAGCATAATTTTGTGATATTAACTTAAACATTTGAAATATTTTTTTAAATTGCAAATAACATTCAATTTAAATGGCCATAAAATTTCTTTATTATAAATAATATTGCAGTTTAAATTATTTAATGTCATTTATAATAAAATTTTAAGATGTCAAATTTCAAAGCATTTATCAAATTATCACTGTAAATACGACACTGATAAATTGTCAATTGTAGTCAATTGTATTGAAAAAGAAAACAACTTTTAATATAACGCTGATTTCGTATAGCATTCTTTACTCAGTATTTCTACTTTTTATGTAAATCAAGGATTTTAGCTTTACTATTACGAAGTAAAATAAAAGATCATATAAATTTATATATATGACACTGATAGCCGACATTTCCCTTATAAATGAAAACTTTTTGTAATCTTTCTCCGTACTGTGGGTTCGCTTTCAATATAGCTTAGTGGGAGACTACTCTATTCTTGGTTGTAAGGATGTTGACTACAAATCGCTGTCCTGTTTTCAACCTCTGCGACAACCAAAAAGAAAATATACGTTTTTTCGTAGAAGTAAAATAGGTAGTCAAATGGCGTATCATCACTGTAGGCTGCATTAACGGCAATGGCACTGTGGGAAAAGAAAGAAGCCTTTCTCTATCCTTCTACATTTCCTGCCTGTCTTACCTCTACTCTATCGCTTTCCTAAGAAATGAATTACGATTAGGAAAATAATTTAAAATTGTGGCTTGAAATGAAAGGTTTTTATAAAAAAAAACACAAAAAATATGGGTATCAATTTAAGGTTATTAAAAGTGATCAATTAAAAAGAAGTATGTAAAAAATTTAAAAAATTCAGATAAGGAACGAAAAAAGGCTTTTTAAGTCAAACATAACTTAACAAAAAAATAAATAAAGTTTACTGCTAACATTTCTAAAACAAGTTAACTAGAGGCTGTAAAACAAAAATTATTATTATTGACACACATAATAAATAATTCACAGACATTGATAGGAAAATGATGCACACTAAAAGACAAAGGTTCGCGGGATTTAATTTTAGTAAAAGTGTTGAACATTGTCCTATAAAATGTTTATAAAATTAAAAAAAAAAAACAAAAAAAAAAAAACAAAAAACAAACTTTGTTCAAGGAAAATATACATATTGTATTCAAAATCATAACTAGAAACGAAATCAATTTTACCTAAGTGGTACGGTACAAATAAAAAACTACATGAAATAGAAAAGTACCCAATTCGTCCCCTGTCACCGTTTGATGTAACATTTGCGGTTTTTAGCAAATTTTTCCGGCGATGATCTCCTTTTTGAAGCAACTTAACTGGAAGTCTAGATCGCTAGATCTAAGAACAATAGAATTTCTTCATTTGTGGATTCGAAAATCTTACATTTACCACAACAAGCCTCACTCTTAAAATTTTAAAATAAAAGAGAAATCTTTAATTTGTAGGCAGATGTTTTGTAAGCAAAGATTCTCAGTGCCATAATTGTAATTGTTCATCAACCCTGGGTGGTTGTTAATGCAATATAATTTAGTAAGTTTTATGCCATCAACGTTAAAACTCCTTATTTGAACAATCTTTTCAAAGATGGTCTAAACTATGAAATTACTTTTGCACCTGCTAATTAGCGCGAAACAATCATGGCCTTCTATTTGAATTAATAACCAAATTATGCTTAAAACACATTTTAATTAGCACTAAACTTAAAAAAATCACAAAGTACAGAACTTGACACAGTGAAATTAAAATAAGTAGAATAAATCGGGTCATTAGCAAAAAATCTACGCGGCATTTTATCCACCAACTGACCTTTAACTGCACACTTTACTACTTATTAAAATATACTCTCTTGTCACTGAGTATACTAAATACTCCTTATATTCTAGAATACAGAAACCATAAACTTACACTTTCATTTAAAAAATTTAAATTAAAATATAATGTTGTGTGAGATTTTCTTTACATTTCAATTACAAAAAAAAATTTTTTCTTTCTTCAAAAATGTGTTTTGAAAGGTGCTTAATAAGAGTTTGAGAATAAAATTGAAGAAATCTTACTTTGCACAAACATTATATTTAATGTAGAATTAAACATAGTACTACATATAATAAATCACTTTGATTTAAAATGTTCGTTTTGAGAAAAATTTCAAATCACTTTGCATAAAATTTCAAGTCACTACAACCATTAATAAAGAAAATAATTTATTTTCAGATTTTTTTTTAATTGTTGTTCTTTAATAAAAATTTTTAATTAAATTGTGAAATGTAATAAATTGAAGCATGTGTGCAGGGTAATGCTTACAAATTCTATTCGTTCACTCAGCTAAAGTTTGATATAAACATTTTGACAACGTTTTAACTTCATTCCTTAAATAAAATTATTAATATTTTTTAGAAAACTTATTAAAAACATGAGTTATTGGCTTCTTTTAAATTTAAATCAAATTGTGCAAGATGTATTTATATTCTACAATAAAAAAAAAAAACTAATATTAATTTAAGACTAAATAGTCTATTTGTGAATACTCTTTTGTCGACCTTTGCTTATAAACTCTTAAGGTACTACCTTAGGCTGTGTACATTTTAAACATTTATTTAACCAACCAATTAAATCAATATTTATATTAAATCAATATAAAATTTAACTTCATCTAACAAAATTAATATTAATTAAATTAGTTGATTAAATATATGATATTTACAATGTACTCAGCCTAAGATAGATAGATGTGAAGAATGCTGATGAAGACTGTAACGATCCAGAAAATGAAGCATTACATTCTATGTGGTCTAATTTTTCACTTTAAATTCATTTAAAAATCCTGAGGAATAATTTTTCTAAGTGAGCAACTTATAAAAACTGTTAATTATTTGTCAACAATTATTTTTATTAAATTTATCATACCAATCGATTAATTTTACCCTTCACTACAGGCAGAAAAAGGGTATATCTAAGTTTGTTATTCCGTTTTTAATTTTAACAATATCCATTACCAGCCCATAAAGTAATACGATTCTGAGCTCTTCTGCATAGCAAAGTTAATTGAGCGATGTCCATTTGCCCGTCCATGTTAAAATACGCCAATCGATCAGACATAGTTTAAAAAATTTTGCTTTTGAAAATCGCCAAAATCGGCCCATGTCCCTTGAAGCCAGCAAAACACCACGCCTGCCTCTAATATTTCAATACGATTTGAAGCAATGAAGTTACTCTAATCAAAATAGAAAACACGTATATGCGGCGATAACCAAATAAAAAAAATCATCAATTAAAAAAATTGGCGCCCGCCCATATTTTCCAAATTAATTTGCAAGTTTCATAAAAAGTTCGATTGTCAATATGGTCGATATGGGTAGCATTTTAAGGCTTTGAAAGAAATTTTTCAGGAAATACTAAATTTTCTTAAGGCCGAACTTATTAAGGGCCAATTAAATTTTTATGTTAAATTATAAATCTAATTTAGTTTTTTCTTTTGTTATATATTAATTATAAATTTTTTAATTCACCCAAAATTATTGTTTTTTTTTGATTGGAGGTATTTCACTAAACTAGATTCACAAACATGGTGAAGGGTATGTGAGATTTGGCATAGCACTTTAAGTCGTTTTTAATGAAATCGGATCGAAATAATCTTAGAAATTATGGTATTATTTAATTTCGCTATATTATTTTTTTCTTTCTTATAAAAACATGATCTTTTATTTGCAACTTTTTGACAAAAATTTTATATTTCTCAATATATTTGTAAAACACAGCAACCAAAAAAATTGTATCTATAGCTTTTTGCAAAGGTCTCACCTATCAATAGATTACAGTAAACAACAAGACTTGGCACTCCAAGTGGCGGTTAGCCTTTGCGATTTTGGCGTAACTACAACATCTCTCCACCTCTTGCGTAACTCATTTTAATTACTCATATTGCATTTTTATATATGTATATGTATGTATGTATTTATGTATGTATGTATGTACATTGTCATTCAGTTTCATTATTGTTTGACAAAGACATTTTGTGAAATCCTTTATCGCCGTGGTACAATTCATTTTTTCTCATAAATTATTTATTGATGGATGATTGATACAAAATGACTTTGTTAATTAAAATACAGTGAGCAACATCTGGGCGAAGCTGATGAAATGAAGCATAAGTAATGCAGATAAGACAAAATAATAGAACTATTAAACACTACGAATTAAGGGAGTTGTGTAAAAATGCTGCATTAAATGTCATGTAGGCTCGTAAAAATGTGCTAAAAAATATTATCGAAAAAAAAATATTTTTTATAATTTATCTATGAAAAAACACTTCATTGTTTAGTAACAACAGAAAACTAACAAAATAAAAATTTTTAGCAATTTTTTCTTTATTTTTCATTTAAAATAATGAGTTTTTGTTTTACAGGTAAATTTTTAAAACAGAAAAAATCTTTTGAATCAAAACTTAACAATTAGCGCACATTAATTTTCTCAACGAAACAAAGTTTAATACAAAATAAATTAAATTTGTTTGTAAAATATTTCTTGTTTTTTTGAAATGCTAAAATAAATTCACTTAAGTGGAATTTACAAATTTTATAATTATGTGACAGCCTATGAAAAATTAATTTACAGCTCTGGTGGGTCGTAAGAAATAATATAATAAGTAGGCGCTTTGAGTTTTATTCTTTTAATTCTTATAAAAAAAACTAAAAAGATCTAGAAATAAGGTTAAAAGAACTAATCTTACATTAAAGTTCTTGCCTAGAAAATTACGGAATGCAGGTTTAAAAGAACCGTACTCTCCACTTAGCAAATGCAGCCACTTAAATTTACTTAAAGTTATAAAAATCACAATTTTGTAGAGTTAATCATTTTCCTTAAGGATGCTTTACATCCACATGATAGTTGCAGCCACATATACGGTCCAAAACAGAAAGCTATGTTGCAGTCTGAGAGGCCGGGGGTACTGCTCCTTGGAGGCTCTTTCTTTTCGAAAAAAAAATGCTTTTCATAAACAAAAATGTTTTCATGTTGAAAACAGAAGCTGTCGTTTGCAAGTTTAGTAACCTACCCTGTGCACCAATGCAATGGTATAGGGCTTCTAGGTCTCAACTAGATCTGGGGATCTCCCATAGCCATAGTGCGGACAGAGTTATCTTGAACTCTGGCTGGACACCTGGTTATATCACCTGTGCGGACCTCTACCATTAAGTATGAAAGTTGATGCTGTTTCTTACGTACATAACTTAAATACAGTGGCAAAAATGTATAAAAATTTTCTATCTTTACATTTTGAAAATCAGCCGTTATGTGTTTTCAAATCAATTCAGTTCAAATCGGCTGCTGAAAAGAGGTAGAAAATACCCTTCCATCTTTAAGGAGCACCTCTTCATAACAGTAAAACAACTGTTATGAAGAGGTGCTGATTTATATCCAAAATATTAATTTTCTGTTCCACTGAGCAATTTAAATAAAACAAGTAAGAGAGCTATATTTGGCTATGACGAATCTTATATACCCATCACCATCTATGTAAATCTAGTTTTAGAAAAAAATTTTAAATACTACATATATATTATTTCACATTAAAATGCCATCGGCTCTAAATGGGTTAAGCATTTTTAAAAAATTTTGTTACTTCCATAGAGATCTCTTCAAGAGCTTCAAAATGATACCCATATTTTATTTTAAAAAATTGAAAACTTCAGAGGCCCGTAACTCGGAAAATATAGGCGAGCTCAAATTTTTTCACTTGAATGTTTTTGATTGGAGCTACTTTATTGTTCCAAATGATTTAGAAAAATTAGAGGTAGGCGTGGTGTTTTGCCCGCTGCGTCGAAGCACATGGGCTGATCTTGCTGATTTCCAATAGCACCATTCGACACTGTGTCTGATCGATTGACGTAATTAAATTTTAAGCTAGCTGATGTAGTGCCTTGGCAAAGTTGATTTCAACACTAACACGGACGGATAAACGTACATCGCTCACTCGACTTCGCTATGCATAAGAATTCAGAATATATTTACTTTATGAGATCGGAAATAGATGTCGAAATTACAAACGAAATGACAAAATAAGTTGACCACTTTTTACTTTTTGTGATGAATAAAAAAGGGCATTGCTAATTTTTAAGACGCAAGTTGTCTCTTTTCGCTAACGCGATAAGTAATTTCTAGATTCGAAATGATAAGCAAATGGAAACGAGCTGCATTAACTAATAAACTAAAAAACATATAATGAAGCTAAAAGCATTAAGAAAACCAACTTTAACCAACAAAACTTAAAACCACAAGCACGTGCAAAACCACAAGAAAAAATTAATATACGGACGAACTGTAAGCAATAAAAAAATATTTTAATTGACTTTATATCATGCAAAAATATAAATGAATTTCTATTTGAATGAACTTTTCTTATCAGATTTAAAATGAAAAATATGTAGATACCATGGAAAGCAAAATTTTTGCAGATATACATTTTTTTTTAAACTTCGAAACTTTAAAGTACAATGATCCATTAAAAACTCAGTTTATAGAGTTTGCAATTGTTCTCGCTTTTAATTTTAGGGCGATATTTTGTTTTAATATGCACACTATTGTATTTGTAGCTTCTTAAATTTACAAGCAAAATTCTAGAAGTTGTTTTACTTCCTTTACGCAGAGAAAAAATATGGTGGTGATATGGTCATAATATTCATATTATGTTCTCTGTAACAATGCATAAGCGCAGCGAAAAAATTTTAGTTGCTTGAAACAATACTCAAATTACGATAAAGATTTATTGTTAACACATAATTAATATATGCACAAAAAATGCAGCATGTTGGTTTTATCTAAAAAAATCGAACCAAAACTTAAGTTTTATAAATTATTAAAATTATTGTAATATAATTGTGTATGATTTCTTCAAATATTAATATTTCATGGTATTCTTGTAACATATTTTTTATTAAAACTCTAAAACATGCGGGTAAAGCGTATCTATATGCGTATCTATTTGCTACTGTTCAGTGGATTCTACCTAAATTTTGAATCCAAATTGAAGAGTCTTATATTAAATACCAAATTAATAAAATTAGAACTTTAATTTTAATGTTTTTTTTTTTAATTTTTATATTTATTGAACCTTTTTTTAACAAAAGTAAGAGGAATAGAAACAACATAAAACAAAAGAATAACTTAAGACTATAGTGTATTATCTTAATTAACAATAATGTTTGTCAGCACCAAGCTTTATCTTTGACATAAAATAAAAAATAAATATTACAAAATAGTACGCCCTTGCTCCCAAGGATTACATAATTAGAGAGATAATCTCTATAAATGCACTCAATTCTAAATGAAACAAAAGTTATATACTAAATAATACAAAAATTAAAAAATCAAACAAACGAAAAATCACGCAATAGTACTATCCTCTGTGAGTACCAGGTGAGCTTTTTGTAAATAAACTATAGCAAGTGTTAACATTTATATAAAAATTAGGCGGTTCTTCATTGATAAAACTAACAGGTGAAAGGTAATTTGTATTAGTCTAATTAAAATCTTTTTGTTGATTAAAAATGTTGCTAATATAGTCATTGTCATGAAGCGAAGGTCTAGTAACAAACCTTTTTAAAATGTCACAAATATACAGACCAATTGGAGTAACTTTTGATTGACTATAAACATATCAACTAGAATATCGTTCATTGACTGATTTGTAGTTCTTTCTTTTACAATATCTCAAAACTTTCCGCTCTAGTATTTCAATTTCTTAAATTATACATGGCGAAATACTAAACCACATCGGAAAGCCATAAAGAAAACATGGCCTTATACTTGTTTTGAATAATAAAAGTTTAGTTTTCTTTGGTAAACTTTTATCATACAGAAGCTTTGCAAATGATCCTAATATTTTATAAGATTTACTTAATACATTTCTAGCATGACTATTAAACTTCATAAGATTGTTAAAATTAATTCCAAGATATTTTAAATTTGTAGTAAAGGGAATTTCAATTCCGTCAAGTAAAAGTTTTAGTTTTTTACTTTCAGGAACAACAAAATATGTATATTTTCCAGAGGCATTAGGGAGACAAAAAGCTTTAGATTTAGAGGTATTTAATTTTACCCACCAGTCATCATAAAAACATTTTACCATCCTGAGATGATTGAAGACTTGCCTTAAGGCATTCATTATGAGAATGATTCATTATGAGAATTAAGAAGAGAATCATCAGCGTACAATAAAGCAGTAGAATTTTGTATGACATGAGGAAAATCAACCATATATATATTGTAAAGATATGGTGCTGGTATGGAACCCTGAGGCACACCACAACTAATACTTTCAAAATTTGATAATTTACCGTTAAATTGAATACAAAAAGACCTCTTAAAAAATAAACTTTGAAACAATTTAACAGTAGGAGCGCTAAGTCCTATTTGAATTATTTTGTAAATAATTCCTGCATGAAATGCATGATCAAATGCTTTTTCCACACCTAATGAAATAGCAATAGTACAATATCGCCGACGGATATTGGAGATAACATCATTCTGATAAAGATATAGCGTCAACTGTAGAGTGTCCACTTTTAAATCCAAACTGCAATTTTGAAATATATGGTGAATTTACTTCCATGCTCATTTTTCCCAATTAATTTTTTCAAATAAATTGTTTACATCAATAGAGTTTAATTTCTTTTGGATTGGCACAATCTTCGATGTTTTCCTAGGTATTGGAAAATATGAATTATTCACGCAATTGTTGAAAACAATTGTAATATATTCAAAAGCCTTAGTTGGTAGCTTTTTAATTATATGATTAGAAATATTGTCTAAGCCACAAGATTTTTTATTGTTAATATCTTTAGCATGTTCCAAAACTTCATTTAATGAAGTGAGACTTTCACAATTTTGTGTATTGATAGCCGAAAAATGTGATGAAAACAAGTGTTTATTATATGGCAAGTTATTAAGAGTAGAATTGATGGTTTCAAAAAGTACCGAAAAATCACGGCCAGGACTAGATTTATTATAAACTTTTACAAAATGTTCCTTCAATTTATTTAATTTTAATGAATCACGTTCAATAATTACACCATCCACAGAAAGATTTTTAAGATGTCTATTTTTTTATATCCTATAATTCTATAAACCTGTTGGTGAGCAGTGGGTACCGCGTTAATATTTTTAAGTTTTTACTTTAAAATGTTTGATTGCTACTCCGCCACTTGTTTCTTAATTATAATATTTAATGAATATATTTATTTAGATAACAGTATGTACTCCGAATCTAGTCGATTAAGGGTTCTGTAAAATATTTATTTCAATTTTTTTTGCCAAGTGTATTAATTTTGAACAAGTTCCTAATACTCTCAGAAATAAAAAACTTCCGATTTTTTAATTCAATTTTTGCTGAATAAATACTACATATAGTATTGAGAACTTAAATAAAACAAAAAGACAAAATAAATTAAAAAAAAATTATATATAATATATATATATATATAATATATATATATATATATATATATATATATATATATATATATATATATATATATATATATATATATATATATATATATATATATTATATATAATTTTTTTTGAGTTTATTTTTATATATATATATATATATATATATATATATATATTTATTTTATTTAAATATTATTATTATATGCACAAAAAATGCAGCATGTTGGTTTTATCTAAAAAAAAAACTTAAGACTTTAGTTTTATAAATTATTAAAAATAATGTAATATAATTTTTCTGATTTTTTAAATATTTGTTTCTTTGTTTGTAGTTATTTCACTAAACTAGATTTACATGGCAGTCTTACCTTTTTTATAAAACAAGATTTTATTAAGACCCCATAGTTATTAGAGATGAATTTTGTTTACACAATAATATGCTTATATTGTAAATCAGAATGGTCTCACTCGAGTATTCGCGATTTTAAGATGTGATAGAATGTGCTATATAATATAACCAAAAAATTAAGATTTTACCAAAAGTTTTCGGAAGACGTCACAAGATTTTTGCAAAATATTAAGATTTCACCCAGGTGACCATAACAAACAAATATTGAATTTCAGTTGAGAATATAAATTTAGCCAGTTAATGTGTAACCGGGATTGAAATAAATTAAAAAAAAATTATAATAATAATAAAAAAATAAAAAATATAAATAAAAGTATAATTTAGCTAATTTTGTAGTAAATCGCAAGCTTTTTAAAAGTAAATATTATTATTTTTATTGTCAACAACTGATTTTAATTTTTGACTTAGTTTGGTGACTTTATTTGCCGTTACTTCTTTTTTAGTTAAAGTAATACAATCATTTACGACATGATTAATTCATTCAACCTACTTATTAGTTTTATTTCTCTGCCTGTTAAGAAAAATATTTTACAACTCATAGAGCAATAAGTTGGTTTCCATGCGTTAATGGAGTGATGGCATGCCACCATGGTCGCATATCCCAAGACTGTGGAGAATGCGTTATATTTAAAAAACCTTTGCCCTCGGGTTTGTTTAATTTTTGTATTATATTTTTTCTATTTTTATTTTGCTACAGTTGTGTGTTTACAACAAAATATATTTTATACATGTGTGTGCTTTTAAGCAAGTTTTGGTTTCTGTGTTAGGTTGCCTATTATTCTTAAACTTAACGAACCATAATAACAAAAGTGTATTTTCATAACCGCCAGCCAAATTC
The DNA here is from genome assembly GCA_937654795.1 of Cistogaster globosa. Classification (NCBI taxonomy): domain Eukaryota; kingdom Metazoa; phylum Arthropoda; class Insecta; order Diptera; family Tachinidae; genus Cistogaster; species Cistogaster globosa. The sequence goes on from OW569407.1 coordinate 25,510,518, forward strand.
ATTGCAACTATGACCTCTAAAATTATTATAACTAATCGTTGTTTCTTTGTACCATTTTCAACATTTTTAATATAAAATTTTTTTAATTCCCATTTCATTTACGTTTAAATAATTAAAAATAAATATTTATAAAGGATATTTTGGACTTTAAATTGTAAATGGTTTCAGGTTACGTTTTTTGTTGCAGTTAATATGATGCACATAAATCAAGTTTTTTTTTCATTCTTTTAATCACGCACTTTGTCAAGCGAAAGAAAGAAAAATATTAATAATTAATCGAGCAAACCTAATCTTCACACACAGTTCTATAAGATCTATGTAGAAAAAAAATTTGGGAGTTGTTATATCCTGCGTTTTTAAAATAAATTGATATCGGATGAAACCAGGTTTCAACAAAACAATGTCGAGTGCCATATATTTTCCAAACTGTTACATTTATGAATTCAAAAGGTAGCCCTTAAGAGCCTTGGTAGCATATTTATTTAAAAGATTATTCGTAGGTATTGGAAAATAAATTTTTAAAATTATTCAAAAAACTTAAGTGAATCTTAGTAAAAAAATAATTTAGGAGACTTGCAGTTTAAAAGTGACTTAAAAAATTTTTGTTTGACATTGTCTAGAATATAAAAATAATCTTTGTAGTAACCTTAATTTTTTTAAATCAACAAATGATTTTGTCTACCTTTAAAATATTTAAATTAAGGTTTCTAAGCCTTTAGTTTGCTTTTCTATTAAGGGTGATCGATAAATATGTGTGAAAAAATTAATCGTTTTAAAATGTTAAAATACAAAAAAATGCTGCTATCAAGTTCTTCAGCTTGAAAGATAATAAATCTTAAGAAAGCAAGAATAGATTTCATTGCGCATTAGCTCCAGCTTGTAAAGCAATATTTTACAATTTGGGTGTTTGTTAAGCTTTGTTTCGATTGCAATTTTTAATAATCTTTTTCGATAATAAGTATGTCAAGTTTAACGTTTGGAAATTTTTGTAAAAAAACTAGACTCTTCTTTTTCTTTAAAATATTAAAAAAGTTGAGAATTTTAGTGTCTATCTTTTAGTATTAAAAAGTTAAAAGTCAGTATTTTGTAAATTTGCTTGATTTTTATTATTATAACAGACATTACCAATATATTTATATATTTTATTTATTTTTTATTCTTATATAAAAAGTAATTAATCTAAGGTTACTTATGTAACTTTTGAAACTAAAATTCTCTTTTTTTCATGCTAAACAAGAAAATGCTAAAAATATTATTCCTAGTCAGAGCTTTTCAAATTAAGGCTGTCAGAAAACTTATTAATACCAAAAACAAAGGCCTATTTAATTGTGTTTTTTAGATAAATAAATTATATTTTTTAAATTTTGATATTATAAAAGGGACGAAAAAAACAAACTCAGCATGCATTTATTTTTCATAGTGGTAAATTTTGAAGTTTTTCGCCTGTGGTGTAGTTCATGTCTGTGGAAATCCTTGTTTTTGCTTTAGGCGCTTCTACTGAGGTCATTCATATTAACAACGAAATATCTTTTAATTTTACTGTGGCTTCCAAAGAATGGGCTGATCCTTACATTTGCCTTCTTGGAATTGCTGTTCGCCATATTATGAGTAATCAACTGTGCCAAACTAAAAAAAAGGTTGTGTTACGCAACTGACCATAATATAACAAAAATCCTCAACTAATTTTTAACTTAACATGAGCACAAAAATATGTCATTTTATTTAACAAGAACATTGTATTCCAAAACAGAAAATTTAGATGCAGATGATTTAATTTTGTATTGTATTACGAAAAAAAAAAAAAAACTGCGACAATTATGAATAAAAAACGACACCTGCTAAATGTGCACCACGACAAAGTTCTTAAGCACTGTTTGGCAACTTGAGCATGCAAAGGCTTTTTCTAGAATCGCTCTGGGACTTTTAGTAGCCCAATTGCGGCAACTTTGCTTGTTCACATACCGTGGGAAGTAAACAGCATGATTTTAATAGTTTTGAATCGATTTTTGAGTAAAATTTAAATTATTTTATCAGCTGCTAAAACTGTCAAAACTATCATGTTGTTGGCATTTCCACAATAGAAAAACAAAGGGATCTAATAATTTCATACCACTTATCCAAATAAAAAATTTAGCCCATAAAATTTTTGTGTAAACAGACGAAGAAGGCGCTTCCTGAAAGCTTTTAGATGAGCGATCATAGGCAGCAAAACAAAACGAAGAAAACCAAAACTCTGTTGATTTCTTAATTGCTAAGCCATAAAAAATGAAAGAGTTCTAGAGTTGAAAATTTCACCACAATGCGGCCATATTTCCTACAATTTTGCAAACAAAAAACAATTAGACACTGACCAACTGCACGAATTGAAATATGAGACGTTAAATGTAGTCCATTTATGATATAACAAGATGATATATATTAACAATTAGCTTTTATTGTTCCTTCTTAAATTGTCTAAAAATTAATCTCTGCTGTAGACAAACAGATATTAAAGTAGTCACATCCAGCAACATTGAAGTACAATTAATATAAATGTCTCATTACATTTAATAATATTCAATAAATATTATTTTAAAAAAAAGTTAGTAAGAAGATTCTCTGCTGTCGTCTTATGATAACTGTTATATTTTTGATATATTAAAATATTATGTTTTATGGTTTTGTACCTTTTAAATCACATTCCAAGGATAAAATATTGTAAGCAATTTTATACTTTTAATACAAAAATAAATACAAAAGAAAAAATAAATAAAACGTTTGGATGTTTGTTTTTGGAAAAAGAGCAGACGTTGTTTCTTTACTTCTAAAAATTTTGCATTTTTCTTTGCTATGATTTTGTTTTAAAGCAAGACAAATTTTACATCCGTGCCCTGGTAAATGCAAAGAAGGTTATACAGAACCAGTTCGTTGTTATAAATTAGAAATAAAATTATTTATTCACCATCTGGTGTTCCAGTATAAAATATATTTGCCTATTTCTTTTTATTAAATTTTCTTAGTGTGTATCTGTTTTGGTATGCACTAGTAAACAGCTTTTCCCAACAATAACTTTTCCATTATTTTATTTTTTATTTGTTGAAATTAGGTTTTAAGCGCTTTTTGTGATACAAAATGTTGATTAGTGTCAAAATGCTTCGAAGAATAGTTCAAAATTTATACATAAATGCATAGATAAATTAAAAAAAAAACAATATTACGAAGTGAAAAGCTACAATGGTTGCTTATTAACAAAAAATTAATACCTGTTAATTTTTAAACGAAATAAATGTTCAATATCTGCTTCACGCAAAGAAAAACATGGTTGAGGTAACCATAATCATATTACGCTTGTATAATATGGTTATATAGTATAAATTTATCATCATTCATTATTCTTGTAAAAGATTTTAAATCAAAATTTTAATTTTCCCAAAGCTGCGAACGGAAAAAGAAGACTGCTATTAATAAGCTTAATATACTCCAATAAATTCAATTTTGGGATTTTTGGTTTTTATTTTGGGAATTATGGGATTTCCTTTACCTTATTGTTACTTATTTTTTTCATTTGGTTCTTTGTATATGTGTAGTTGGTCAACTAAAATAAAATGGTAAAAAATCTGCAGTATTTATGCATTCCTTAAGGAATTTGTAAAAATTAAAACTTGTTTTTTCTTTTTTTGACATATTTTAATTGACGTTACATTTTTAAGTAGGTTTTTGCAAACAATTATTTGAGGAGTACTGGAGAATATGACTTATATCCTGTGATTTGACAAAGTTTGATTTATTTTTATGAACATTATGATTATTTAAACAGAAAATTTAGTACTCAATAAACAAGACAACAATGATTAATTCCCATAATAAACACCAACATAAAAATATTTAAATTAAACTAAAAGCAACCGCCAATACACTCACACTTTAAGAACTTTCTGAGAATTTGCTTTCAAGTTTTCGTTCAATTGAGTCTTTCAAATTAGCGGCGATGCCAGAGTTTAAAAAATGCAGCGTTTCTCTATCTGTCTGTCTTCTTCTACCACACATCTTATCATTCATCTATCCCTCTCATAAAGCATGTATCACGGTTACAAAAACAATTAAATAGCTATTGTTGTCTGAAGTTCTACTTCTCTAAAGCTGGATTCACCCATTTTTGTTCCGAAAAATTTTTTTTATGTAGTTTGACGTTTTTCTTTTTGAGAGAGAGAGAGAGAGAGAAGCACGTCAAACTTCATATAAAAAAAATGTTTCGGAACAAAAATTTTGTCCGGAAACAATGGGTGAATCCAGCTTAAAAAAAACATGTTTTTACTTGGGGTCACCCTTAAAAATAAACTATAATTCAAAAAATTAAACAAATTACACTAATACTAATAAAACTTATTTTTACTTTCTAAAATAAAATGTAATAAAAATGGAACATTCAAAATAAAAATTGTATTACACACCGTAAAATTAAATTTATTCTGAGTTTGGTCTTTTAAAAACCATCAATGTGTAAAGTCAGTTGTGTAAATTAGTTAAAAATATGAAAGCTTCTGCTGCTAGAAAATAAAAAACAAACACTTTTGATAACAACCTTAATTTGACTAATTTACAACCAAAAATATATATATTGACCCTTCACTTACGTTTGTTTAACCTATTAACCGTATATAAATTACAAAATTATTCAACAAAGCGTCAGCTTTATTCTTTGCTTTTCTGCTAAGTTTTTTTTCCTTCAATATATTTTCTTTTATTCCTTTGTTTATTGTTCTTTAAAAAAGGAAAACAAATTTAGCAACATAATCGGATTAACAGGCAATTATAATTGTGTTTACATGTTCAAGGTTTTAGAAAACTGTACATAGTATTTTACATAAAGCAAAAACAAAGTTGATATTTTATTGCAAAAACATTGCTATTTAATAATAAAATTTTTTAAATAAAATTAACAGTTTTAATAACAATTTGTTTAATACACACATTGTTATATGTGTGTTAAGACATCGAAATATAATAGTTTTAATAATTTGGTTATTAATATCTATGTATATAGTATCGGTATAACTTTCATCGAATCTTTTATAACTTATACAACTTTCACCAAAATAATGGTTACCGTTATTGCTACTACTTTATGGGGTCGGAAATGAATATTGCGGATATTAGGTAGATATTAGAAGCATAATGACAATCTTGCAAATACTCTGTCCACCTGTAGCAAAAGAGTAAGAGTGCTATATTCGGCTATGCCAAATTTAATATACTATATATGTAAATCTAGTTTAGTGAAGTAACTCCCATAAAAAAAGCAAATAAAAATTTTGCGGTGACAGAAAGTTAAAAAATAAGGAAGGAAATTAATTACGCTATAAAATTTTCCAAAAAATTTTATCGGCTTTAAATGGGCTAAGCATTTTTAAAAAATTTTTGTATCTCCTGAAAGATCTCTTTAAAAGCTTTTAAAAGATACCCATATTGACAATAGAAATTTTTTTATAATAATTTTAGAGGCCCACAATTCGAAATATATGGGCGAGTGGCAATTTTGTCACTTATTTTTAAATTTTCTCTCACTCCATATAGTTATTTTTTGATTGAAGTTACTTTATAGTTCCAAATGATATGAAAAAATTAGAGGAAGGCCACTGCTTCAAGGAACATGGACCGATCTTGGTTATTTTTAACAGCAACTCGCGTATTTAAATTTTCTCTAGCTCATCTAGTGCCTTGGCAACGCTAAATTGGACACCGTTCACTCGACTCCGCTACGTTTATGGACACAGAATATATATACTTTATGGCATCGAAAACGAATATTGCAGAAATTAATATGAATATTTTTTATTTGAAATCCTTCTAATGTTAATTTACTTTAATGTATTCTCGCGGGAAAAGCATATCCATATGGCCATTTCGCTACTTCTCATCAGTGGGTTTTAAGACAAAATTTTCGTAAATTATTAATAAAGTGAATAAGGATATCAGATTTAATTACCTTTCTTTTGGTGTGGATGGGCCTGCCTAAGCTACCCTCACAAAATATTTAAATCCCCTTCGCATTGACTGTCTTACTTGTTTCGCTTCGCTAAAAAGCTATGCCAACTCTACTTTAGAAAATTTATTGCAACTTGTTAAGAGATTATATAAGAAATTTGATTTATTGCTTCAAAACTTATTTTATTGAAAGTACTTAACGTTTTGCGCCATGGGGTTGTTAAAGCAAGGTTTGAAAATCTCTTTTTTAAAAGAGGATAAATTTCTACTGTTACATGGTTTCCAAATTTTTTTCGTAAATTGGCAAAACTTTAAAAAACCTCAAATTTTTTCGAATGCGAAGCATTTGTTGTAATAATTTATTATTATTAAAAAAAGTTTTAAAATTCAACTGTTCTTTTTTAATCGAAAGTATATTTACATTAGTTTAAAAGATTTTGCCATAAATTTCTAAAGGATGTTCCAAAGGGCAATGAAATATTAAGGTGTGAAAAACGACACAAAAATTTTTTTTTAATTAGAATTTTTTTCTTAGCAAACAAAAGATAGTACATCGATGATCCAGAAGAGAGAATTTGATGTCTTGTTAAGACTTTTTAGTTATCACTTCAAAAGAATCACTCTAAAAGACGTAGATTTATGCATATGATAATATATTTCTTAATGTTGCTGTCCGTTGCTCAAAACATTTTGTCTTTAGAAATAAAACTTTACCGACGAAATGAGAGTGGTTTTTGAAAACTACAAAATCTTATAACACCACCTATAAGAGATAAGAAGATACAAATGGATTTGGATAGGTCATGCATTATGGGTCCCTAAGGCGATGTCAAAAAATGTGTCATACAGTTTCCAAAACTAAGTCGCACTTATAGAATGCAAATTGAGATGAGAGCAATCATATGTGGAAAGTTTCGAAATCCGCTCAAGAATCGTACCATAAACAAGTTTAGTTTAGTGGAACGATACTGTTGTCACTGCAGACATAGAGTTTTTCATAAATAAAGAAGCGGAAGTAGTTGGAGATGTAGAAGTTCTAAAAAAAACAATAAAACCAACTGCTTAATTAAAACAAACAATCAAAAAATGCTCATAACACGATTAAATAATTAAAATATGAATTTAAGTATTCACAAACACAAATACATACATACATATATGTCTACAGCACACTATTTTATAAAGAAATCAATTACTTGTTTTCCTTTTAATAAATTTATAAGTGTGATTTGCTCATGAACCACCATGAATTCTCTTTGTTTGTCAAACAAAAGGCCTTTGAACATGAGTATGACAACGACAATAATAATAATAATAATTAAAATCTAAAAGCAAAAATAAAAAATGTATGTATTCTGAAAATAGAAACCAGAAAAAAACTTTACGAACTTTCAACGTGTTGCAAAAAACACAATGATGATAAGGGTAGGGATTAACAGTTATAGGAAATGAAGTGGGAGTCAAAAACTACAATCAAATTCAATTTATCTTTTGTATGAATGTGTGATAAATGTATGTTTACGCTACGAATGACACAAAGGACAAGAGCTTTTGTGAGAAGACATTTTTAAGCACAAAGCTTTGTTATTTCAAGGTAAAACAGCGTAGGGCACAGTGAGGGGCCTTAAGAAACATAAAAACTTTCTTTAATTTTTAAACGTTTTATCTGGTTTTACTTTAATAATTTAATAATAAATGAAATTTTTGGTCAAATTTTTTTATTTAATTATTTAAACTTTAGTAAAATGGTACTTATAATACAAACAAAAAACTTGTTTTTCATTGATTGCTTTCATTATCTTGTGTTGGTCTCTTTGGTGAACACTTAAGAGGAACATTATACGTCAGCTAAGTGGCTGCATGTTACTTTAAATACTCAAAATTTAATAAAAAGTGACTGTTAGGAAACTAGAAACGGTTTGACTTTTATTTTCGTTTTTTGGTACCGTCGTCCACTGTGCATCACTTATCATATTTGAGATAATAAAGTGAGGTATCTAAAAAACAACATAATTTAAGAGGCACGTGTTTAATTTAACAATGTCGAAAACGTGTAAATAAGCACATCTATATAGATTTACAACAGTTTTATTTCTTAAAAGATTATGAGAATTTATTGAAAGTTGCACTTAAATAAAATTATTTTCTGTTCATAAAAAATATTTGTGTAAGTAAAGTTTAAGGCAAGAGATAGATACAAGAATGAGTAATTTATTAGATTGTGCCTAATCTTATTTACCTTCCACAAAAAGAATTGTATTATTATTTTCTTGATTTGAAATCTTGATTTGCTTGCAATCTAGAGTTTATTCTGAAATTTCTGGTTTCCAATCAAAAAAGCACAAAAAAGCCGTAAATACAAAAAAATAACTTAAAAACCACGGCAACATCTGAAAAACGTTAGAGAAATAAAATCGGTTTTCACAATATCACTACAATTATTAGACCGACTGCTTTGTAAGCTTTATATTTCCTTAGCTCTTCTGTGGTCTTAAAACTGCGTTTCAAACCGATATACATAGATGAAATACGAACATCAATAAATCAACAAATGTTTTGAGGCAAAGAGAAGAAAACGTGTTCCTTTTAAGAACTTCTAAAAATGTACAGACAATTTGAAAAAATCTAATGCAAATTTTTCTAGAGCAACATCTGGTAAACGTTTGGAAAAGTTTTTAAAATTGTCTACAACATTTTGTAAATGATATTTAGATTTTAAATTTCGTATGCAAGCTACAAAAATTAAAACATTTAAAACAATTTTAAATCGATTTCAAACTCAGTTCAAAATTTTGGGCTCTACAAAAGCACATACATGTATGTGTGAATATCATGAAGTTTTACTAAAATTCTAGCCAGTTAGTATTTCAGTCAATTTACAATTTTTATCCAAATACGTTTTAAGTATCACATCCCTTCTTTCAGAAATTAAATTATTCCACAAAACTAGAGCTTTGAATTTTTCACTAAATCCTTTAAAACGCAATTCTATTTGCTTTAGATATTTATTATTATTTAAGAAGTGTATTTATCAAAAAAACCCTATCGGTTGAGATTTAATATATTCCCCATTTAAACGAAGATCATAAATCCTCTAAATATCTATTCATAAAAACAGTGGCAAAGTAAAAGTCAGTGTTAAAATTTGCCTTGACTTACAACTTGATATCTGATTTTGATGTTATGCATATCAATCTAATTTGGTCAAAATTTTCTTACAAAATCATGGTGTTTGTAAAAAACTAATTATTTTCAAGTTTAGTTTAAGCAAATTTTTGTTTTTTAATTAATACCATTGAAAAAAGTGGTCTGAATAGAAAAAGGAATGAATCTGAAACTTCTCCCACAAAGTGAATGGTAATTATTGTATAATTTTTTATGTATTGTTTCTGGATATCTTGCTAAAACAAATTGGATCAAATAATTAAGACCCCTTTCGTGACAAGGGCACAAGCAATTGGCTTTAAGACCGTCACAGTTATCTGGCAGTCTTTTTTATATGAAGAAGTTTTGCAGACAATTTGAAACTATTCTTGTAAAATTTCTTTGACCGAAATTCTCAGATTTATTTGAAAGTCACTGTGAACTCTAACACAAACGATTCAAGAAATAAATCAGTTATTTCTCTTTTAACCGAATGAAGAATTTTCATCTTATCATAAAATATATGCTTTAGGTCTGTTATTAAAGTGAATTATGCTTTTTTTAATACAAATAACCTTTGAAAAGATTATTTAGATTTTACAGTAAGTAATAGTGTAGTGGTTGGGAACATATTATGTATAACTTTTCTGCTGTCTTTCTTTAATCTGCCAACGACTAAATATGAATTTTTACTTTTTTTAAGTTTTTGTTTACTAAACTGTCTCCTTTACTGGTGTTTTATCTTAAACACAGCTGGTCACTAAAATAATTACCTGCTCATCACCTCAAGTCTTATGTTAATTAACTCTCTTCAGACTCATATTAACTGTCGTAAAATTTATGTTTATTTTACTCATTATACTTTGTTTATAATTTTGTAATTATTTATATTGTGACAGCAGCAAAAATAAAAAATATTTTTCGTTAAGCGCGGAACTTGACCTTTTTCAGTTTACCAACATGAATAGACTTTACAAATTAATTTTTGTGGCAGCGTCATTTTGTAGTGTCATCCAATTGATGACAGTTTTTTATCGGCTTTTAATGTAATGTGTAATGAAACTTAACCTAAATAATAAAAGTGTTGCAAAATGCTCTTAGTTTGTTAATTATGTTACAATGTATTTTGGAAGAGTGGTTGTAGATGGGTTAAATCCTTATTTGCGTCATATATGTCAAAAAGATGTACTAAGGCACTAAACTGCAAGTTAAAAAAAATAATGCGCAGTAAGCGGCTGCAGCTTCCTTAACTAAGTGAATTATATTTATATAGCTTCTATAAGTTTTTAGGGCTGAACAATGGCCCGATATGGCGTGAATAATCTTTTTATAAAAAAAGTTTTTATAATATTCCTTTCCCAAAAAAAATCTTTAAGGAAATTACACACCCCCAACCAAACATTTTTTTCCATCTTTTAAAGTGTAAGTAGCCTGACATCATTTTTTTCTTTGCTTGAGGATAAAAAATCTTTCTCCGTAACCAATTAAAAATACTATTTTCGAAATACTAATGCTGTGATATTGTTTCAGACTCTTTAGGACTAAAGACAATCATGTGCTAGCAACACAAACTAAGCAGATCAAATCATTATATAACTTCCGATTCTAAGCCTTAGTGGCAAAACATTCGCCAGTAAACAAGCTCTATATTCATCATCGGCAGAGAACCTGTCAAAATTACCCAAACCCCAAGAAAGAGGTTAACCGTTTCAAGGTTTGTCATATGATATGTCGATATAAATGTCAAGCTTGGGTCTGTTAGTAAATGCATCAGTGTTCAGCATAAGATCTGACTTAAAATTAATACTTTAAATCTAAATATTGCTAGTCTCATGTAGAAAGGCCCTTATTCGAATAGTTGTGATTTTACAGGAGAAGGTAAGAACGTAATAAAAACTGTTTTTATCACAATGCAAGATGCAAATGCTAATAAACCCGTTGTTTTTGATAATATTGCATCCAAATTTTGTGAAGGGGGTATCTGTTTGAAATATATTGGAATCAGACAACAAACAACAGTGAGAATAAAAGTGCTGGGTAAATATAATAAATTTATTATATTTATCCCTGAAGTTGATCCAACGTATTTTTATTTGTTATGTAATAATTTCAAACAGTAAAGAATTATGGCAACGACAACATGCATGAACGAAAATTCATGTTTTGTTACTTTGTAGCTTTATAGTTTTCACTGTTTTTTTTTTTTTTTTGAAAGGAGCAGGTAGGAACAATTGATTTTTTATTATTTTTTTTGCATTTTAGCTGAGACTTCAAGGTGTAAATTTACATGTTCGTTAACAGCGCTCCATAACGCTAAAAAGATGCAATCCACTGAAGTTGATGAACATTGAAATTTTTATATCGTTTATATTTTGTTTTACGAAATTTGTTATATGTCATTTTTTCCATCTTTTTTAATGCAAGTCTTATCTAAGACAATTGTCATTTACGAAAATATTCAACAAAGTCAAATGATAAGTTAACTGCGATTGTACCAAAAGATTGAATATACAGCCAATTTGCATGCCAAACAAATAATAAATATTTCAGCCTAATATTACGATATCATAATATTGATAACAAAATAGCAAAATATTATCCAAATCTGCGAACATGAAAAAATTGAATTTTGGACAAAAAAAAAAAAAAAGGAAAACAAAAATTAAAAACAAATCAATTTAAAGTTATTTTTTTAGTGCTATTAATCAAGAAACAACACGACAGTCACACTATTAAAGGCTGAAGCGAAGTTTATATATATGAAAAAATTGGTTTATTTGGAGTTAAATTAGATATACGCATTTTGTTAAAAAAAGCAAAAATTCTACTAAAATATTAAGATTGTTTATAGCTTATTATTTTCTTCTTTCTCCATATTGTGTACGGATTAACTGCTAAGAAACGTTTTAGTTGAAATTAAATTTAGACCTTTTATGTTGCAATGAGTGCAGTGTTTGCAAGTGTCAACATCGACTGCCCCTTAATCAGCTCATATTTGAGTTTTGCAAAAACCAAATATGCAGTTCCTTTTTTTTATACATTTTCAACCGAATGCTTTTGATGGAACCATTATTATCAAGAAATTCGGGTCAAGATACATATAATGATCTTATAGTAGTTTTTAGTTTCATTAAATTTTAGTTTTGGTTTTTCTTCATGCACGAGAAGTAGACAATTAAATCAAATAAAACTGAAATACAAAAGCTCTGCTGTCTTGCTCAAAGGACGCGCTCGTATTCACAGTATAAAGCTTTTAAAAATAAAAGCAGTTAAATATTTTACGGCTTGTTAGAGAAATATTTATAGAATTTATCCAAAAATATGTGTAAAAGAAAAAGCGTTATTTGGGCATCATGAACTTAAATATGAACTGCCACTGGGACTTTAAGTATTTTCTTATTGAAGAATTAATTGAAGCATGCTGCTTCCATAATTTAAAAGGTTATTTATTAGGAACATGTATCTACCAGTCTTTTAGTTTGTTAGTACTATTCATTGTGACATATTATTTATCTCAACAAGTCATTAAAATTAATTTTATACATTTTGATAACTCTTTTACACTGTTCTCCTGTAATATTGCTTATTATTGATTGTTAACTGTTAAATAGTCAAATAAAAAGAAAGATCTGCCTTATTAGATGTTAATAACATATACAGCGAAAACATATTCATTAGTATGAAAACAAAAGTTATTACTTGCCAATATCTACACGCTACTATGAGATAACTTATTGTATACATATATATAAAGTTTTGTTTGCTGCTGATAAATTTTGTTGAAAATATGCAGGACTTACATTTTAACAGATATTCTTTTTTATCATTTCGCTTTTCACATTTTATTGCAATGTTTTTTTCTTTTTGTTTTACTTTCCTTTTGAGGCATTTAAATTAAAAGTTGTATTTAATTGCTTCTTTATATAGAAGGCAAAAGTAAAAAAGAAATAAGTTTTGGTTTCAGTTAAAAAAGTAATGAAAAAATTTTACTTGTATAAAATTAAAGTAAATATTTAATTTTATATAATTATAATATTTTTTAATGTTTTTCAGTAAAAAAATTTTTAACTTCATGGTGGTGAAATTAAATTCTATTAAAGAAATAAATAATATGGCCCATAGTAGTTTTTGCAAATGATAACATAATAAATAGTAACTCATTTATAAAATTCTTGGAGTCAATAATCAATTGACTGTAGCATATCACACACATATAGCACACTTCTAAAAATGGTTTTCGATTTTCCCTGAATGCTGTTAAAGACCCATGTTTCTGTAATTGCTTCGTATCGGATGTAATTAAAACTATATTAACACTCTATCTTAAAGAGTATTAGCACTTCTTAAATTGATAAGCCCATAATTTTATATATTTCTTTAAGTCTTTGGCAAGTTTTTTATGTTACTACAGTTTGTATCTTAACTAATAAAATCACCACCATAAGTCTTACAGTTAGTATGGAAAGTTAAAAATCTATAGCTTTAAAATATAAATAATATAACTTAAAGAAATATAAATAACGAACCTTTTTACAATCTGTGACTAATTTAATTTTAGTGGAAAGCTTTCCAACCAACGATTACGGATTTATTTTTCACTATCATACAGTCGCTAGTACAATAAAATTAAAATTACTTCGGTCAGGTTTGTTAAATTTTGGAAAACTGTTTTCCTTTATGTTAAAGAACATCTTCTCTAATTAGTCAATTTATTTTAATTTTTAACTGAATAGAAAATGTAACTTAAAATAAACTTGAGATAATAATTTTTTAAATAGTATTTCACCTACAATTTTTAATGTTGTTGAATATGTTATAACGGATGAAATATAAAAATTTTATTAGAGACAATTTTAATATACAACTTATTCTATTTATAGACGATCTTTTTTACATGGTTTTGATTCAACACGGTTTACAAAATGAAGATATTAAACCTTTTACACGAATTTTTACCCATTTAGTACGATTCAAAACTCTGGGTAAATTTTTTTTGAGAATTCCTTTAGGAGAATTCCTTTTTTGTGCATTGTAATTGTTATCATGTAATTGTTTTTAATTCCTAATTCATTTATTTAATTTGAATTACTTTTAAGCTTAGAGTGCAAGTAAACATAATATGTGACAACAAAATAAAAGTAATTAATCGTTTTTGAAAAATGCCTTGTTTTTTATAATTTTAATAGGTTTTAGAGACAAGGAAGCAATTTCCTATTTTATCACACGATCAATGTATTTTTCCCCACTTTTTTTTTTAACCAATCTACGGGAAACAATAGAATCTGTGTATTAGTTTCAATTTTAAGATGCTTTCTGTATTATTTCGCCATTATTTATTAGGTCCGATACTAATTATATCTTTCAGCAGTGTGAGAGCGTTGCTTAAGTACGTCTGATCGGTTGTTATACCAATTAAACTTGATAATATTCTCTTTAGTATAATCATCACGCGCAAAAAATCGTTTTTGCTTGTTTTATATTATGAATCTAAAAAAATTTTATGTTATTATATTTTTACTTATATAAAATTCGGAGTTGAACTATGGATATTATAAATTATTAAAATTTATTTTTGCCCAAGTTAATTTTGTAATTTTTAAAAATCTTTTCAGTAAGAACAATTATTTTACAAATGTATGTGGACGTTTTCGTTAAGATTTTCTGCTGAAGTTTTTTTTTTTTGCTTTCTTTTGAAAACGTCCGCATACATTTTTAAAATAGCTTTCGGTGAAGACCGTCGTCACTGGCTGTTTATTTGGTACGTTTGGCGAGCGCTTTCGATGTGAGAACATCATTTTCAAGTCGCGTTTTGATTAGTACTCCTTAAATAGTGTAAGGTGATTGTTGCATAGATAGTGGTGGGTGCAGGAAGTTTGTCCGTTAGAATGGTGCCTATTAAAATGGTATTTTACCGGTAGATTGCTTGATATTTGCCATGATTATTGAAGGTATAAAATTTTAATATTCCAGTTTTTATTATTGGGTAGGTAAGTGCGACCATCTGTGGGTGTTTTTCATTTGTAAGATTGTTTTAATAATTTTAGTGAAGTAAAAATTGTGTCAGAGTTTGTATTGTTGTGTTTTGTATATATCCATATTTTAAAGAATGTCCAGTCTTCGTCTTTTTTTTAATGGATGTATTATTGTCATACATTCATCTATTTTTCTTGGTTCGTGTTCATGTGTGTTAAGGTGTATTGCGAAGTTGGAGCCTTCTCCTTTCCGTTTATATGATCGTATGTATTTTGTGAACCTTTTTTTTAATGTCCGTCCGGTACATACATAGAACAGTATGGTTACAGGTGCAAGTATGCCTGTATACTCCGTTAGTTTCAAATTTTTCGGTTATTTGTGTCGATGTCTTTAGGTTGTTTCGTAGAGTGTTGCTCCTTTTTAGTGCTGTCTGTAAACCTTCTTTCTGAAAAAGGTTAGTCATTCTATATATTTCTGGTCTTGTGTAAGTAAAAATGTGTCGTCGTGTTGTATCGATTGTCTCCTTGTTTTATATCTTCTTGTTTTTAGTGTTGTATTGCCTAAATAGTTTGTGGATAGTAGTGCAGTTGTAAACGTTATTTTTAGCTATAGTGTAAATTTTGTCGAGTTCATTTTTAAATTTGTCTGGAGAAAGTGGGACTGCCTTTAGTCTGTGATCCATATGTCTAAATGCTTCGAGCTTATGTTGGTGGGATGGTTTGAGGAACTGGGGATAGTTGTGTCTGTTGTGGTTGGTTTTCTGTATATGTCAAAGTTTAATGAGTCAATTCCTCGTGTTATTGTTATGTCAAGATAATCTAAAGTTCCGTCTTTCTCTTTTTCCATTGTGTATGTGATTTTGTTATGTATTGTGTTTAAATCCGTTAGAATTTCTTCTGCGTTGTCCCTTTCTAGGATGCATATTATGTCGTCTACGTATCTGTAATAATGAGTTATTTTATGTTTTTCCATTAGGGTTGTGATGTGTAGTTGTTCTAAATGTTGCATAAATATCTCGGTAAAAATTGCGGATGTCGGGTTTCCCATGCCGAGTCCATCAGGTAATTTATAAAAGTTATTATTAAATCTAAAGTAATTTTGTTTTAGTATCGTTTTTGCAATATCCATTATTTCGTTAATAAATTAATTGTTGTTTAAGTTAGAAAGTATGTTGCGTAGAATAGTTAACGTTTATTGCGTGAAATAATTTTTCATAATGTCTATATTTAATGCTTTAACTCGATTACCCTTCTGTAGCCATGTAAAGTTTCAAAACAATGGGACCAACCGTTTAGAAGCCACAGAATTATATTTATAATATTTTTTACTAAATCCCTCACGGTTCGATAGTTGCTTTGAAGCAAACAGAATGTACATGATAATAAAAAATCTTTAGGTTAAACTTCCGATAGAGAATTTATTGATTAAAAGATTTTTCAATTTGGTAGTAATTTCTAAATAATTCATCAACAAAAAGCAGAGCTGAAAATTAAATATAAAATAAATAAAGAGAAAGCCAGTGCGTTTCAGTGGGAAAATTGTGACAAGGCTACATATTCTTCCAAAGAACTTTATATCTCGCGGTATTATTTAACAGTATGGGAACAAAGTGTTGTCTTTACGGTAACACTGGTGGGTAATAATTGTTAATGTAGACAAGACTTTGGATATCTGCTTTACTAAGTGCTCTTAGTTAATGTATTCTTATGGTTGTTAATTATATTATTTTCCAGCAAAACAAAAAAATTAGGTTTTAAAAAATCATTGCATCTCTTGCACTTACTTTCTATAATGCATTTTTAATAAGTTCGTTTATTTTAGTTGAGCTATAACTTCTAAACTCATGAAAAAAAGTTATATAAAAAACAAAAACTATTGAAAAATCTTATTTAAGTCATCGAATTTTCACTGGTTGCAAGCATTCATTTAAACGTCAAGCCATTTGGTAATGTTAAACTATGCTCGTCAATGACAAGCTAACGTTAGAATCATGTGTTTACCCCTAAATTGAACCAGTTCACTTAACATAGAAACCATGAATTACCTACTGCTTTTGCATAGTTTTTTGCTGGGTTGTTAACGAAAATAAAATTCCATTAAATATTTTAACTAATTTTAAAAACGAAATAAAAATATTTGCTAAGAATTTAATACAGATTTTCTGTTGATTCTATTTTTATGTGTGTTATTTTATTTCGGCACTAATAAAATTTTTTTTCTAATTTGCACTTAAGTTTTTTATAATTTTTTGCTTTTAATTTATCTTATTTGCATTTCTTTTTTGTAAATACTAAAACATTTTTTTGTCTAATTTTGTTACGATCTTTAATTATTTCAGTATTAATTTAGAAATTTTGGCCTCCTTTTTAATACTAATAATAACAAAAAGAAGCGATTGATAAGAATTTTGAACTGATTTTAAACATACAAAATCACAGAAACCCATTATCTGGTCTATATATTTTTTTTGTCAACTACAGCGATTCGTTGTTATAAGTTTGTTAGTCGAATTGTTTAATTGGTGTCTAAAAATACACACGTTTAGTAATTTGCGAAGAAGTTAAGCACAAGTGAAGCAAAAAATTAAAACACTACTTTAAAAAGAAACGTACACAACCCTCAATAACGTACTAAATAACCTATTCACTTAAACGAATTTGCTCTAAGGTTAATAAATGGCCATTTCAAAAGGTCTCTAGTACTACGATTAAAAAAAAAATCTTCTTGTTTTGAAAAAAAATGTCCTTTTGACCCGGAAAAATTAAAAACTTAATGTCAGATACATATGTCTACAACATACATATGTTTATGCTTCAAAAATATAAGCCAAAGGGACACAACGACTAGCTTTATACATTTAAAAAAGGGTTGTGTTTATAAATGCCATACATGCGTGCATGTAAACACATTTATAAAATATACATTTATAAAATCGTACGATTTCCAATTATTTTCTATAGTTATTAAACACGTTATCATTTTTGAACATAATATAAATATTTAGTAAATATTTGTTTTTATCTACTTTTCAACTATATTCAATTTATTTATTCCCTGATGTAGCCACCTGTTTGTAAATCAGATTAACAATAACATGCACCACACTTAAACAAACCAATAACATAATAAGTCAAGTGGATAGCAACCCACTTTATAATTACAATTTCAAATGGCACTTCGCAAGTCACTAGAGAATCTCAATGAGCTGCCATTAAATATGCTTGTTATTATAACTGATAAAGTATAAGTTCTGCAAAAGCAGCAGCAACAGTAACAGAAACAGAAGAACGTAAAAGAAAATGAGAAAAAAACCAGTTAATTCAATTCATCGCAGGCGACGTCTATTTTGAATTTGTTATAAAACCACAATTTATTTAGGTATTTACAATTAAAAAAATTCTATAATAGAATAAATTTCATTTTTAAATAATGTGGTCTCTAACAATTTATAGAAATATTGATTAATTGTAACGTAACATGTAGTTGTTACAATTAAAATCTGATTTCATTTTTTTCGACATTGGCGAATTTTTTTATGCGCCACTGCTCTACAAACTGATTTTACCCAACTAAACGTAATTATTCATTACCTTTATACAAACAATATTGTCCTGCTTTACATACTTTCTTAGTTTAACAGAAAGACGGCTAATGGATGTGCAAGATCACCTCTTTTATTTATCACATTAAACAAAAGGTCCATCTCAATAACATGGATCCACTGGCTTAGTTTAATAATCTTACTGGCAAAAAGATATGGCTGAAAACATGTAAAATTATATAAAAAATACATATTGAAGTTCCGAAAAATAAAATATCGTCTTAGTTCCATATGCCAACTATTTACTCTAATTATACGTAACTTTTATGTGACCGTCATATAATTTAAAAAGGAAATTTTTTAAAAGCTATTGGAAGTAGAAACTTCGGTACTAATATGATGGGCCTCATTGATCTTTTATTTGATCCTTAAAAAACCTTCGTATTCAGTTAATTGATTTAGCAGGATTTAAGTCTCGACGGTTTCAAACAAATTCAAATACAAGTATCTTTAAAGAAATAAATAAAATAAAATAACATTTATTGCCTCTGGTGATAAGGGTGTGTCTTCGTTGGAAATAGAAAATATTCAGTCTAATTTTCTAAAACTTAGTTTATGGTTTTTGGAATAACCTCGGTCAGGTCATCAAAAACGTAAATGTTAAAAGCAGCAAAACAGCTTCATTATCAGCCCATTTTTCAGTTGTAATTGTTTTTTTACAGACGTGAGCAAATTTTAATATTCTGTAATATAAAGATACAAACTGGACACTTAGTTTTGCACGTAAGAATGATCTTGAGGTTAATCTTTTTTTGTTTAAATAAAAATTGCGTCTCATATATTTATTTATTAAAAAATTATAGGATACATTTTAAATATTTGTTGCTTGTTTTTGGAAATTTCAAAGAATTATGGTAAAAACTGTCCAATTTGAAAAATGTAATAATATTAACTATATAATGATATTTCTATTAATTAAGCAAATCAAAAAAGTTTGTCTGTGCAGGAAGGACTAAAAATCCCAAAATAGGATATTTTTACTTTTTTGCTTATTAAGTACACATACGGACTAGAGCTCATGAAATACTCTTATCAACAATTCAGATTCCATTTAGCTTTGTCAGCTATGTAGTCTTCTTTTTCCGATCACAGCTTTGCCATCTTAGAACGTATAGGGTAAATCCAAAATTTCGATGTTAAATAGGTTAAATTGAGGTACCTGCAACTTTTAAGAGAATAAACAATTTTATATGAAATTTGATGCAAACATACACACATACAGTTAGCATAAACAAAAATAAAACTTTTTATATATTCCTTAAGAAAATTTTTTTCTATCGAAAAAAAATAAAACTGATGGTGCTTTTAAGGCTTAAATACACAAAAATGTGTTTTATTTTTTATATAAATTTTTTGATATTTCGCTACTTTGTTGTGTAGCATCATTAGGAAAATAAATATTTATTTAAACAACATAAAACAACTACAAAAATGTAATCAAAATTACTTCAAAATACAAAAAATAACAACAAACAAAAAACAGATTATTTTGTCATACAAAAAACTAAAAAAAAATAAGGACAAATTACAAAATTATTTCTAATTTACTAAACGTCTATATATCTGAGCTACATTTTCTGTGTCTGCCTTAAAATAATTTCTCTGTGCTGTTGGAGTATTATTAATCTGTAACATTTCTAAATTTTGACGTGGTTTATTATTGTTTTCTGTGTTTATTACTGAATCATTTTCAAAATTGCGATAGTAATTTAATCTGGCACAATGGGATTATAATGCAGTTTTTTCTGAATTAATGTTTTTTTTTTGTTTTTTTTGTGAATTATATATATGACCAGCAATTCTAGTTTTTAGTTTATTAATCGTTGTTCCTATATATACTTTATTACAAATTTCCATATCGTTTTTGCTACATTAAATAAGGAATATTAAAGTGTACTTATTATTACATCATTGACTGTATTTTATTATTACAAATTGTAATTAATTTTACTTAAAAGTCAATAAATTTTTTTTTACTCTCTTTTGACAATAAAGCAAATCCATTTATTTTACACTACAAAGTAAATTTAAATCCGATTATTATAAATTTTTTTCTGTAGAAAATAATAACAATTGCTTTACGTAAATACATAGCCTATACAATGTTAATAATTTTCGCTATTATAATTATTATTTGAAACATTTAAAATATTTAAAGTTACTTGCAATAATAAAAGCTGTAAATACAAATAATTGTTTCTAAAAGGCTGAAATGGTAAAAATTATGCTAATTATGGAAAATCAAAAGCCTTTAGTCAAATGAACAGAATTTTAAGTGAAAAGGTATAAATTTTAAAATTAATTGTTAGCGTGTGTAATATCTCTAGGTTTACAAGCTAAATTTTAGAAGTTTATACAAATTAAATCCAAAAAATTTAAAGTATCCTTAATTTAACAGAAATTTTTCTTAAGACAGCTTAAGGGTTTAAGGACAACTAAGCTTGATATATATTTAGGATCAAAAATTTGTTTGTTTAGATTGTCCAAAATTTTTTCAATGAATAAGGGAACCAAATATTCAGAATGATTTTTTAGAAATTTAAAGATATTGTTTTTTAACCGACTTCAAAAACAGAATGTTATCAATTCGTCTAAATATTGTGTTTTTTTTAAAGGTTTTTGCCTGCTCAGTCTTTTTTTTTTTTTGCTTACAGACTGGTCCCGTTATAAAATCAGTTTATAATTTTAGAAATTAACAGGCGTCCCTAAGGAACATGCATTTTTTACGTGTATTACAAACCGTAAACGGCGCCGCTTGAAAATTTAAAAAAGCTGCGTTCATATAGCACCGAATAAAAAATAAATTTAAAAATTAATGCTTATATTAGTCATTTTAATGCTAAAAATATTAAACAATATAAATTAAAGGATGTCTCAATAGGTAATTTAATTTGGTCCATGTGACTAGTCTTTTGAAACGTTATAAACAGACTGCTGATACTCAAAAAGGACCTCCAGTGCTAAGTCCACTATAAATACAAGTACAGAATTTGAATTAACCATATAAAGGGTGTCCCAATATATGCTGTACGTGACTTATATTTTGAACCATTATGGACAGAATGTTGAAAAAATAATCTCTATTGCTAAGTGCGCTAGAACAACAAGTATAAAATTTAGTTTGAAAAATAAAGAGTGCCCCTATAGTTGATGCAATATAATGTAAACTTTTTTATTGGTTTTTTTTTTGCTAAAATTGTATTGTCATTACACAGGGTATTCGCCCAATTAGCGTGTCTGAAATTAAAACAACTTCCAAGTTTGTTTGCATCAAAGTTTAAATAGATATAAAGTTAATTTAACGTTATACGGGAAAATTATTTATGCCAAAATATAAGGGGGGAAGCCAAATTGATAACTCTTTGTTATTATATGGAGGTTTCTAATTTATTGTGTGATTGTTTTGGTAATTTTCTAGAACCAAATGTTAAAATATATTAAATCGATGTTTTACGATCATAGTGTTTTAAATTTTTAATATCCTTCGTTTATGAGCACACCTGTTTGTTTATCCATTATATTGATAAGAGGTCGTTAAATGAACAAATTTCATCTAGAATTAACGAGATTGAGCAATTACAGGTTTCTGATGGTCTTAGATATCCTACTTTGCATGCTATACAATGAAATTGTTAAAGTCTTATTCCTTTTCAGAGAGATCTACTTAAACTCAGTCGCTTAAACTCAGTCGCTTCAGTTGCAAATTTTGAAAACAGAATTTAATAAAATTGCAGAAACAAAAATTTCATGTCTGGACGAGGACAAAAGAGTATTCGAAAGCTTACTTTATTTAACATTAAAAGAAACTAAATTGTAGTCATTACCAGTCACATTATTTGCTTAATCAATAAAATTTTTAACTTTAAATTGCAACTCTTAAATCTTTTTATGAAATATCCTTTCACTAAGCAAAGGGTGTAATTGTTCCTAACATAATTTAGTCAAAAAAGAAAAAAAAATACAGCATTAATTTTGGAATATAAAGCTAAAATGACTACTAAAGATTTGCCTCATTGATCTTAATAGGTGTTATTTTCAATATTAATATTATATAGAAGATGAAACATCCAACGCCTAATACCAAATCTTTAATCTACATTTACGTATAGTATTGTCCGAGGCTGTTTAACTGATTTCAACTCAATTTTTTTTCTGCCTTTTTGCAGACTTAAGTAAAGGAGTTATTTTTGAAATAACTTAAAATGATTTAAAAAAATTTTCAACTACGAGTATATTAAGTGTGGATAAATGTTAAACGAGATTTAAATTTCACTAGAATATGTTTTTTTTTTTTTTAAATTTATGTACTAGATTATTCAGTTATAATTGAACTAACAAAAAGTTTTAAGATTTTAAGTTTAAGTTTTGCTTTTTAAGTTTAACCAACACAGACAAAGGATGATTTTGCTTCATTTTTTCTGATGTTCAACCAAATAAAGGGTATATTTACTTCTTAATCGGACGTAAGCTGCGAACCAACAGTTTTGGATGTATTTCTAGCTTTGGCACATGTGTCTTTGCGCTAACCAAGTTTACAATCAAGCCACTCTGAATGTTAAGCTGCAGTTATCATTTTTAATATTTTGTTTTAGCGCCTTCGATTTTTTCTAAACTGAACTTCATAGTATTACGAGTATATTCAAATCAGAATCGCATTATACACAAGAAGTTCGCAATTTTTTATATAGAGATTCTGCCAATAATGCTGTTCACCTGCGTTTCTCTTGATTTGAGCTATTATTTCGTTACTCAAAGTAAAGAAAGTGTTATGGCTTAATTTTTCTTTAAAATAAATAATAAGCATTGATACCACCATTATTAATGGTTTGGAAATCGTCGATAGAATAGAAAATAAAAATAAAATTAAAAACGACATTGCAAATATTGGTGTTGTTTTGACCTAAGTCGCATGTTCTCTTGGATAGTAATAGACGTACAAAATTTGACCATTATTGAACGTATAATTAAAAACTTAAAGGTAATCCTTTAAAGGTTCTTTCTATGTTGAACCAAATTAGAGAGACTTTTCGCTACTGCGAGAAGTAATCAAAACAAAAACTATGGAATGTACCCTAGATGACGTAAGCTTGGCATTTATGGCCTTATACTACTATTTCGAAGCGAAGCAAATAGAAAATTACACAAAGTAAATCTTCTCTCCAGTTGTATATCTACATATCTGCATATATAAAGAACAAAATGTATTTGTCATTGAAAAGCTGTAGCTGCCTCCACCATTAGACAAATTTCTCGAAGTTTTTCAATAATTTAAGTAGGCGTGCATATTTTTCTACATCGTGTAACTTAGAAATTATGATAGTAAGAGCCTTGTATGCTTATAAGTAACTTCCTTATAAAGGCACATAGTCAAGCAAAACATTGGAAAAGTCTACGTGGTACATTTCATACAATGTGAAAAGGTATAACATTTAGCATTAGAATTGATATAGATAGATTCTTGATACATTAAAAAAGAGAATATGTTAATATTGCCGCTTAAATCTATTTTTAACTCATACTTACAAACTGGTTGCATTTTAATTTGTATTTAAAGTTTTTGGCGATCGACTCATCTGCATATTATGAAGTCAGTTTATATTTAACATATGAAGAATTGTGTTACTTTTATTCTAACTTTCTTTTTACATATGTTATATTAATAAAAGTATTGTTTCATACTTTTTACCAACTATAAAAATCCGCATCGTTATATACATATATATATATATTTTTTTAAACATGAATGCCTAACAGCCTAAGGGTTGTTTGATGTTATGGCAACACTTGTACTGGCGACATTGATTTTATCATACTTTGTACTAAGCACATTCATTGTATGCCGAAAGCCGATGCCACAAATATAGTCTGATGTTGCATTAACAGGTAATAAAGCTTATTGGAAAAAATGATGATATTATGCCATGAGAATAAAACACTGATATTTTAAACAAAAATATTCGTACAACAAACAAAAATATTCATACAACAATATTCATCGTCCAGCAAAAAAGTTTTGAAAGGTAAAACTCAGTCCTGACTGTTTTCCACAGCGTGAAAAAAATATTTGGTCTGTTTTTGCTCTTTTAAATATAATATTTAACTTAACTTTAAACTTTAAAAATCGTGCTGATTATCCCGACCGAATTATTAAAATCACCGATATTGACTATTGAAGGTGAAATCACGTTTCGATGGCAATTTCGCTACCGCTTGCATAGCTCTTCATGAAACTTCTCACTTACATTTTAAATAAACTAAAGATTTTTGTCGAAACAATAAAGTAAAGACAAAAATCAAAGTTTAAGCAAAAACAACAATAATCATCATTGGTTTTGTTTTTCTTTGTCCACTGTAACGATTTTTTTCAATGTATTAGTTAATTTAATGTCCGCTAACAGAATATTTTATTTGTAGCACTTTGGCTTGAAATAGCATTTTAAAAACAAATTATTTGGTAAAAATCACATTATCACGTTATCAAAATTCGGCATTACCAATACAATCTAATTTACAGCCTGTTTATAGAACACGTCACGAACAAAACGAAACCGGATGGCATATGGACGAATACGTAATAATTAGCGTCCATGTAACACGTTTCGGTTTTTTCGTTTAACTTACGTTGTGTTTCGTGTAAATGAATGTTGTGTCAAATCGTAGTATTGCCAATGTGTTAATTGATATTTTTTATTTACTTTTTTTCATATACATTTTTTATTTATGCCTTAAATAATGGTAATCCTACTTCGGCGCTTAAAAAGAAACAGCTGAGTTAAATAAACAAAACAAAATTATCAAACAATCAATTTGTTAAAAAATTTTTGCAAATAAAAAGTTTAAAGAATAAATAAATAAAAAAGTTTAATAATAACTAATAATTGTTAAAGTGTGAGTGTACTGATTATATGAATATATAATACTTCTAAAGTAGATGCAGACGTAGATGTTTTATTAGTGAAAGTGTTAAAACGAATGGTATTTTTCCTTCGCTCAGCTTCGACGTTTCTGACACTACAATGCGCGATACATAAACCAGAAATAATTGTCATTTGTTACGTTTTTTACAGAAGAAATGACATTCGTGTTTTAAAGATCCAAAGATGGAAAACGGTAACGTTCTTGCGCGTCTAAACTGCAGATTGTGTTCTGTAAACTGGCTGTTATAGTCATGAAAACGTCTCATGGCACAAACAAAAATAAGTAGATTTTTTTAACATCAAATGAAGATAAAAGGTTGTTTCGTTCGTTTACGTCGTAAGCTGTGGGATATTATTCAAATGTAACTAACTATAGGTCATTTCTAGAAATCAGTTATCCGTACCTATGAGGTATTATCGTGTTCAGCACGAACAGTTTAAATTTGAAGCAAGGATAAAAAGTCCCCATTTCATGACTTCGTCAGCTTCTCAGTTCTAATTTTCTTATAATTCAAATTTAGAAAAATGAGTTGCTAAATATTTTGGTTAAAAGTTAAAAAAATTTTCCGTCTACAAATACGACTATATTAATTATTATTACTATTATGCAGGTAAAATTGGATGCTTTTAAATTTTGATCACTGTTTTCTCTAAAAAATGACCTATTTTTACGAAAAAAAAGTTTATATAATAGTTTTAACCAAGGCTCTAAAATCCATTAATCTCACATCGGTTAAGCACAAAATTTTCAAAAAATATTTCATGTATAGATCGGGACTTATCAAGACAGTAAAGAGTGATAAGGTGGATTTTTCGCGAATCTGTAAAAAAATGCATGAAACTGTTGAAAAGAAGGAAAATTATACCACAAAAAGATGAGTGTAACCGAATAAAAAAAATTAAATCAAAATGCATTATTATTTAACTAAAAAAAAAATAACACAATTTATTTGTAACAAAATAATTTTAGAAAATGATCTACGCAAGTCAAGGTGATGAATGCAAAGAATGCTGATGATGGATTTGGCGGTCCTGAAAATGCGCCATTACATTCTGTCAGCATCTAATTTTTTCTTCTTTTCTTTCGAAAACGTCGGCGTACATTTAAAAAAGTAAATTTTAATTGATTTATGAAGATCACTGGTTCAACCCCTGGCTGGGAAAAAATTAAAAAAATAATATTAAAAAAAGTATCTCCAAAGTATCAAAAAATTTTTTTTTTCAGTTAAAGTTGCGTTTATTA
Source organism: Cistogaster globosa (assembly GCA_937654795.1). Classification (NCBI taxonomy): domain Eukaryota; kingdom Metazoa; phylum Arthropoda; class Insecta; order Diptera; family Tachinidae; genus Cistogaster; species Cistogaster globosa. The sequence goes on from OW569407.1 coordinate 25,537,360, forward strand.
ATAAAAGGTATTGATCAAATGATTTTTTGTAATTTATCTCAAAAAATGCTATTTCTAATGGCTTTGAATTTAAGTTATACAAAAAAATATATTTGTTTCCTTGAAGTTTAAAAAATACATAAAAAATTGTGTCAATGATATTTAAACTATTTTCCTAAGGCTTTTAATTACAAACCGAGTGAAATGTAGCAAAAAATATTTTTTTTTAAAATTAAGCAATATTTCTGTGGGGTACTTAAATTATTTATTTCTTTGTGAAGTTAACAAGTTGTATTGAATACTATCTCTTAAATATTACAGCATACCTTCATTAATTTTGAAAATACGTCTTCAATTTTACAAAAATAAATTCAGTTCTACAAAACTTTCTAAAGTCTGCACCTTAAAAAAATAAGGAAAATTTAATGAAACTATTTGATAAATAATTCACTCCAACTTTCTTTGCTTCTTTATAAGATGTGTTCCTACATGAACTGATTTTGATGATTTCCAATAGCACCTCTCTCCAATAGACCTCTTTCTTTGCCGTATTAAAATTTTCTCTAGCTCATCTATTGCCGTAGCAAAGTTGATTTCAACATTAACACGGACGGATAGATGGACATTCTATATATATACTTTTTGGGGCCGAAAATGGATATTGTAGAAAGTACAAATGAAATGACAAACTTAGATATACCATTTTTTCACTATTTGTGGTGAAGGGTATAAAAAACTAAAAGACTTTTTAAATCATTATCCAAAAGCTTTCGTTAATTTAAATAATATTTTATATCTAACAATCCCCGTATAGAATTGGGTACAAATAAACTTCATTTACCTGATCTATCGGTAAAGTTTTCATATGATATTTGGTTCAGGATTATTCACAAATATCAGCAAACCCATGGAAATGACCAAGGAAACTAAAAAATAATTCTTTGTTATTAAATAAGCTTTCAACGCTTTTAAATTTGACTAGTCCTTACTTATTATTTGTGATAGTTTTATTATTTTCAAAGGTACGAGTATTGCTCATTTTTAAAACTTAGTTATCCAAATTATTTTTCGTTACTGTACAAATAAAATCTAGCTTAAACGACTATGCGCTTAGATCCGTACAAATTTACAAATGTTTTATTGAACTGTTTAAATTTAAATAAAACAAATAAGAGTATAATATTTGACTATGCCAAATCTTATATATTTTTTGCCATATATATAAATCTAACTTAATGAAGTAATCCAAAGAAAAAAAAAACAAATATTGAGGCAACAGAGAATTATAAGAAAAAAACAACCCTCGTCAAGGGTTAAGCAAAACTTTTAAATGATACCCATATTGACATCTTAAAAAATACGGCGCAAATTCGTACTTTTCTATGAAAAGCTTAGGAGCTCATAACTTGGAAAATGCGGGTGGGAGCCAATTTTCTCACTTAATTCTTTTTTCTTATTTTTAAATTCTCTATATATTTGTTTTTTGATTGAAGTCACTTCACTGAGCTAGTTTTTTTCAAAAGATGTGGAGAAAATAAAGTTACATGTGATGTTATGGCCGCTGCCTCAAAGGATATGGACTGATCCTGCTAATTTGCAATAGCAAAGCTTTCGAAACTATGTCCGGTCGACTGACGTATTAAAACTTTTTCTAGCTCATCTAGTAAATAATTTTTTAAATTACGGAAAACTATATAAGCTGAAGAATTCTCGACTAATCTCGAAAGTAATGTCAATGGGCTACGAAGATATAAACATAAAAAACAAATATGCTCACTATTTACTATTTGTTTCACTAACGCATTTTAAGAATTCTGTTTGACCACAAAACCTTAATGTCATAAATATTTTTTAATCACAATATAAATTATTCAAGAATGGACGATGCATTTAAGACATTAGCGCTAATGTAATGGTGCATTTTGTTCATCTGTATTAATAATTATGGTAAATAATTTTACAGGTTTTGTATAAATTTTGGCTTTTACTAAAAAAAAAAAAAAAAAAACATTTTGAAAAGTTTTTGGTATTGTCTTCATCAAACTTGCAAACCTGTAATGAAAACCAGTTGAACTGTCCATCAAATGTAACGTTGATTGCAATCAGCAAAAAATAATACCAAATCTTATCCAGTTGTATACCATATTAATCCATTAAGATTTTATTTCTTTGTTTTTTTTTCATACCCTTCACCACAAAAACTGGAAAGTAACTTTGTCGTTCCGTTTGTAATATTTCTACAAAATAAGTTTCCAGCCCAATATTCTTATGTGAGTCTTATATTTAGCTAGTGAAAATTTAGGTACGCCAATCAATCATACTTTTGTTATTGAAAACCAGCAAGAATGGTCCATGTCCTTCGACGCAGCGGGAAAAACATCAACATATATATGGAGTGATAGAGAATTAAAAAATAAGAAAAAATCATCAAGTGAAAGAATTGGCACTCGCCCATATTTTCCGAGTTTTTGGCATCTGAAATTTTTATAAAAAGGGTCAGTTATCAATAAGGGTATCATTTAAAATCTTTTGAAAAGATGTTTCAAAAAATAATATTTGTTTTTGTTTAAAAATGCTTAACACATTAAATTTTTATTTAAAACTATATATCGTACTTAATTTTGTTTTTTTTTTAAATTCTTTTACCCAATATTTATTTTTATTTTTATTTTTTTGTTGATTGAAGTTCTGCACTAGACTAGACTTACATATGTTGTGAAGGGTATATACGATTCGACATAGTCGAATATAGCACTCTTACTTGTGTTTAATTATCGTCATTCAACTACATTCCACAAACTTTTGCTTTTTTAAAAATTCTATTTTTGTTTTCTTAGCGAAAAGAAAATAGCAAAAATAATAAATATAATTATGTGTTTGTGTGGCATTGGTTAAATCAGAAACCAGTCTGAGTAACATAACTTGCAGATTTCTTCCATCATTCAATTAAAATTCCAATTAAATGCAGTTAAACATGTGAACACTAATCATGGAATTTTTATTTCTTTTTTTATAATATCTTTGTGCAATGTTGCGCTTATTTCCAACTCCTGACAGACACATTATAAAAAATGTAGACACACAGATAAAAGTAAATATAAAGGTACAGAAGTTTTTTTTTTTGTGCCAAAACTTTTGCTAGATAAAGTCTTTGAACAGAAGACAGAAAAAAAAGAAAAAATAAACAAACTTTATAGTAGATTTTGTATTTCAGTAGACATTTGGAAATAACTGCTTAAAAATCGTAAACGTGTAGTTGTAAGACTTTTAAGAAAAGGGTAGCCCAAGGTTATATTATTATTATTATAATTTTCGTTATTAATATTAATATTATTTTTTTTAATAGAAAACACACAGGATGTAGTTATGTCTGACACAGGCAATCGACCAAATTACCTACAGGGCGTTGCTGTTACGTTTAATTGTTTGCCAAAATAATGACAAAGTGCTATCTATGGAACTTCTCTTAGAGGTAGAATTACAGCACCGAAGCGACAATATATATGTCAAAGAGATGTTTTTAAACTCTTTCATGAGATGTGTTCATCGAAATCCATATAATCGATTGAGGTATAAACTATAATTGCTTAAATATTATTTTTTAATGATGTTTCAGTTAAAGTTAATATCAGCGTCAAGCTTTGAAGCACAATCGCAAAACATTTTTTTTTTTAATTTTTCTTAGATTCTTATAAAAATTAGAAAATATACTCAAAAGTGGTTAAAGCGTGTACTTCATTTTGTCATTCCGTTTGTAATTTTCGACCCCATAATGTATTTACATACATTCTTAATCGTATATCAGAGAAAATTAAAGTATTCCAATTGATCACACTTAGCTTCAAAAATATTGCTATGCAAAATCAGCAAGACTGGACCATGTCCTTCGCTGCAACGGGCAAAACACCACGCCTGCTTCTGATTTTTGCATATCTTTTTTTAAATTTTCGTTTGTATTCTCGCAGGTTGTTTTCTGTACTCTTTAGTACTTTGTATTCCTGCCTAGCCAAGCATAGCTCTCTTACTTGTATTTGAAATGCCACGGACTTTTTTATCGGACTTAGAAAAAGAAAAAATTCTTGCTGTTCTGCTAGAAATTTTCAGAAATTTGGTTAAGGGGTCTGATCCAAAACAATTGGCTTTTTCGAATACTGACATAAACTCGGAGGAGTACAAGACTCTACTCCAGACTAAGTTAAAAATGACAATAATGCTTCCGTTTAAAAGTGTGGTTAAGGTCACAAAGTATTTCTCATTTATAATGCCCAGACTGCTTTTTAGACCAGAATTTAATGGAAAATATCTTGGGTAACATGGTACTCATTAACATAGTTAATAAGGCGAGTCATACAATATATAATGAAGTATTTTCATTTTTTTAATTCATATTAATAAAAGAAACATGCATTTCCACTTAGCAGCAATTAATACATGAATACTTTAGTTGAGTCATGGTTATCATTCGCCTCAAAATATTTGTTTTAAAGTTGCAAGTGTATAAAAGTAAAAAAAAAAAATAATTTTTGTTTAATAGAAGACACTGCAATTATTACTTATCGAAATAATGTTATGAAAATTAAAATTAAATATTGCTAACTTTAAAATTAATTATAAGGCGAGCTAAGTATATTAATATTTTAACTATGAGAAGAATATTTACTGTATTTGGAAGTAAAAAGTCTAAAAAAATAAATTAAAATTGCATTCGTATGCATAAAAAGAAGAAATTTATATGCAAATACTAAATAGAATAACAAAAAAGCAATGGGTTATGTATGAATTTCACCTAACCAAATTAATATTCAGTGTTTATGAATTTACCTTGTATACTTATCAAGCATATATGTTAATTTTATGATGTTGACATAATATGTTACCAGAAATAGATAGATGCAAAGAAGTCGATTGACACATGTTTCCATATTCTACATTCCAGTAGGATTAAGTTTGTTAAAATACAACGCAAGCCGATGCTTGTAAAAGATGATATAGTTTTTTTAAGCACTAATTTCTTCACTAGTATTCCTTGTTTATATTGCAAACTCCAATTTTGAATTTTAACAATTATATATTTATTAGAAATTTAATATGAAAATGTTTTTTGTTTGTATATATTTTTTCATGAGACATTATTCAAATAATGTCATGCAATTTAAGAGAAGAAATTAAAGCATTGATGTAATTTTTCTTTGATCAACACCTGCTTATTAATCTAAAGCATTGCAATAGAAATTTTAAACATTTTTTCTATAAAGCTGTGTTAACAGTCTCAGAAATAAAAAATAAAATAATTTTAAGACTTAAAATTTCATTTTTGGATTTTCCCTTCTCAAAACTAAAAATAAAAAGAATTTTATTAATTAATTGAAAAAAAGTCGTGACATTTTTTATCCGATATTGATCGCTACCGATTACTTAGCTCTTCAGGAAACTTTTCATACCAATTTTAAATAAACTAAAGATTCTTGTGCAAACAATAAAGTAAAGAAAAAAATCAAATGACTTTTATTTTTGTTGCTTTTTTTAGATTTGTGCCTGCAGAACTCATTTTTGAACAGATTTTCAAAATTTTTAGTAACGTGATAGATTATGCTCACAGATTGGTTCCGTTTTGAAAAAAGTTAATAATCTTAGTAATTAAAGGGTGTCCCCATACAACATAATTTTTAAGTGAATTATGAACCCTAAGGCTCACTTCTTCAAAATTTTAAAACAAATACCAATAGCAAAAAGTGATACAAAAACAAATCTAAAAACCAAAGAGTGTCCCCATAGATGACGTATATATCTTATATGTGCCTATCTTTCGAACCGTTATAGTTAATCGTTTGAAAATTGGACAGGATGCCGATAACTATGACGTGTAAGTTTTTTAATATGAATGTGACAGTTTTCCCTTTTAGAGATATCACAATTACTTTTGCTCTAAAAATATCGAAAAAGCAGATCTTCAAAAACAGCTTTTAAACAATTTCACGAAATGTCATATAATAAAGATATAAAAATAATCTATTAATTTATAAATTTCTCGTTATTTTATTAATAAATGGCTATTGACTTAAATACCAATCCACTGTTTAGATTTTAACGTTGAAAATTTTTGCAACAAATTATGTTTTAATAGTTCCAAATATAGACTTTAATAATTTCATGCAAATATTACCAGTTCAGCGTTTTAAAAGCTAAATTCTAAATATACACTGTAGCATTTTTAAAGTTTTTCATTGACAAATTTGGAACAAACTTCATAACAAATAAACCGATTAATGGTGAAATTATTAAAGTCTATACTTCTGCTTTAAAAATAACTGAATACAGAGGCATAAAGAAAAATAATAATTTTAAAACGATTTTTCTGTTAGTATTTTTTATGTAAAGGGATACAAAGGTACCATCTATTTACATGTAAAAAAATGTCAATTCCTTTATAGAAATTAAAAGCAGCTACAAATTTAATTTCATGAAGAATCAAATAATTATTGCAAATGGTTCTAGGTAACTGTTTGAAAGTATAAATACCCGATTTAATTATGAGGACAAAAATCTACTCGTATTTTAAATTTCTTTAAAATCGGTCCAGTTGTATTAGATTAATGTTTGATTTGTAAATAATAACAAAATTAGAAAATTGTATTGGTGTAGAAATTATCATTTTTATGGCTGTATAACTGAAGCAGAGTTTTTGATTGAAGATTATGTTGTTAAATCAATTTCAGTATTTATACGCTGTTATACTTTTATATTCCATCATTTTTATTTATTTTTTTGTCACATTTAATAATATCTTTATTAAAGTTGATAGCACGAAATATGTACTCGTGTATTTGACACGTTTTGGTGATTGTTTTTTAGGAATATTTTTATAAAAATTTTCAGCGTACGACTTTATACATTATTGCTTAAACTTTATTTGTTGTTATGTTGGGTCAAATTTTTGTGAAATTATCTTTTAAACCAAAAATGTTCTTGTCCCCTTGGTTTTATTTGTTATTTTTGTGTGTGTTTTTTTTTTTTTTTGTAAAGGTTAAGTGAAATGAAAAAAAAATATAAAATAAAATATTGTTTAAAGAAAATACCCAAAAAATAAAACAAAAAATGTTTCGCAGAAGTTGATAATCTTTAACATTGTAAATGTACATCGTTATATATATTCATTATTATATTTTTTATAAACATTATTAAAGGTAGGGTTTATTCGGTTACCACATTTGAAATTTTTTTCTTACTATTTTTACCTACACCCTATCCACAAAAACGTTGATGATTACTAAAGCAATCGAGATTCGAACGGACTTCACTTGAATTACCTTTACAGCAAACTTTGCAAGCGATTTTTTTAAGTAGTCATTTATGCCCAAATGATGAATTTCGTTGATATCGACTAATTCATAAAACATCAAAGTTAAATTTTAACATTTATATTTGTAATTCTAAAGGCCGCAGCGATTATTTTTGATGTTTATTTTGGACGTCCAGTTTCCGAGTAATACTGGCCGTTTTTCACGATTGTTACAAACAATGCTGGCCTCAAAGTCACCAATTATTGTTGATATAGTAGCAAAGGCCAGTGATTGCATGTGTACCTACAACAAATTATCGGGGGGTATCGAATCAAACGACTTTGGAGGCCAAACAACAGGTTGATTTGTCGAAATCGGCTTATTGCCAAATTTTGATTTAAGTGAGACATTTTTTGCGGCTGCCGTATTTCAAAGAAATGAACATTGGTACGTTAACAACCTCAGCAGTAACCCGAGCTCTGGTTTCATTTTTTTAAAAATGAGGAACAATTATGTCACCAACATGTAAAATGCACGAGACTGGATAAAAACACGTTTCTATGGTGTATTAATTTTCTTAAGAATATTGAAAAATGTCGTTTGTTAATGGTAATGCCATGAAACTCATTAAATAATAATCAATGACAATGACTTTGTTTTTAATTAGTTAAATCATTAGCAATGAAGCCCTTTAATTAAAAACCATTAACCATTAATTTTTCCCAGGTATGATTCTAACTTATTTTACTCTGCTCCTTAATATTATGATTTATATTGTACTCCTGCGGTTTGACTACCAATAACCTTATATGCTAAGCTTTTTCTCTTTATTACAATGATTGTCAGAATTTCATCAACTTTTGTAATATTGCCTTTTTAAATTGTAAGCATAAAAATTGTGACAGAAAATCCTAAAAATTGCAAACACCTTCAAAATTTTAAAGAAAAGTGCTCGATGTAACCTTCCAAAAATGAACCCTTAGATTATTTTAAAATGAACTTTAAAATATTACGGCTACAGCTTTGACCTATCGTGAGCTGGACCATTTAGAAAAATAGTATATTTTTGCGTGTTTTTTTTTAATTTGAGAATCTGTTTCCCTACCAACATATACAATATGGATATCATAAGAAAGTTTTTTTTTTAAGACGCGTCCAACTGTATATACAGTTTTTAAAAAAGAATATCAGTTCTTATAAATTATGCAAAAAATCGACATCAAAACAAAGACTGTTAGTTTATATTGATTATATAATATTCGAAAAAGATTGTGGCAGGATTTATAAAACGTATCAAAGCAAATTATAAATACAGATTTAAAATAAATTAACAAACATCAATTATAGGAACACCCTTAAATTTCTAAGTCCAAGTTGTATACTTTTTATTATAGCGGGCTTGTTAATACAGGTACTCAGTAAATTTCACCTCTTTATCTATGACGGTTTAAGAGTTTGGCCACATACATCAAATCACATTTGCTATTAGGACACTCTTTAATCTCCAAATCCAAATTTTTTAATTCCTACCATCTTTTTACAACTGTTTAAATGTATGGCCATATATATCAAACTAAGTGAACCATTGGGTTACTCTTTAATTTTTAATTTTTAATATTTATACTTGTTATTATTACGGTCATAGTAATTGACATTCTATCTAATTTTCAAGCATTTGTCTATAATGGTTCAAAGGATAGGGTCATGTTTATAGGTCTATTTACGTCACCTTAAGGACACTCTTTAATCTTTAGATTTTATTTCGTTTTAGTGTTTACTATTGGGTGCTATAATCATACGCGGTTAACTTAAAATTGACGTGGTGCCCTTTACAGTTCATAATACACATAATAAACATGTTTTTTTTTTTTTTTTACTAAAACTAGCAGTCAGGGGATGACCCCTACTTATGCAATGCATTGTGCCAGAACTAGGAAATTAAGTTGTGGGATGGGGGTTAGAAGGAGTAGTGCTTGTGGACATTTGATTTGAATCTTTGCACATTAAAAGTGGCAGGAAAGACCTCTGCAGGGAGTTTATATTGAAATATAAAAGGCAATGTATTCTATTTGATATCTCAATACGTAAGTAAAATTTTATTTCATATAAAATTAAAAACAAAAAATGTAAAGCATACTATGTAGTTAATTTTTTTAAGATGCAAAGTAATATTTGTTAAAGTATAACAGTTTATTCCACATACCAACTGCTAAAAAACGAATTTTCTCTGTAATGCGTTGTACGATTCACTGGCCAATCGACCACAAAGGAATGCGCTCTTGATTGAGATCGCGTTGCGCGTATGAAATTACAGATTTCAGGAACGAGTTCCCTGATTTTATAAGAGCGCATTCTGTTGTAGTAACGATAAAACAGTGAGACACACCCCGCATTGCGTCGATGCTCCAGTGGGTCAATAGAGCTGGATACCCTACTGTCACTGATGAGTTTCTTCATTCTATCTTGTACGCGGTCGTGTAACTCCAAAATAGATTTTGAAGCACCGGCCCATTTTCGGTCTGATAAAGGTGACATAGATAGTAAGGAGATCAGATGGAGTAAAGTATTTCTTACACCGTTTCAGAAAACCAAGGCACTTGAATGCTTCTTTTGTAACATGAAAAATATGCTTGTTCAGACGACCATCGCATTGAAATTTTATGCCAAGAACATCGAGAGCTTCTGATTCCTTAATACATATATCACCACTAATTACAGATGACGTAGCATGTTCAGCAGTACGCCTGTGCGAAAGCTCACAGCACTGGGTTAATTATTATTACGATTAAGGGTATCGTCCATGTGCTTTCTCATAGCCTCAATTTTCCGAAGGCTTGGTCTACTGCGAAATGAAAATGAATGGCATATGCTACTGTCATCTGCAATAGAATAGATAGGGTTGGAAGTCAGACGTAGAAGATCCTTAAGAAAAATAAGAAATAGGACGGAACTTTGCGGTTCCCCTGAATTTACCTTGAACTCGTTTGATGAGATCCCATCTATAACAAATCGTATAGTGCGATCCCTGAGAAAGCTCGATATAAGTCGAGTGAAGCTATTACAGACACCAACAGCAACAAGTAAATGTTTTATGGAGATACCCTCTAATTCTTTAAATCAAAAACTATAAAGAGTATCATATCAAACAAGAATCAAAAAGGAGAGAGGGACAAGCCAAATATTTAAGTGGCAAGTCTCTTAAAAAAAACTAGGTTCATTTTTTTCAATAAATTTTAAATTATTATTCTATCATCTAATCGTTGTGAATTTTACAAATAATTTGACAAATATACAGAAAGTCTATCTAAATACCTTCCATGTGTATGTGATCACTTATTTTATATTCATACTTCTTTAAAGGCAATAACCAAGGGCGTCAACATTAAAAGCATTAAACTACAGTTAGATGGAAAAGAAGCAGGTAAAAATTAAATTTATGTCAAAAGTAACTTATTGCAAATATAAAATAATTATAAAAAAAAAAATTTTTTTGTGCTAAAATGTCGAATAAAAGATTCTATAAATTAATAACATTTGTTTAAAAAAAACTGGCTGGTTTAAGAGTGTAAACGAATTTCTCTGACATGCATTTATTTCTAAAAGCAAAGAAATAATCTAAACATACTGTACTCTCTGTATATTTATTATTATATTTCTTTTTTTCTTTTATTTTATCCAATTTTTATATTCCAGCTCAAACTCAATAATATAAAATGACATTAATAGTTTTATCTGTGCTTTTCCTGTCTTCTTTATTTCTTTCTTTAAAAATAAACCTTACTACGTTATGACAATCTGTGCACTACTCATTAAAGAAAATATTAGAAAATATAATAAAAGTAAAGAAAGAAAAAGGGATTTTTAGCCAAACTTGTTTGTATAAACATCTGTTGCATTACAAATTTGCTTATCATAGAAATAAAGACAGCAGTATTATGCTCATTTGCACAAAAACGGACGAAATTTAAATGTAACAAAAAAATTTTACTAAAGTTAAGAAATTAAAGTTACATATAACGCAAAATAGTAGAAAAATAATAAATAAAAATAAAGGGGCAACATAAAAAACGTTGTAAAGAATATTTTAATTCACATTAAAAGATTATTTAACGGGGGATATATCAATATACTGAGCTTTAAGAAGCCGTTGATATCTAGCATGAATGAAGTGTTTTATTTCTTCACCAATTATGGTAAGAGTGACATTATCCTCATTACCAAATTATAGCAGCATATCTGTTATAATATCAAGTGCAAAAAAAGTTTAATTTTCGGGTGTCTCCATAGAGTTGAATATCACAGTGATGGGCAGATACTTGAGGGATTATATCCATTACAAAACCCTAAGCACTATAATTAAAATTCAAAAGCAATAGTATATTTTATTTTTAGAAATATTGTCTTATTTTTTAGCTCTAATTAATTTTCTGCAAATAAGAACATATAATGAAAAAAAAACAAACATCGTACAAAATATTTCATGAGTGAGTGCAACTCGCAATAATCTAATGTAACACTTGAAAATTAAATAAAATCATAAAATTTTGGTATTAAAAATATAAGTATAGTTTGCTACCAAACGTCAATTTTTGAATCGTATAGCGAAATAAGCTAGATATTTAGTAAGGCTAAGCAAATAAAAGTAAATTTTAATAAATGTTTTAATAAATTGAGATCTCAAGCTTTCCCTTTCATTTGGCACAAGTTTTATGAACTTTACACTTTATATTTATAATTTTAGGTTTATTTTCTTAAAATTCAAATGCAGAAAAACACGTTTTTGAATATTTCCTCTAGAATTCTGTAAACAGTGTTAAAAATTTTAGATTAACAAAAAGAAAATGCGTTGCAATTATTTTAGTACCATTATACAATAAAATTGGAGGGCTTTGACGCATGTATATCTGTTTTCTCTAGAAAATGACTTATTTTTACAAAAAAGGGCTTTTCTTTGAGTCAAGGTTTTAAGAGAACCCCTCACAAAATTTTGTTTAAATCCATCCAGCGGCATTTACGTGATGCGAACAGACAGGCAGACAAAAATTTAAAAATAGGTGTTTTGAATTCCATATCGATTACCGTTTACATCAACATCACCAGCAATCTCTAACTTAATATTTCAACAAAAATTTTTTTTATTTTTGTTTAGATTTATGAATACATTTTGCTTCATTTCCTGGGGAGGTCAGTAGTTACTTTCAGGTCTATTTTAATTTCTACCTTTTTTTCAAATAAAAATGATCTTAATTTATATGAAGTTAGGAGTTGAACTGTGAATATAAATGAATTAAAATATATTTTTGGCTTAAGTTCTTATTTACGAACCTAAGGTAGATAGATACGAAGCATGCTGATGAAGGATGTATCGGTCCAGAAAATGCAGCTTTATGTCTTATGTCTTTTCTTGTTTTCTTAAAAAAACGTCTACATACATATGTAAAGTAATTTTTCTTTCTAAAAAACGTTTTTAGAATTAAAAATATGTTAAATTAATCCAAAAAATAAATTTAAGACCTATAAAAATGGTCATGAATTTTTGTGTTATTTTTAAAGAAAACAGACTAAAAATTAGACGCTGTTATGCACCATTTTATGGATCGCTATATGCGTCATCAGCATTTTTACGTATATAATCGGTTAATTTTATAAATAAGAATACGAGGAATATTTTTAATCACTCAATATTAGAGTTATAAGACAAAGTCTACACAAAACAGCTGAACTAGTAATTTTTAAAAGAAAAAAAATTATGTCCTAGTGCAACAAAAGCACTTTTTGACTTCCACTTGCAAGAGAAAGACACTAAATGCACATGAGTCTACAAAAAAGATGAGCATTCGAAAAGTACGACAGTTTAGTAAACGATGGCACTACGTAAGATTTTAGCGAGCCGACAAATAAGGTTGAAGAAAACTAACCTTGCAACTTTGAGTCTAATTATATTTGAACAGCAAAAGTTTAGTTCTATAATTGCAATGAATTTTTTTAAATACTGATAAAATGAGATAAGCCAGCGAGTAACATTAGTTAGTTAATGAATTTTCGTTTATTCCTTTTTAGGGCAAGCGAATTACTGCGAACCAGCGTCTCACAATGGTTTCATTCCATAAGTGTAAAAATTTCAAGAGACAACGATGTAAAGCCCGTTTCAAAGTAGCAGCAAAGACGATGACGCACATTATGTACAATTTTCAGTATTTGCGATCATTAAGGAATATCTTGTGGGCAGCAAAATATTAAATAAACTAGATACTGAACTAGATACTATACTGACACTTTTGCGGGACCCTGTGAAGACATGGAGAAAACTATCAATCGAAAACTGAAAATCACTGGTGTAGAGTAAATGCGTTGAATTTGATGGCGAGAAACAAGTATTCTCTTTACACGTCACTATCTTTATTAACATTCAACCATTTGTAACAGTTAAGATAATTTGCTATAGTTCCCAATTATACAGCTTTGTATTTGCCTGCTTTTTGTATAAAAGTATATTTATTTTTAGTTTTGTATACTAGTAAGCACAAGTGTTTTGAGCTCAACTAAAAGTCTTTTTATAAATTAATTTAAATATTTTTTTTTTTGTGTACTAAAATTAAGAAAGAGTAAGAAACTTAAAGTTACAGCTGTTCTGGGTAATTATAAATGGATTAAAGAATTAATAAAAAAACAATCTAGGGAATATGCAAAAATCGTTTAAAATGAAGAAAACTATAAAATTATAAGTTCTTTTAACAATTGTGACGGAGAACTTTTTAACAAAAAAGTATTTAAATTAAAAATTAAAAAATATATTATAACTTTCTGCACCATAATGCTTAAATTTTTTCGGTTTAGATAATTAACTCAAATTATATTTGAAATCTTAAACTTAAACAGCTGCAAAACATAATGAATGTATGAATATTTATATAGTTATGTTTCTCTTAATGGGGTGAAAACATCATAAATTAGTGTGAAGTAATTCTTTACCGAGGAAAGTAGGTTTCATAAATCTCCGCTTCTGCCTATTTCAGCGCGCAACTGAATGCTCCCTCAGATCATGACATCTCGGACAAAAAAGGATATTTTTCAGTTTAAAACAGTAAAGAAACCTTTAAAGCGACCCATGTCTACTTAAAACTTAGGATATGTAGAATTAATTGTCAACATGCCATTTCACTACCGGGTAGTGCTTTCACCCGCAATAATTTATATCGCTGAATTTAATACTTTGCTCGGGATAATTATGTTTATTTTATTTATAAAAATAAAAATCATGTTATTTATTATTGATTGATCTATACTTATTCTTTGTTTCTGCGGGCACACATATGGACACATTTCTGCTGCTCATAGAGCCCAACAGTGAATTATATCAAGATTATGCGTGGAAAATTCAATATTCTTATGCCTCAAAGTAAATTGATTAAATGAGATAAGCAAAATAACAACAAAATCTAAAATATTTTATAAAAGTACATAAAACATAAAGACAGCTTTTTATATTGTAATTATATTCATGTATTTGTATTTATTAAATTTTTCTTATACACTAAATAGGTTTCCGAAACCAAGCTTGAAATTTTAAATTCAACTTTCAACATTTTCTAATTTTTGTTATACAATATTTTTTAATTTTTCAAAAGTTAATTTACAATTATTGTTATAATAATAATAATAATAATCGATGCTTTATTCAACCAATAATTGTTTATAAATTAATTGTTGCTCACGATTATTTTGATTTTTAAATTTAAATAAAAATTATCTACGAATTGTTGTTAACTTTCTTAAAGGTAATAAGAAACTCCTCCTGCTAGCAGAATGTCGTGAAGCCATTTCTGGATCACTACATCTGTCATCAGCATTCTTCGCGTCTATCTTCCTTAGGTTGTGAAAATATTTATTTCAAAAATAAGAATACAAGGATTATGCATAAACAATCAATACTAATTTAGTTAGACGAAGTCCGCACACAACCCGAATCTTTTTTCTTGTTCTCTTTATTAATCGACACACATATTTGGTCTTTCTTTCTGCTTATTATCAATAAGATTTCACAAAAACTTTTTATCAACGTTTAGAAAAAAAAATAATCTGATTTAGCATGCTAGTTTTTGCTTGTTTTAACTCTCTTAAATGTTGTTCTTAACTATAAAATAATAACATTTTAGCGCTAAGTATTATCTAAATATTTCTATTCACTATGCGATGGAAAGTCAATAAGTTGTTTATATAAAAAAACATAATTATTTAAACGTCTCTAAGACGAATAAAACGTGGGCACATACTTAACCGTCGATTTGAATTTAGCTTTTTGGATTTTTTTTTTGGTCTTAAGGAGCTTTTTATAAGCAATAATAGCTTATAACGACTTTTGCTTTATCATTACGTATTCCGATAATTTCTTGTTATAAAACAAAAACAAATAGTTTCTGATAAATTTTATTTGATTTAGCAAGTGCAGTTAAAAAATGTTTTGTCGTTGCTTAAGATTGAATAATAACAAAAGTGGTGTGAATGAACAACAAATTTTTTCATCACCACCTTTAATGTAATTAAAAAGCCTGCAAAATTAATTGAACTTTATTCAAAATGACGATGTATTGTTGGACATTTGAACCTTCATGGTTATACATGTGAATAAATGGAATTTTCCAAATTGAATCGGAGACTTAAACTACAATACCCATATGTAGGGTATTAAAACCAACATTTAAAATCTAAAGATATCTAAAGCAACAACGCCAAGAGCAATCAAGTTGAAATTTTTCAATTTACTTAAACAAATGTTCTGACAAGCAACTATGTTAAACGGAGCAATAGAAAAATTCGAAAGATATAAATTTTGAACACAAAAAATCTCTACAATATCGAATACATCTGTGCATTTTTTTTTTTTTTTGTTGCTTGAGTATGCGTGCAATGGCAAACGGAAAAGAAATTTATGGATTGTAAATAACAGCTATTTTCACACACAGAAAAATAAGAGATTGGTACGTGAGAGAATTTATACAGCCCTAGATAAAAAGTTATTCAATTTTTAGTTTATATAATAATTTAAACTTGTTTTCATGGAACGTGAGTAACTGCAGCTTTAAAGTTTAGATGTCCAGAAAACATTTTATGCCAAGAAATTGCTTTATTATGGCTGTAAATTAGATTGGCCACTCTTTTCTTTCTTATAACTTATATATACTTTGAAGTAGAGTGGTAGAAAATACGTTAGCAACTGTTTGTCTTTACATTCTGTTTGATTAATTTTTTAGTATGAAAAATAATATTTGAAAGTCGAAATACATATGTACTTTTTGATTCTTTTTTATTATTTAAAAGTAATTCAATGTATTATCTATAAACGTAATTGATTATTAATAAGAAAATTTTCTATTTCAAAACATTTTTATGTTAAGCTAGATTAACACGATTGGAGATATTTTGAAGTCTTATCAAATTTTGAAACTTTATTTTGATGTTCTATTTACGCATTTCAAAAATTTGATCAAAACATTCAAAATCTTTTTGGTAAATTCGATCAAAATTTGTTGAAGCTAATTTACATTAACGGTAAACTCTTTGTACTGAAAATATTAACACTGATCAGCTGCTTTGCTTCCTTTGTAAAATAATTTATTATTACACAAATTAATTTATTATTATAAAAAAAAAAACATTTACTAAGTATGGACGACGACACAATCATCATAGCATCAACATTTTTAATATTGAAGGAATAAGTATCTGATAATAATGCAAAGAAAAAGAAGAAAACAAAAGAAACTGTCGGTTCGACCTTTTCTTTTGGTAGGTAATGGTATGTATGTCTCTTTTAGGGAGCGATTGAAAAGGAATGATCCTGCGCTATACAAGAACTTTGTGCAGACGTCACCAGACGACTTTGATTATTTTCTTAATCTCATCACGACATCAGTAGAAAAGCCAATACTAATATGCAGGAAAATAAATGCACCGGAAAACGCCTGGCAATTTCTTTAAGATTTTTAGCGACTGGGGACAGTTGCGCTAGTCTGATGTTCTTGTTGAAAAAAACAAGATCATCGATATGCAATATAGTGCCTAAAGTCTGCGCTTCATTATATAGCGTATTAAAGGATGAATTTATAAAGGCATAACCTAAATAAAAAACATATTAAAAATAATATCTATTGGTACAGTATAAATAAAACGTGGAATTTTTCCAATTCAATCGGGGCATTAGATGGAAAGCACATCGATATTATAGCACCAGCACACTATGGAAGCGCATATTTCAATTATAAAAAGGAAAACAGCATTGTTTTGATGGCGCTTGTGGACGCGAACTAGATGTCCGCTATAGAATGGATTATATTATACCACTTTGCCGCAACCGAAACCACTGCTCTGTAGACAAAAACCTATTCTCTATGTGATTGTTGCAGATGATGCGCAAGTT
Organism: Cistogaster globosa; assembly: GCA_937654795.1. Classification (NCBI taxonomy): domain Eukaryota; kingdom Metazoa; phylum Arthropoda; class Insecta; order Diptera; family Tachinidae; genus Cistogaster; species Cistogaster globosa. Next base: position 25,555,036 of record OW569407.1, read on the forward strand.
TGGTACCTATGCAAAAATAAAAGTATACAACCAAGTGAATGCGAATGAATCTATAACGGAAGAATGATGGCGTGAAGAAGTGCAACCAGAGAATATTTTATCTTCGATAGAACCATTGTGGAATCAAGTCGTCAAAGCGAAATGTCCAAGCTCGTTCGACAAGAATTCACGGAATATTTTTTAAATGAAGGAGAAGTTTTATGGCAATACAAGCATATTTATTAAAAATAATTTAAAACCCAAAAAATTGAAATAAAAGGTTCAATTCATTTATTTGGCAACACAAAATCACATTCTGTTTATGTTTAAAGTTATAATTGAAATATTAAAAAAAAAATCACATTCCGTTCAAACATAAAATATTAGAAATTAAATAAAAAATTTTAAAACAAAGTTAATTGTTTTGCTGTGCTTCAAATGAGCCGATCTTATTGTTAATTTGAGTTCTGAGTCTAAAAATGTAAGTGCGTATCAAACATTAGTCGATTACTATGACTTTCAAACTCACCTGCGAGCGTTTGTTTCTGAATATGCAGAAAGCTGCTGCCCAACATACTCACCATAGATCTTCTGCCTACTTATGTCTTCTTTTCCTTGTGACACTTTCTTAGATAGGAACTGACCAAGTTTTTCATAAACATCTGAGCGCTTACTGTCGATTTCATTTACTTCTTGCACTTTTCTGCGCTTTGCAAGAAAATTGATCTTTAGAATTCTAAAACTGCTCTTCAACACCATCCCAGTCCTCAAAAGCACAATTAGTTACGATGTCGAAGTTTGATTCTGTACCTCCTGATCTGCGATTTCTCACAGTATCTAAAAAGTTTAGAGCTGCAAAATATTTTAAATTTTGATACATAAGTAGCGCCACCTTGTCCACTTTTGGAGGTACTTATATTTTATGCTCGCCTTTAATGTATAATACTTTTAAATGTGATCCAAACATTAACAAAAAAAAAAAAAAAAAAAAAACAATTTACATTATAGCGTGATCGTATAGCGTGAAATTGTGCTTTGCAGTCGCCTATGCAATAATTCATTGCAGCAGCAATTTCTGACCAGCACTTTTCTTTTTTATTTCGTTTTCTGAAATCATAAATTTTAAAATACCAAATCGGTTCGCGTACTTTAACCATTTCGATAAGCAGTCTTAGTTCATCTCCTGTCCACTTTTTCTGTTGCTTGCGATTGTTGCGCAAATTATAATTTATGGTACCACTTTTAAAAATATTGATATATTATTCCACAAATATATAGTTATTAAATGTGTAATACCTTTCAACTCTTATTATCAACAAACATATGTAAATAAAAATAGCTGATATGTATTGAATCAAAAGAATGAACATGCTGTTAAATTATTTGTAGTTATCAATATTGCCAGATTCGATTTTGATGCTTATTTTCACGCCATAAATAAAATTTTCAAAAGTTTTGTTCAATAAATTTTGATCAATAAATTTCTAAGATATTTGCTGTTTACATGAGTTTAAAGCATTTTGAAGAGCAATTTTGAGGAAAATTTCAATCGTGTAAATCTACCATTAAAGAATAATATGAAAAATTAAATTTATTACTGCGGGGAAAGTATATCCATATAGCCATTTTTCTACTGCTCATATAGCTCCTTAGTGGATTCTTCTCAAATTTCTTATAGGAAACTCATGTCTTATATCAAAAGCCAAATTGGTTGAATGAGAACTACATTGAATAAAAATAAAACAATTAAATAAAAACTTGTAAACTTTTTATAATCAATAGTTACTGTTTATTATATAAATGATTTTTGTTTATACTGCCTTTTGCTTTGTTAGTTCAATGTAGTTCTCATTTAACCAATTTAGTTATTGATAAAAGACTTGAGTTTTAAATAAAAAATGTATGTATATTTTATTTTTTGTTTATATTTGAAATAATCAGGCTCATTTAAAATGGATTAACGTAAATATTTTTCAAAAGCTTTCTACCAGTGTATTTCTGTCTGTCGGTCTGTTCCTAAATCAAGCAAAAGCTACTAGTTGAACTCTTATGAAATTGTGTGAGGTTTTCGTGATTTAAAAAAAATTTCTCTTTAAAATACTTTATTTCTAAAAAAAATAGCGCTTTAAAATTTTCTAAATAAAAAGCATTAAACATTTTTTTATTTTGTTTTCATACTCTAGGGGGGCATGGTACTGCCCATAGCTACAATATTGAAAATTTGTACACCTATTTCCTTATCAATTGGCATAATCAAAGAAAAAATTAATGATGTTTGAACTGAAATTTTTTAAAGTGTAGTATCACCTTTTCTACTTCTTTGGCCTTTACTGCAATTACTACTAAACGACGGCCTAGCTAAAATCGATGTGACGGATTTGCAATAAAAAATGATGACAGCCATTGTGATAAATGGACCAAATTTACTGTTCAGTTTTTTATTCCATACACTTGCAGTGTTTTTTGGTTTTTATTTTGCGAATACTTTAAGACTTTTTTCAATTGGCTGTTTCAGATTGGTGCATTTTTGTGTAGTAAAACAATTATTGCATATTTTCTTTCAAAAGTTCTTTAATTAGATGCATGAATGTATGTGGCGCTAGTACATCATAATTTTTTTAGACGTTATGTTTTTGTGCACCCAAAGTACCTTCACACAAAAACAAATTTATAACTGAAAATTGTATCGAAATAGTTCGTTCGATTCGTGGAAATTCTATACATAAATTGATATACATGACATAAAATAAATATTTGATAGCTTTTAGTGGCTACATCATTGTCCATAATAGACTTTTCTTAGTTATTATAACAAGTAAATAACACTTTAAAAAAATTTGTCCGAGTAGTGTACAAAAACATACAATTAAATAACACATTTCATTTTTTAGGGAATTTTCATATTTCTACTAAATACCTACTTGTTTCCATTACGTTTTTGCTAAAACACACATTTCTTATACTTGAGGATGAGCAAAATAAAATATTCTCATTTCTCATCCATGAGCAAAGTAAAATGAGTAATACAAAGATTTTTTTAAAGAGGCGAACAAGAGAAAACAACATTTTTGTTTCATCCGCAGTTCCAGTTTGTCATTTTTGAATTTTTATTTATATCAAACAAATTTTCTGCAAAGTTTTCTTAGATTTTAACATTCTTGATGTCCTTTTATTTGTTAGTAGCCCAACGATGTCATCGTTCTGGTCCCAACAAAAAAAAATATATATATATAATTTTAACATTTTAGATCGTTTTTTTTTTTTTTTCAATTTAATATCAAATATTTTATAAAGCATTTCTTTTTTTATAGCAGTTTAAATCAAACCAGCACGTGCCTGTAGTATTTGATTTCTTTTTTATTTGTTACATATAATGTTGCGTCAGTAAATCGCAACATGTTTATGTTAGAAAATTATATTTTTTTATTATGCGCCGATTGGAAAAACAAAAATATCCTCTGATGTTTGAGGTTTGAGTAAAAGGTTTTCTAAATCATTTCTGCTTTTGACATAAAAAATGTTTTCTTTTTAAAATGGCTTGTCCCAGAAATTGAATTAAGTATCGAAAAAAATTCATATATTTAGCATTATTATGTTCAGTTTTCTTTACCTCGTAACTAAATGAGTGTTTGTGTGTAAATGCATAAGTAACTTTAATTTATTTTAAGTTCACCGAAGGCTATTAGGGAACACACATATCAATATTATAATTGATAACCATGTCTCTGTACGATTATCAATAATTTTAAATGGTATGTTTGTTGTACTCATCATAAAATTGAAGGAAGCACATCCCAGCAAAAAATTAAACATTAACTTAAAAATACTTGCCATATAATGACTTACTTTTGTGATTACCAAATTTTGTTACTCGCTTACAAAACACAAGCGAGCAAGTAAACAAAGCAGTAAATAAACTTGTTCTTTAGTTAAAAAAGAGCACCTTAAAATACATTTATTATAAAAGTCTAATGGCTTGTTGAAATCAATAGGTTGGTAATCCAGTTGGGGAGTCCTTCCACCAGAAATGCTAAATTCTGCACTCGATTACCTTTTTTGAAATTTTTTGCTGGGAAGTGGTCGAAATAAATTTAAAACTAAGATCGCATTCCTTATTGATTATTTCCTAACAACAAATTGTTTAATATTAAAATATTATTCAAATAATACTCTTTTATAGTTTTAGTGTTTTAAAAAAATTCTACCTTGTCATTTCTTCAACATCAAAATAAAGGAAATTCTACGATTTCTAAAATAAGAACCATAAATCCTAAAACTTGATTTTTTTTTACTGTTTTGCTCAAAAAGTCCACATATAACCAGAGCTCATTAAATATTCTTTCAGCCACAATTCGGAGTATATATAGTTTTTGTATACTACACCATTTTTTATTGAAATTGATAAAATTCTAAATTAAAATGCGAATATCCATTTGAAATTAAAAAAATTCCAAATAAAAATGAGAATTTAATTTGAAGTTCAGAAAATTCCAAATGAAATTGAAATTTTAATTTTTAATTAGGAAAATTCCAAATAAAGTTGAGAAGTTAAATTTTATATTGAAAATGTTTAATATTAAATAAAAATCATTCTTACTAAATTACCAAATTTATTAAAATGAGTATCAAGAAACTAAAAAAAGTAAATAGATACAAATATATGTAGAATTATCGATCAAATCCAAAGCAGGTTGGTCGTATAGCAATCTACAAGCTGTTTTCGAATTGTTTTAAAAGATTGATCATCTCTTTTAAAAAAATATGTCGTTGCTCTCCTACATTAGGGGTCCTACATTCATCTTTGTTATGCGTTTTCTATTTGACCAAATAATCTTAATGGGGTTAAGCATGGGTGAATAAGGGCTCGGACGTAAAAGTGCAGCTGAAGAGTTGTAAAAACAAAGTTCCAGACGAGTGACAGGTAGTGTTTTTATAATTAATTACCTAACTCTTCCCAACTATCAAAAAAGCCTTTTGACGCATTCATCTGCGCCATCAGCTATCCTGTTGAATAATACATGATGCACCAATGTATGTTATTATTTATTTTAAAATATTTTATAATAATTTGCAGTAAATATTTCTTGACATTTTTTTAATTTTCCAAAAATAATTTGCAATTTTTTTAATTTAAAAAAAAAATCGCAATTTCATTTGGAATTTTCTCAATTTCAAAATAAAATTCCCAATTTCATTTGGAATTTTCATAATATTAAATTGAAATTCTAAATTTTAGTTGGAATATTCTCAATTTCAAAATGAAATTCTCATTTATATTTGTAAATTTCTCAATTTTTAATTGAATTTCTGACTTTCACATAGCATTTCCTTAATTTCATATGGAGTTTTCTCAATTTATGTCCTCATAATATTTTACATCTGTATATCTATCTTTGGTTATGTACGTTGCAATGTGTACAGTTTAAAGTCACGAGATTGTTATCTATTTTTATTGTTTTACACCATTAGCATTAAATGATAAATATTAGTATTACATTTATTTTCAATTCTTTTTAACGAAAAGGTTTCATAGATTTTTAGTTTAAAAACAAGGTCTAATTCCTTGATCATTACCAGTATCAAACGTTAGTATTATAAAAAAAATTTGGTAAAATATGTAAATTTTAACATTCTTAAGAACATCATATTCTCCTGTGAGTAACAACAGCCTAGGCTTTACGTGACTTCCGGTCTAAAACATCAAGTTTTACACTTATCTCATTTCAATTTTTTTTATTATTAAAATATTGAAATATTGAACCATCTTTATTTAATGCATAGTTTTTTAGGATTCTGTGGTCATTATGAAACACAAATTCATATATTTTATTTTATTGTAATTAGCAATAAAACGATGTCATTTATAATATTCTTAAAATTTAAATTTAGAAAAACGTTTTTTAAATATTTATTACACAGATTTGGAAACAGTCTTAAAATTTTTCAATCTATAAAAATAAAATGTGCTAACGACTGTTTGAGTATCATTATACCGATAATATTGGGTGACTTCACATTTGTATATCTATTTTCTCTACGAAATATTTTATTTTTATAAAACAAAAACTATTTTATATTTGCACCAGTTCTAATGGACCTCTACACAAAATTTTATTCAAATCCATTCAGCAATTTTTACGAGATGCGAACACAGACAGACAAAATTTCCAAATATAGTTTTTTTTGTAATTCATATTGATTTTTATCAACATCAACATTAACATTTTCAAAAAATATTTAATGTACAGAAATGACCCATTACTGTGTTATTATATTTTTAGATATATATAATGCCAATTAAATTTCAAGAGCAAAAAAGGAACTTTCTAGTTTGGCTATTTAATTAAAAACTGACACATTACAATTAAAAGAACAATTTTCATTTTATTCTTTGATGAAAACGCAAAGGCGTTATAAACTGCCCTTTTATTTTATTATGAGATGACCACAACCAAACACTTCCATTGACAATTAAAAGAATTTAAAATTATATTATAATAACAAAGCTAACATTAAAGTGAGTTATCTAATAAATGTTTCTGTTTTAACGTCGATACACATGGGCCATTTTGTAGATGCTTGTATGTATGCCATTTTTTAAATGCTTGTATTTTCTGCCATTTTCAATTAATGTTGTGTACATTATTTACGTTGTAACAATTATTTTTTTAGTTATCACGTTAAGCTTTTGTTTACTTTTGTCAGCAACAAGAATAATATGGGGAGAGTAAATATTAATCTTAATCGTTAGGATAAGCAGCCAAACAAATGCATACAAGCTTTTCTATAAAGAGGAAATTGTTCAGTGCCTGATAAAGTAAAAACACATATTTTATGTAAACATAAAGTAATCGTTTATGTTATGGCTCAAAATTTTATTAATTTAGTACTTCATTCCTTAAATATTCGCTGTTTTTTTTACTTTTTCATGTAACACGATATGATGCCACCTTATACATTATTAAGAGTGAGGCAGCAATTTGCTTCTGATCTAAATCACATTAAATACAACGTATTTCAAATACATGCATTATTGTTGCCTTTAATTAATTTGGCAATAGATATAAGACTTTCTGGTTTTGAATAAAAAATTTAGGTTAAATCTACTGATGAGCTATATAAACAGTAGCGAAATGGCCATATTAATATACTTTCCCTGCAGTAATACATTTCATTTTGTAGTTTTAAGCTATAAATATTTCATTAATAATTCATTAAACATATACATTTAAAGGAATCAAGCATGATTAAATTAATATTAATTAATGAAAAAGGTAAAAAATTTTGGCGAGCTTCCACCTGATACAGCAACCTTTTTATTTACTAAGCGAAGACAATAACCCAAGGCGAATAAATATACAGTGGAAGCTATGGCGAATTCGTTAATTTCGCCGTTAGCCTGAATGTCAAACTACATATAAAAAAGTAGTACACAGATTTTTATATATAGAGTTTGACAGGCTACTGGCGATAAATAATGAATTCGCCATCGCTCCCAAAGTATATTATTTTGCCATTTTTTTAGTTGTAAAACCTCAACATTTTTATGAATACACCTTAATATTTCAAATATTTTGTGGCGGAAAGTGATTAAAGGGATATCCTTGCAAGCGTCATACATAGTACAAATAACTTGTTAACCCATTGAAATAAATTGATTTTATTTAAAATTCCCTTGCGATATTTGGAAATATCTTTATTAGAGATATTAATTATAATTACTCTCGGGAATAATTATAATTATTCGATGATGGTTTGGAAGAAAGAAAAATTATTAATTATTTAGAATTTTCTTTCCTTTCGAGATGAGGTAAGTACATATTTAATGCTTACCCTTGTAATCTTCGGCTTAATAAAGATAAAGCGTATGGTTTTTTAAATTCATTCGATTTGAAACGATCAATAAAGTTTTATTGTAAGAAAAACGAGTGTTAGTTAGTAACTTGGAGTTCACAATATTGTAAGTTAATAACTTGTTCACAATAAATGCTTAATTTATGTCCTTAAGTTAAATACAAGCCAGTGAAAATTGAAATATGTTACTACGTTGAACGTAAAAGGGCAAGTAAGTTATAAAGTTCATCTTATAATAAAGAAACCGTGGTTTTGCATTAAACACGAAGTTTTGTAGTTTTTAAAAATTGTAGTTCAGTACATAGAGATGTGTTGTTTTTGATTGTTTTTCATACATAACATATTCATGTGTTAACTACATACATGTATTAAATAAAATGTTGCATTTAATATAAAATTATACATGAAGATAATTTTAGTGTCCAAATGAAATTGGACATGGCCCCGGGCTAGAATTTAGGCAACTCTCGGCATCTTATTTGTCGTACAAAGCACATTTGCCAGGGACCGAATAGCCTCTTCTAGAACCTTAGCATCTGGTGTTGTTGCAATTGGTTGTTGTTTTGTTCGATTTGTTGTAGCCCTTTGACTAAGTTGTAGTTTTCGTGCATTCTTGCTCCGTTGAGGTTGATGCAACAGGGTGTGGTGGAGTTTATCGCACTTCCTGCAGGTATCAAAGGAAGAGCACGATCCTACGGTATGGCTTCTTGCCAAACAATTAGAACAATATCGATGCTCCTCCACAACTTCTTTTCTCTCGTCGGCTGTCATCTTTAGGAACCTTTGACAAAAACGTAGGGCATGGAACCTTTTGCACAATCCGCACTTATAAAGCGTTTGTTGTGCCTTTGGCACATGTTTTTGTTTGACGCTGCGACTTTGACTTTGCCTGCTACGTGTTTCTGTGAGTCTGCGGTTAGGTCTGTGTGAAAGAAAAAAAAGAGAAAATGTAATACAAATGAATAAATAAGATAAACAGGAGCTTGTTGAGGTGTTTATATGTGTTTGAGTGTGAAATGTGTAAATAGTGTTATATAACGAAATTCGGATAACCTCAGTAAATATCAAATGAAAATTACAATGATCGCTAACTACTCAAAAAAGGCAGATAACATAATTTGACAATTGGGCGTGTTATGACTCCAGATGCTATTCGTACGTCAGCCGTACGTATGTTGTTATCTGGACCGGGGTATGTTTTATCAATTCTCCCTAAACGCCACTCATAGGGAGGTTGTAAATCATCGATAACGACAACGAGATCTCCGATCTGGATGTTCCGAGTAGGATTTTGCCATTTATAGCGCCTGTGCAGGGCTTTCAGATAATCCTCTTTCCATCTGATAGAGAACTGATGATGGATTGCCTTTAACCTTTCCCATCTATTCAAAAGGGACATATCAGTAATGGTTTGTTCAGGAAAGGCCATAATTGGTGCTCCTCTTAAGAAATGACCCGGAGTCAGTGCGGCTAGGTCTGACGGGTCTTCTGAGAATGCCGAGATTGGCCGGGAGTTAAGTACTCCTTCAATCCGTGCAAGGACAGTTGAGAACTCTTCAAAAGTATATCTTTGGCCACCTGCTATTCGTTTAAAATGGTATTTAAAGCTTTTTACAGCAGCTTCCCATAAGCCGCCCATGTGCGGAGCGTGTGGAGGAATAAATTTCCATTCAAACCCATGTGTGATATATTTCTGAGATATATCTTTAGCAGAGATTTTTAAAAATGAAGCAAATTCGCATTCAAGTGTTCTACTGGCACCAAGAAAGTTTCTTCCGTTATCAGATTCTACCCTCTGGGGGAGCCCCCGCCGCCCAATGAAGCGTGCGAACGCCGCTTGAAATGCCGCTGATGACAAATCTGAACACAGCTCCAGGTGTATTGCCTTTGTGCTAAAGCAGACAAAAACACTGACATACGCTTTTGTGTATGAAGATTTGCGCGTAGGTGAGACTTTGAGGTCGAAGGGACCGGCGAAATCAATGCCAGTGATCTGAAACGGCAGTGATAGATTGCATCTTTCAGGGGGAAGCGGTGCCATTATTTGTGAGCATGGTTGGTGTTTATAAACAATACACGTTTTGCAGTTTCGTATAATACTTTTGACTCGCGGTTTAAGTCTAGTGATAAAAAATTCTGTTTGTGCCATACGGCACATTTGAGCGCACCTTCCGTGAGATAAAATTTGATGTAAATGTGTTAAGTAGAGTTTGCAAAATCTTGAATTTCCAGGTAAAATAATGGGATATCGCTCATTGTAAGGAAGATTTGACAGTGATAGTCGGCCATTCACTCGTATGATTGAATCTGAATCGAGAAATGGATTTAATGCCTTAAGCGAACTTTTCTTAGGAATATTTTGAGAATTATTTAAGCATTCATACTCTTCATAAAGGTATTTTCTTTGAGATATTAATATGAGTCGAGATTTTGCTAGTTTCATTTCCTTTTGCGTAAGGTGTTCTAAACTTGATATTTCCGCATTAGGCCTTACTCTCCGAATTGATTTATTAAAAAATCGGAACATATAACATATAACTCGAAGAGCTCTGCTATATGATGAAAATCTATCGAGAATATCTTTTTCTTCCACTTCTGTGTGCAACGTTTGAGTAACGATCGATTTTTTAACGTTTTTTAGAGGATTTCTTTCAGGCCATTCCGACGCAGGTTTATTTAGCCAAGGCGGCCCATTCCACCATAGAGAATTTTTTACTAAATCGTGGGTTTTACAGCCACGAGTACCGAGGTCTGCTGGGTTGCAATGCGTTGGGATGTGTCGCCAGATTGCGTCGGGAATTAGAGAATAAATCTGAGCAGTTCTATTTGCCACATATGTTTCCCATGAGGAAGGAGTTTTGGACAACCATCCTAAAACAATAGACGAGTCAGTCCATAAATATATTTCATTAATGTTTAAATTGAGGGATTTTTTAACGTTATTAACGAGATGTGCTAATAAGAGAGCGCCGTTGAGTTCTAGACGCGGGAGACAAACGGTTTGTATGGGTGCAACTTTAGATTTCGCCATTAACAAGTTTGAGAAGGTATCATGGGCTATAGTTTGGCAACGAACGTATACTGTTGCACAGTAAGCTGACTTTGAAGCATCGCAAAATCCATGAATTTGTATTGTGTCAGGTGCGGAATATTGAAGCCAACGTGGAACAGAAATCGCTTCGATTTGGGATAAATCCTGAACCAGATTGTTCCATTTCTGAAGTGCTTCCGATGAGACGTCTTCATCCCAATCTAGACCTTCTAGCCACAATTGTTGCATCAGTATTTTTGCTCTTACGACTATGGGAGCTAGCCACCCTGCAGGATCAAATAATTTTGCTACAGAAGATAGAATTTGGCGCTTTGTGGCTTTTTTGGACTGCTCTATTGGCGAGAAATTATAGGTGAATGCATCAGTGAGTGCATTCCACTTTATGCCCAGTGTTTTAGTTGAGCTTGCTTCGTAGAAGCGTAAAATATCCAAATCATAAATATCGTCCTCAGATAATTCAGCGAGTAATTGGGGATTATTTGCCGTAAATTTCTTAATAGGAAAGCCCGCAGATTTAAGGGTACAAATAAGCTGTCGTTGTGCATCGAGCGCTTCTTCAATAGTATCACCTCCTGAGAGAATATCATCAACGTAGGTTTCAGACCGTAAAATGAACGCTGCTTTGGGATATTGAGATTCTGAGTCAGCAGCAAGCTTTAATATAGTGCGGATTGCAAGAAACGGTGCACAATTCACTCCGAAAGTTACGGTTTTCAATTGGTAATCTTTTATAGGGTTATTAGTCTCATTTTGGAAAAGAATTCTTTGGTACGGTCTATCCTCAGGGTGAACTAGAATTTGACGATACATTTTTTGTATGTCACCGCTGAATACGTATCTATATTTTCTCCAATTTAAAATTACGGTTATTAAGTCATTCTGGAGAGTGGGACCAGTGTATAACACGTCATTTAGGGAAAACTGGGATTTAGTTTTCCGAGATGCATTAAATACGACCCTTAACTTTGTACTTTTATGTTCTGGGCGAAGTACCGCGTGATGTGGAAGATAAAACGATGCGTATTTACCTTGAAAAGCAATTTCGTTTGAGGGTGTTTCCTCCATATGATCTAGAGTTAGATATTCATTTAAGACTGCTTTATATTGAGATTGGAGTTCAGGGTTTTTTTCCAAATTCTTCTCCATACGAGAATATTGAGCAAGAGCGACAAAACGTGATGGGCCAAGAAAAATGTTTTCGGGATATTCTTTTTTGAATGGTAATCTTACAATATATCTCCCATTGTCATGACGAGTTGTTGTCTGCGAATAAAGGGTTTCACACCAATCATCTTCAGCTGACCTTACGCGAGTTGTTGGTATTTCCTCCTGTTCCCAAAACCTTCGCAAGAGTTTGCTAAGATCTGAAGATTCTGAATGGATAACAGAGGTGGTGAAAGCCTGCACTGATTGGGTTTGCATAGGACCACTAAGAACCCATCCAAAAATAGTGTTGTAGGCAGAAGTTTTGCCACAAATGTTTTTCTTAATGCCCTCTATATTGAGAAAGTGTTCGTAGTCATTTCCAAGAATGAGATCTATTTGAGATGACTTGTTGAAAGTCGGGTCTGCTAAATCTAGCTGTTCAAGTTCGGGTGACAGAATAAATTCAAAAGTACAGGCGGGTAGAGTTTTGGTGACTTTTGGCAATACTATGGCCTTAATTGGGATTCTTAAGTCATACTTTTTAGCATACAAGACGAACTCGCATTCTTTACTTGCCGATTGCTTTTGACCACCGATTCCAACAATTTCAAAATGAGAATTTTTGTAGGGCAATTGAAGGCGACTTCTAACTCTCTCGGAAAGGAATGTTCTTTGAGAGCCTGGGTCTATCAAAGCTCTAATCGTAAAAAATTCGCCTCTATGTTCTATTTGCATTAAAGCAGTGCGCAACAAAATGTTTTCGTTGCTTGTGGAGAAATTTGCTTGAATTTGGCTTGAGGTTGTTGGTAGTTCAACCTGAGTTTGATTAGAGTTTGAGCCTGAATTTTGAGCATTATTTTTGTTACGGCTTTGAATATCAACTTGCGCAGAATTTACCGTATTTTGTGTTGAATTTGATGATCTTTTCGTCATATGTAACAACGTGTGATGAGACTTTTTGCAATGCATGCATGTACGCTTACTTTTGCAGTTAGCCTTGAGGTGGGCGGAACTCAAGCAGTTATTGCAAACTTTGTTCCGAAAGACATAATCTACCCTTTGCTGTGGCGTGAAGGTTCTGAACTTGGCGCATGTTCGTAGATTATGATCCTCATTGCATAACTTACAAATTGAATTTAAATTTTCATGAGACACGTAAGTTTGGATATTAGGTTGCGTTATGTTAGAAATACTAAAACCGTCCTTTGAGGTTCTAATACTTGCGAGACGTTCTACTGTTTCATATCTATCTATCAAAAACTGAGACATTTGAGACCATTTTGGTAGGTCACGGGGAGAGGTTAAAGATTGTTCCCAGAGTGAGAGAGTGAAATCAGGCAATTTTGTAGAAATTAAACGAACAAGAATAGGGTCCCAACTTTCTACGTTGATTCCAAGCGTCTTGAGAGTCGCCAGAGAATCATTTACTGAAGACTGAATCCTTCTTATGGATTCGCTGTCTTCTTTTGTTGCGGCAGGAATATCGAATAGAATTTTTATTTGGTTGTCAACTAAAACCCGTTTATTCTCATAACGAGTTTGCAGAGCATTCCAAGCCAATTCGAAGTTCTCATGGGATAGGGGGTAGCGTTTAACTATCGCACCGGCTTCACCTCTTGTCTTATTTCTGAGATGATACAATTTAGTAACTGGAGAAAGTTTAGTGTGGTTGATATAAACCGCTGTGAACATGTCACGAAAAGAGGGCCATTGTTCATAACTGCCTTGGAATACTTCAGTATCACATGGAGGAAGCTTTATGCAATTACTTGAGTTGTCTGATACGAAGTTTTGAGCCACCGTTGGCGGTGGAAGAGAGTAACGAGCTGTTGCTTCGAAACCATGAGCATTCGAAGTATCCATTCGAGCTGCCTTCATTAAATCAAGTATTGCTGAGGTGCAGAGGTAATATGCCTCAACGCACGCATCGAAATTCGCTCTAGCCTCTTCTTTAAATTCAGTTTTCAGCACAGAATCGGATGCTACCATAACCTTTGCATAAGAGGCATCCGCCCTTGTCCATCTTGAGTCTAAGTCTTTTAACTTGACTTCAAGAACTGACTCGGTATGATCTTCAATAGGAGTTTTGTGAAATCTTGTACAAAATTGTAGTAAATGATCGCAATCAAAAAGGTATTGCTCCTTTAGAGAGAGGGAGCTGTCGTTGCTGGATGTAGTGGCCATGATAAAAGGATTAAACGATGCTAACGAGATTAGAGGAAACTATGGCTTGGTAAGGTGTTGTTTGTAGTAGAAGTTATGAAACAAAAATTAGATCAGACTTTTCTTTAAATTTATTCACTGGAGTAAATCTAGAGTTATAATATTAGATGTTAATATTTAAATTAGAAATAATATTCATACGCAAATTGAGTAGTCGGTAAGTGCTATGATTTCTATTTTACGTTTTCTTCCTTTTTTCAAGGGTTTGCGCTACAGCGTAGTAGCAGTAGATGTAGGTAAGAAAGATAAGAAAAATTAGCAATATGAATAGAAATCAATAGTTGTGAAAACTATTAGTAAAAACAATGAGAGTGATATAGCGGGTTTAATAAAGTTTATCACTATTAATTTTCACTAATAAATCTGCGTATAATACCAGTGAAAACAATGAGAGTGATATAGAGGGTTTAATAAAGATTATCACTATTAATTTTTACTAATAAATTTGCGTACTTTGTGGTTCTAAGCTCTTAAGAGGGTTAATTTCCCATAATATTGTAGCAGAGTTACCAGTGTTTTATTTTTGTAAACAAATTTGGAAATCTTTCGTAATCAACGTAATTGTTTTAAATAAATTGTTAAATTGTCCTTATTGAAAAAAAAAAAAATTTCCAATAAATTCCGAGTCAACAATTAACTTAAAGGAAAGATATAATTTAACATATATATGTATGTAAAGTAAATGCGAACATCAGATTCCTATTCAATGTTCCGATGAAGTTAAAATTGCTTTTAACACTTTGAACAATTGTAAGTGTTTATTTCGAGTAAAAACTTTTTGTTCCGTTTTTTGTGAAGTGGGGAAAATAAACTATTTATTGCCTTGTGTTGTTTTGTTAATTATTGTTAAAGCGTATTATAATTGATGCCCTTTTATAGCATGTGCAAAAAAGTGTATTAAATAAGAAAATGTTCCTTAGCTTTTCATTGAATGTTCAGCTAAATTATTTTCAGTTATTTATTCCTATTAAATAACTTACACTTAATTATGAAAATTTTCCCCAATATGTTTAAATTTATCTGGCGATTAAAAAAATTTAAACGATGGCAACCTCTAACGAGAGATGGTTGTATGAATGTGTGTATAAACAAAGCAGAGAATTTATTTCAGCTGCTAGTAAAGGTTGACGAGTATGTATGTACTTTTGGATTGAGAGAGCAGAGAATTTATTTCTGCTGACGTGTTTGTTGTAATTTGCTCTTTTGAATTTTAGTGGTATAATGTCTTTTTTTTTTTTTTTTTCTCATAAATATGTTTATGAATTTTAGGGGTGGAAATTTAAATTAAATGTTCTCTATATTATATAATTCGACTTTTTACTAATATTACTTTTAAATTGTTTTTATGTGTAATGTACTGTATTTTATTGTTTTGTTTTTTATGTGTTTTTATTTAAAATTTTTCTGAATTTTAAAATATGTATGTACCTCTGTTAGAACTTCGGTTTAATTGGACATTTTCAGAAATTTGTAAGAGTTTAAGTTTTGAAGTTATGTACTTGGGTATTACGTTATAAAAAGTAGTTTATTATTTAAGTTTTCTGGGCACACAATGAATGCGGAAAGAGCGATATATGTACATAGATATGTACATAATTCGCTTGTGCTTATGCAGCAATGTTAAGAGCAATTACTATTAAAGAGTGATTGAAGCAATAAGAGACACAAGTGGTTATTGCATTGTGGTTGTTATGTATATATATTATATAAGCAAAATTTTTACCTATAGTATGTATCAAATTTATAAATACCTTGTATGCAGTGTTAAGAAAAAGAGTGTTGCATTTAATTTTAGACGTTATGATATTAACCAATTTTGATTTCCACTTAAATAACTATGTATGTAGGTATTCACGTTTTAAAATGATATGTATGTACATACATATGTTTTTAATGTATTTATGCATTTATTATTTATTGAAAATTGACAAAATTTGGAAATTTTTATATTGTAGTAGGTAGTTTGATATTTTTGCCTGTATGTATGTATGTACGTAAATAAGCTTTTTTTTTTTTTTTTTTTTTGTAACGAATAGAATTTTGTAGTGAAGGTTAAATTTTGTAATATACATATGTACATATGTTTTTAATGTATGCTTTAGTTAATCTGTTTTCCCATATTTAAATGTTTTCTCACTGCACTTTATTTTAAAGCGGTAAAATTTTTTTTTTTTTTTTTTTTTTTTTTTTTTTTTTTAGTTAAGAATTTTTGTTTTTGATAACAGGATTTTAATCTCTTTTTTTGGTTTTTTGTTTTGGAATTTTACTAACGGCACTTTTTTTTATTTTGTAAACGGTAAAAATTTTTAATTGTTGACGGCTTGTTTTTTGTATATTGTACATAAGTATTTCTATATTTAGCACTTCTTTTAACCGTTCTTTTGATTTGTGTAAATTTATGTTAGTTTTTACTTTTAAAGTAATATACATACATAAATAGATGTTTCTTTATTTTTTGCAAAACGGGATTTTAAATATGCTACATACATATCTCTTCACTTTACGTATTTTTCGCTTTTCGCAATTTGTTGTTGTTTTTGCCTTTATAGAAGTCTGCAACACTGTGTAACATAAGAATAATGCACTATTTCAGCACTGTACATTTTTCTTTTTTGAAATAAATTTATTTTATTTGTTTGCCGTTGTTCTTTTTCGCGCCTTTTTTTTATTATATTGGCATGTACATACATATGTAAAAGGGCACTTTTTTGTTACGAGAACGGTTATGGATTTGTAATATATAGGTACTGATTTTTTTTTTTTTTTATTATTTTTTTTTTTTTTTTTTTTTTTTTTAATACATTTGAAATAAGGTGAAACAAATTCTGCATTTGTTGTATTTAAAAACATGTATTTTTTTTTTTTTTTTTTTTTAACTATTATCTCATGTGCATGTGTATGTACATATGAAAATACATGTATATGTATATGTATATTTTGCTGATTTTTATTGATTTTGCTTTTTAATAAATTATTGGTTAATTATTGTTTTCTATTATGTATTATTTTTTAATAAAGATTTTTTGCTATTTCACATACTGATATACCTACATACATACATGTAATTTTGTAGGTTTTTTCTTTTTCAATTGATTATTAACGGCACCTTTTTATTTTAACTCTGTTTTTTCCTTTCTTTTTCTTTTTAAATTGTTTTGCTTCAAGGGCAACTATGTATATGCATATGTATGTACATAGATTTCTATTAAAAAAGTAATAATGTGTGCGTGTGAACTTTATGTTTGAAACAACTTTGTGGTTTAAAATTTCGTGTTCTTACTTACGTGGATGATCTTTGACTGTCAAACTTTGTTTCTTGTTGATTGATTTACCTCATGTTAGCTATTAGTGGTGAGATTCCTCTTCTTTTAGTTGAACAATGAGAATTTTTTTTTTTTTTTTTTTTTTTTTTTTTTTTTTTTTGCTGATTATCTACGCCTGAATTAAATAAATTTGCTGATACACTGACGACGACCATAAAATAAGTATCCGGCTCGAAGGACCATGAAATAAATTGATTTTATTTAAAATTCCCTTGCGATATTTGGAAATATCTTTATTAGAGATATTAATTATAATTACTCTCGGGAATAATTATAATTATTCGATGATGGTTTGGAAGAAAGAAAAATTATTAATTATTTAGAATTTTCTTTCCTTTCGAGATGAGGTAAGTACATATTTAATGCTTACCCTTGTAATCTTCGGCTTAATAAAGATAAAGCGTATGGTTTTTTAAATTCATTCGATTTGAAACGATCAATAAAGTTTTATTGTAAGAAAAACGAGTGTTAGTTAGTAACTTGGAGTTCACAATATTGTAAGTTAATAACTTGTTCACAATAAATGCTTAATTTATGTCCTTAAGTTAAATACAAGCCAGTGAAAATTGAAATATGTTACTACGTTGAACGTAAAAGGGCAAGTAAGTTATAAAGTTCATCTTATAATAAAGAAACCGTGGTTTTGCATTAAACACGAAGTTTTGTAGTTTTTAAAAATTGTAGTTCAGTACATAGAGATGTGTTGTTTTTGATTGTTTTTCATACATAACATATTCATGTGTTAACTACATACATGTATTAAATAAAATGTTGCATTTAATATAAAATTATACATGAAGATAATTTTAGTGTCCAAATGAAATTGGACACCCATTATAAATCGAAAAAATTAAAAAATCGCCCCTCAATCAAGCTGGGAACATAATATTTTTATTAAAAGGAGATATATTTTTTTAACACGGTTAAAATGCTTAAAAAATTATTATTTAAATGTCGGACTAACGGGATAACATTTTGCAATAGATTTTTTGGAGAAAGCCCGATAATTTATTTTTAAAGCCTTGCTGCAATACCCACAATTTATTTGAGACGTTTCCAACTGTATACATATATGAACTTAGATATCCTTTACTCCATAAATATGGCTTTTTGCAGAATTTTACGCATAGTATTTTCTCCTTAAAAGTAGTTTTTGTATTTCTTTGTCAAATTTCTTTACTTTTGCAAAGTAAAAGTAGACTTAAGCCTTCTTTTCGGTTTTCAAGTTTATTGGAAATGGGTTTTTAAAAGCACTAAGTATAAAGTTGTAGAAGTAATTGCATGGTTAATACTTGTTTTTTAATACAGATTCTTAAAGCAAAATGTTTTCATTTCTTTTTTTAAATTTTATATCTTAAATAATTTTTTTTATGAATCAGATTGTAAACTTGAAAAATAAATCCTTAAATTCCATTTTTTGGAAAATGGCCCTATAGATACCTAGCAAAAAACTGAAGAAGTTCAAAAATTAAAGGTATTTTCATTGCTTCTTTTGCACTTATTCTCTATAATACATTTTTTTAAGTTTGCTTATTTAAGTTAAGTTATAATTTTTGAACTCCTGAAATGTCATGGAGTAAGACATTATTAAAAACAAACATCAATGAAAAAATGTATTTTATGCATATTTCTCTTAAATTAATTCATTCCATTTTACGTAGAACCCAAAAATTACCTTTTTATTTCTTTTTTTGCTGGGTAGTAACGGGGAGTGATTATTAAATTAAATAATGTCTTCTAGAATTTAAAAAGCTAAAAGAAAAATGTATTTTAGCGGTAATGTACGGTAGCTATATTTAATAAGCAATACGGTCCTGTTGGGTGACCTTTATCCAGTCTTGCTTTTCTGCTCTGGTAATTGTGCACTGTTAACCCATTTACCTAATGCAAAAATATGGGTGGGACATTTAAGTAGGCTGTGATCTTTTTGAGATTTTTTATTAACTTTGTTTAACTTAATAACACTTTTATAGCAAACTTCTTTAGTTTTATTATTTTAAACATGTTTTAATAGAGTGTGAAACGAATTAATTGTTGTCCTTTGCTAAAATTTGCTTTCCTTTTTTTGTTAAAACTTTTAATAGATTGTTATTTATATTTTTTTTTTTTTTTTTTTTTTTTTTTTGCAAAAAAACTTTAAAGCATGTAGAAAATACAAACCGAGCATTGACATTATAAGCAATCAACACCACGACCAACAACACCAGCGTTATCATCAATATCACCACGCCATGATTGCCGTTACAATTTACATCAACCAAATTGTCATCATGTCAATTATTAAGCGAATATAAAAGGAGTAAGGAAATGTGTATGCGTGCATTTGTATACCTATTAAAAAAAAGTAAGTACGTGTTTTTTAAGGACTTTTGAAAAAAGGGAGCTTGTGGTGTAAACAACACACACACTTAAAAACACAGCCACACTTCCTCGCTTACAATACCACAATTATAAACATACGAGTGCTTACATAAAGAAATAAAAAAAAAAAAAAACAAATAAAAAATACGCCAGAACAAACAAACAATGATAAATAACAACAACAAAAACAAAATTGACTATAAAACGTGACATAACAAGCAATACATTCATTATTCATTTCTTCTTCGCAATTATTAACGGCGTTACAATTTTCATTATTATCTTTGTGACAAACTACCAGCAGGAGTGTTGATTTATATAAACGTGCGTTTGTAAAAGTATTCTATTTTTGCATTTATTTTAAAATATTTTACCGGAATTTAAAAAATAAACGTGCTGCAAATATGTAAATAGTTTAAATTAAAATACAAGCTGTAAGTTCATTTTTCAGTTACTTGAGCAAATTTTGTGATTGGTAAATTTGAGCAAAAATTATCAGTTGAACAAACACAATTACGATTTTTTTTAGCAATCATAACTGTATTTATATTCTCAGTCACTATTTGCCTTGTTCAATTTTAAGGAGAGTTACAATGATTGATAGGATTGATGGGCTGATAATTTTGTCGGTTCATATTGGAATAATATTACTTACACCATTACATATAAAACTTCTAATTATTAAAGCTTATTTAATACCAAGCCTTTTTTTACTGATGTGAGTTTTTTCTAATTGTGACTGCAGAAGTGATAAGTCATAGAATAAAAAAGCGTATTCATAGAATAAAAAAGCGTGACCAGATTTCTCTCTTCTGAAATACCCTCTTTGGAGTAACTTTTAGAAGTTTTCTTAAGACCAGAGCTTTTTTGTTTTTCCACAAGTTGATTTACACTGGAGAACCGAATTATCTATTTGAGAAAATAAGATTTTCTAAGACAGCAAGGGGTAAAATAATGATTCTTCCGAAATTTCGATGTCTTGTTTCACAGTGGCAATTTTTCATTACCCCTGTTCGTCTTTGGAATGATCTTTTATATAAACAACAACGCAATATCTTTTAGGAAATTCCTTTTTAATATCTCTATTTTTGTTATTAATATAGTAAGTTTATTGTTATTTTAATCTTATTCTCTAATCTCTTAAGCACTAGGTCAGTTTTTTAAAATAAAAATTTTGTTTATTATTCTTTATTTTTCAATATTTCGCCACAGCTTTTAGTAGAAAAATTTGTCAAACCAAGACCAGATTTATATTATGCAATTTTTTGAAGCAATTTTTTTTACATTCTCTATCTAAAACGCGATATGCGTATTAAAAAAAAAAAACAGAAACAGAAACAGTAACAATAAAACAATAATTTAATAAAGGCAAAGTGTAAATGCCGTATAAGTAAAAAAAATTAAAAAAAAAAAAAAGCAGAGACAAAAAATTCGGTCATTTTAACATTAACATACTCATTAATTTTGATTCCTCAAAAAACATTAAATTTCAAAAAATTAAGATAAAAAAAATCATACAAATACAAACACATAAATTTTCTTGATAAAAATGTTGCAAACAATTAAGTTATAATAAATCCTAATGTTCACTATTTTTTATGCATTAAATGTCCATAACACTGAGCTACATTATCAGTATCAGTCCTAAGGTTTATTCTAATATATACCAACGTTATAATTATTTTCTAAAAATGATGAATTTTTAAAATTAGTATTGAAATTTAATGTGGAACAATGGAAAGATACCGCAGTTTTTGTGGATTATTAATGTCCCTAAATCTTTGACCGGACTTATGTCTAGCTATTCTAGTTTTTAGTAAAATTTCTGATTATTCTATCCTTTCTGTTATTTCTGGTACATAAATTTAAGACTTGAAAACTTTTTTTTCTGTCATATTTTTTGTCTTTCTTGCTCCTACGTCCCTATATTGTCTAAGTAAACTATGTATTGCTTGCTTTGGAAAATCATTAATGCTTAATATCTTTATCATTATTTCTGAAGTAAACGATCTTATCATTTATCTTCAGTACTTTTTCTATAAAATTTTTGACTGTATTAATAGTAGAAATAAAAAATAATATACAATATTTTTCTTTTTAAAAACTGATCTGGTATTTGAGAAATTAAAAATAAAAATAATTATAAATATTAATTTTGTGTATAATAAGACAGCCTTGTTATCCAGAAAATGAATTTTAAATAAATAAAAAAATTAAGAATGTTTTGAATAAGTTCGACAAGTCCTCAGTGCATGAAAAATCGCAAGATCTTAGATGCCAATTAAGACTATATACGTTAAAAATAATATGATTAGGGGATAGTTTGCTTTTAAGTGCCTCATGGCAAGTAGCTTTATCCTGCTGAGTCACAAATTATCCAATGTAGGCCGAAAAAATTCTGCAATCATGATGAAATATAACCCAGTGATAACAATTGGCAGGAGGATATATTTTTGAATTTTGTTATAACCAATTAAAATTAACTTTTTCGCCTTTGGTTCATTTTTCTTGTTTTCTTTGGAAAACGTCCGCGAACATTTGAGAAATAATTTTTATTCATAAAAATTAAATTAAAAAATGAACCAAAGCCGAAGAAATAAATTTTAATTGATTACGAAGATCACTGGTTCACCCCCTGGCTAGGAAAAAAGTAAAAAAAAATTAAAAAATAGAAATAGAAATTTTTGGCGAAATAGCAATTCCCGATTACTTCAAGTAATTTTCTTTCGCATTTTTATAGTTTTCCTTTAATTCCTTTCACTTTCATAAGTTAACAGTTTCTTTTTAATTGTTTTAGTTCTAAGAATCATTGCACACCTTCTTATAGATTTTTTGTTTAGTTTTTGATGTTTTAAAACATTTCGTATAAAGTTGACATAATTATTTCCACTTGTTGTACACTTACAAGCAAACAAAATAGCTTTCAGTCAAAGAAGAAGAAATTGCAAAATAATACAGAACAAGAAATTAAATCAACCCACATGAGCGAAAGGTATGTTAAAGGGGTTTTTTTTCATAAAAAATAGGTTTCTTATAATATTTTTTTTAATAGAGTGAGTATTTTTTTTAATTATAACAACTTTTAAACACAAATAACTAAAAGCTACTCTCACTTCCATATTTTTTTTACCAGTCCTCTGACACTTTAATGGGTAACAAGCGAGCACGCAACATAAAAAGTTTTTCTTTTTGCGTTCATTTTTGGCATACATATTTGAAAGATTCACAAGCTACAAGTTTTTGGAAAGAGGATATGAAGCACCGCACAGTAGATTGAAAACGATATATTTTGGATATAATGTGGTTTATCATGAACCAATAAATTTATCCTAATCTTAATTAACAGAAATACGGCACAGGTGTTACTGTATCTCGGATACATAATTTTTTGTAGATATCATAAAAGTTTATTTTTAAGTCAATATGTATGGGTAGTGTGCTTATTCATGATCTGCATATTACTTTGAGACATTTTCTTTATGTTAAAAAATCTAGAAAAAATCCTATTTTGTGTTTCGATGGAGCTTTTCATTAAAAAAATTACAATCTGAATAGGGAAAATATAAGAAATGCCATTTTTTCAGAATTTTCCACAAAAAGGTGGTATTATTTTTTTGCTTATGCAATTTAAATTTACTTGGGTACAAGCTAATTTGCTTTAATCATTTTAAATACATCCCATAGCAAATGCAAATAAAAAATTATTAGGTTAAAATTGTTAAACGGGTCTCCCTCCAGCAATATCCAAACGTAGCCAATATTAAAAAAAAAGTTTAATTTTTTAATTGAAACAAAACTTTTCTGAACGTGCAACACACCATTTAAAAAAGTGTGACCTAATTTTCAATCCTCAATTGTTGGGTACATTGTTGAAGAAGGATTTAATAATCTTGCGAATAATAAAGGCAGACTGCCATTTTTGTACAAAAAAAAAAAAAAAAAACATTTTTTGAAAGTTTATCCCCGTGCCGAGAATTTATATATTAGAAAACTTTTAATTGCATTTCACAACTTGATTGAAATCTCTTTTATCTAAATAAAATTTTTTAAGAATCTCTCGATGCCCTTTGAGTTTGTGAATATAAAATTCTATATTTTATTTTTCAAAAAATATCTTGAGGCATTTCTTTAAGTTTTAAATGCAAATTCAATTAAAATGTGGAGCACAAGAAAATCATTATTATATAATAAATCTTGATAAAACTTTTTTCTGATACCACTCTCATATATACCGAGAGTACATTTAAGCTATAGGAGTTTCCTAAGCTTTGCCTTCTCATGATTTTTTTTATGTGATAAATTAAAAATGTTTAAAAACACATTTTTTGGAAAAATGAAAACAAAAGGCTAACAGAAACACCTCTATTTTGTCTCTGTGAAATTTCATTAAGATATCGAATTATGTCCGTAATAAATGGTCTTGAACCACTTATGAAATTTAATTAAAGAAGTAATTTTAAAACCCGAACATTAATAAATGTTAATAATGTTATAAATTAATTTTTTTTATTATTATATTGCATTAATTTAATTAAATCGGGTTATCGGACAGTTTATATATTTCCTTCTTAGCCTAATACTGTAGTCATCAGTCATATTACCCTGGTAACAAAGTTGTTCTTGTATTTATTTATTATTACAAGCAGAATTGCCTGAGGGAAAAAGATCTACCAAAAAGATTTTTTAAATGTACTTAAGCCAACTGTATCGCTAATGTTTCGTTTAAATATCATTTTTTATGTACTGATATTGCTATTCCTGAAAAGCTATTTTTGCATTTTTTTTTTCCTATAAAACCTAAAAATTATGGTATAAATTAACAATAATACAAAATATTGTAGTAAACCGATAAACTTTGTTTTTATCGTACCAAACGACAGCCATAATTTGGTGTGTGAAATAAAAATTCCATTCTGTAGCTTTTTAACTTTTAACAGAGTAGGCCACTGACCTAAAGAAACTTTGATCGCTTAGTATGTTGAACGATAGGATATTAGGATGTGTTTCCAGTTTAGTAAGATGTTTTCCTGCGTTTTTTACTATTTGGCTTATACCAACGACACGTAAAAGTCTTTGTGATGTTTTAATTATTTTGCATACCAGTATTATTTAAGAGCCTTCGAATATTTTTCTAAATTTGAAGCAGAGACAGCGCCCCATAACTGAATTAAATATCACCATATTGGTGTAAGAATGGAATTGTACACCAGAAGTTTACTATCTAGGCTTACGATAGAGTTAAAGCCAGTTAAGTTTTACTTTTACACGTACTGTTCGTATAATTTTCTTTTTTTCACATTTTCTTGAATGCTAAGAAGTGCTGTATCGTCAGGAAATGCAGAAGTATATACCCGGTTACTAGTTGGCAAGCATTAAAGAAGTCTCACCTATCTTGGGTAAATCCGGCTTCAATTGGATGATGTGAAATTAAAAAAAATTTCTCTCAGTATGAACTTCCTGTCAGTCAAATTACTTTGTAACAGCTTAAATTTTTCTTCGCCAAATTCTATGAACAATAAATTTTTTCGTAAAGGTTCATTCGCACTATGTTCTCTTTAAATCCAAATAGATCCTTTGGGGTTAAGAATTGGGCTCAGCTTGAATATATAATTCTTTTCAAATATCTTTAAACCATTTGATAACAGGCCTATGGGTCTATAGAATTCTACTTTTGTATGCTCTTTCCCTCGCTTAGGGATCATAGTTATCAAAGAAACCATCAACTTTGGGGAAAAATACTTAAAACGTATAGTGGCGTTAAATTTTAATTATTTGTGCTGAGGGGAAGGAAATACAAAAAAAAAAAATCATTAAAAAAAATTAAAAATAAAATAAAAGAATTTACAAAGCGCATGGATACAGCTTTAACACGTTTGATCAAATCACATCAATATCAATTCGTATATTTCCCCGAAGAAGTTAAGTATCAACCATTTGAAAATATTGCTAACATCAGATGAACAGCACGACACCATCTCTCTTTAATACTTTTCTTTTTAAAACAAAATAGAAAAAAAATTTAGATGAAGGTGATCAAAATTTTTATCGAATTACGAAGAAAAAAGTTCGGCAATTATGAATGAAAAACGGTATCTGGCAAATTTTCAACAAGACCACGCTGACAGATGTTAATGATTTCATCAAAGTTTTTAATAACTTTTTGGCAAAATTGCGGGTCTATTTAGTTAATTACATCACGGATTTTAAAATTTAAGACTGCAATCGTTTCGATTTGCTCCGTACAGAGTCTGTCCTCAACATAGCCATACAAAAAAATCATACAGTGGTGTTAAATCACACGATCTGGCTGACCACTTAATTTTCATATTAAAATCTATTATGTTCTTTTTAACACCGAAATTAGTTATTTCTTTTATTTTTTACTTTAGACAGATAATGAAAACACATTTATAATACAAAAGGTATTAAAAAATGTGAAAAGAATTTTAATTAATTAATTAATTTAATTATCATGCACCATCCCTTAGTTTTGTTCAGTGCATCAACAAAAAAATAATCGCTCAAATTGATATCTTTAGATGAATTGAAATCAATTTTCAATGTTTCTTAATTTTTCAAATGTTAATACTTAGTATATTGTTTTATTCTTTTTCAATTTTAGCAGGTTTTGTTGTCCAATGTTATTAATACCTATAAAAAAATGATTTACTAAATGTTAACTACAGCACAATATAAATTTCTTTGCGCACATAATATGCTGTAAATTAACACATTTAAACATAAAAAAATGCTTTTAATTTTACAACACTTAAAATCTTCTTATTGGAATGTTTCTAGCTGATTTGTTTTATTCAATAAAAAATATTTTTTAAATAAAAATTAATTTTTAAAGAATTTATTCTTTCATATAACTAAAGAAAAGAAATAATTTTTTTATAGCTAATTACTGAAAAAATTCAAATGAATTACACACACGACTTGACTTGATCTTCAACGTAATTAATTTTAAATATATTTACAATAAAAAGAAAGATGTTAAAATATGTGAAAGAATTTTATTGTAATTTCTCTTTTTCGTTTTCGTTTTCACTTTTAATTTGTTTTCTCTTAGTGCCTTCTTTTCTTTGTATTCGACTTGCTTTTTCTCACATCCGCTTTTGATGAAAAATGCTATGGCCAACAAAAGAAACAATATGGGTGAAGAATTCAAACCAATTTTTTTGAAACAGATTTTTTTTTATTTCATGTTGTAGTTATTTTATAAAAGTATACGATTTTTCATATCTAAAACTTTATTAAAAATTAAACAAGAATTAATAAAAACAAAAAAGAATAATCCAAGTATAAAATTTCTTTTCAACAATTTAAATGATGGATATTGCCATTTCAAAGCATACATTTTTATTTTCATAAATATATTTAAAAGTCAATCGATATAACCCTCGAAATATGATAAAGACTTGTAAATTTAATGGAAAACGTGTTGCACAGTTATTATTGGCTACGTGGTTAACTAGAAGTTTTTAAAAATTTTTTAATATGGCTAGATTTTGTCATTTTCGATAACGAAATAGGGATGATCGATTTTATTTTTTATAATGATTTCATCGTATTAAGAAAATGGTCATTTGTTTTTCTCCAACATTGGACTCTTTGCAAATTTTGAATGTGGTTTTGTAGCAAAACCTTGATGTAAAAATATTAAAAGAGAAACCAGAATAAACATCGACAAATTTCCGTTAATTAGTTCAGAGACAAGGGACGTAATAAAATTGTAATTTAAAAACTAAAAATAAAAAAAAAAAATCTTAAAAATAAGCTATTTTGTAAAAAAAAAAATAGAGGTGCAAATATGAAATCGATCAATTTTATCGGTATAGTTTTTGCAGATGGAACATGTTTAATAGTGTTTACAGAACATTGCAATAATTATTTAAATACACATTATTGAAAATTTTAATTTTAAGACAGTAGGAAGTGACACGCTGACGAAGTCGTGGGCACCGCTAGTAAATAATAAGTTTTTGCAAACAAGCGACTAGTACCGTCAGAGAGCAAAGCTAATCGACTTACATCTGTCGCGAAATTTAACTAAAAGCTACTGTTTATCCCGATTATATTATTTTATATTTATATTTTAAAAAGCCTCTTCTTTAAGTTGAACAAATTTTTTTTGTACGAGTTTCTCTTAAACGAATTTGGTATCATATTTTAGGAAGATGCAACTTTTTAAATCGCTTTTTAAATACTTTAAAAATTTTTATTATCAGTCGCACATGTTTGGATCATTTCCTTATTTTCTGTTTGCTTGATTTTATATTTTTTTAAAAAGTAATATATTTTCTTATTGTATTTAAAAGTTTAACAATTTTATAATAATTGCATTATAAGAAGTTAAAACTGTTATATTTAAAAAATAACCTTTAAATAATAGTTAAAGTTTTGTAATTGCCAAGAGGGTTACAACTGGCAATATTTTGGGATAATCGTACCAATTCCACTCTTCGAATCCAAAAAAAAAAACAAAAATTTTACACTCTGTCTGATATAGCTCTCTGGTATAATAATTTTCCACTTTTTATGGGAGGTACCATGCCCACCGTTTATTTTATCCTATAATTTGGCAGTCTATAAAATATATTACCTGAGTTTTTTAAGCAAAATTTCAGGATTCTACCTATTATAGTAGAAGAAAATAATTTCTTCCTTTATATGGGAAGTAAGAGGATTTTTTTTAATGTCGATGTTCCAAAAAAAAAAAAAATGTAAATAAAATAAATAAATAAATAAATTTTAATTGCTTTTTATATTATGACAACTATGGTAGCTTAGATCCATGTTCGCCTTCTTGATATTTTCTTTGTAAATAAATAAGGATACAAGAATTTGCAAAAAAAAAAAAATTGGTTTTAGAGTAAACTCACAAAATGGTTTAAAGTCGCAAAATTATCTAAGTCAAAAAAAAAAACTTGACTTTAGTCGACATTATTTGAAATAATGCCAAATTTTAATGATAATATAAGAATCCCCAGTATGATTAATACCATAAAACAACAACAGTTTTTCTTTATTTAGTTGTGTAAACGTCCATGGACATTATGTAACTTTCTGTTGAAATAGAAATATTTTTGTACTGCATTTTTTTAAAATAATTACATCAGGATTGGATATAAAAATCCTTTTGGTTTATTTTTGTTGTTTCCAAATAAAATTTTCGACTTCTTTTTAATTTTATTTAAGGAATATTAAAAGGTATAAGAGAAAAATTTTTACCAAAAAGGTCTTACATTTTTAAATTAATTTTTAAAAAATTTCTTAATGCAAGAAACATTTTTAAATGTTTTCTACTGGAATTTTTGATTTTAATTATTGTGTCACCTAAACATGTTCGTTTACATGTTCAATTCTATTTTACCGTCTTTTGCATTTTAAGCGAAACAAAAGTTGGGTTCTTACTATACTTTTTGTCTCGCTGTTGTAATGTTTTAATGTCCTTTTTATAATAATTTCCGTTCCATTCGGTTTTCTTCTATGTAATCTCTGTGTGAATACATTTTATGTTGTCACGTAACAGTCTGCTGAAAGTTGAGTTTTTTGATAAAAAATACCCTACTCTAATACTTTGGTTAGCATGGAAGCAGAAGTTACTAAATTTGGGGAAGAGAATTATATATAATTGGAAGAAACATAAAAATTAAAAAAAAATATGATAACATCGTTGAATTACATCTAGACGTGAAAAAAATTTGTATAGCGGGTCCAAAAAATCAGTTGGTGAAGCGTAATGGTATCTTAATTCGATATTTTAAAGAAAGATTTATAAAATTTAATGCAACAGGAGCTCGAAAAAGGGGTACCTTAATTCGCTTGTTTCTTATACTTTTATTTCAATTTGCTCTTTTTTTATTTTGAAAATATTCACTGTATGTGTTAAACATTTCTTCAGCATTTGGAAAACGTGTAAACTTAAAGAACGGAAAAAAGAAAATTAGAATTGTAAATTAATATGTCCAACTGCACTACATGTCTAAGCTCAAAACACACTCAGTATTTCCACTGAAATGAAAAAGAAAACTCATGACTAAAATTGTTGCTAAAATACAGCGAAAGGAAAGTCCCAACAATCAATATAAAACCAACAATATTTGTGCATCACTTCGATAAAAATTATTAATATTTGTTTTTAAATTTATATTTAAATAAAAGGACTAAAAACTCTACAAACACATTCAACATTTGAGTAGAAGACAGCTGTAGAGAAGACAGAAAAAAGACGTAAGTTAGACTTGACATAAACTAGACACAGATTTGAATGCTTGATACATTTTAGCGATGGATAAGCATATCAAAAAATTAAACTTGATTTAGATTAAGCATTAACTAAAGACTAGACTAAGACTGCATTTTACATAGTCTAGAGCAAAACTAATTTTAGTCTAGACAATCATGTAATCATGGACTAGAAGTGAAGTAGCCGTAGTCTTGACATAGTTTAGATAAAATTAAATCTTTGCACATAGCAGACGGCGACTATAAGATAATACTACTAAGCATAGAGTAGGGTAGACGTAGACAATATATGAGCTACACATACACTTAGCATAGTCCAGACCCAATATCAAGCGAACTCAAACAAAACACAGATTAAACATTGACAAGGCATGGACATAAAAAAGATTTTATGTAGAAAAGAACTAAAATAGATTTATTTTGCACATTGATTATTTTTAAATAGACAAGACATGAAGTACCAGAGGCTCGACATAGTTTTAACGATATAAGATAAGATTAACACTAGATAGAGATTATTCTAAGGATAATCTAAGGATAGACATAGACCAAAAACTGACATAGATTGGACACAGATTAAAGGTACAAGAGACATAAGCTAGCTATAGAATTAATAAAGTATTGGTATAAAAAAGAACTAGATCAGACCATGACTAATCATAAAACTGATATAGGATAGACATAACATGTACTAGGCATTGACCACACTGGACATAGGCTAAACATAGAATAGGTCATAAGTACGACTAGAGAAGTCTATCTACCTTTTTACAAAAAGAAGGCAGTATTTTTTTAGTGGCGAGGGGTGTTCTAAGTTTTCTCTGAAAATGTTAGGCCTTTAAACGCCAATGGAAAAGGCAAAAACTTAAGAAAGCCCAAAATTTTAGTAAAAGATTGTAAATGGCACATTCAATTGGTATTTAATTAGCGAACAATTTACAGCGAATAACAGTGGATTTTTACACGAAGGAATAGCTGGTTTAAATTTCTAATTTGTTCAGATATCCTCCAAGTTTTTAGTTCACAATGGAATGAAGTCAAAACGTTAAGTTCGTTGTGCTGTTACTAGCGTTTGTAAATGCACTTCGAGTTGAGAGAATCCATATGTGATTGGTTTGCAAAAAATATAAAGTTTGACTATTTAATGGGTCCTCTCTGGTACCTTGTGTCACGACATAATAAAAGATTTTTTTCTCCTAAATTGATGTCTTCAAGTATTCTTAAAGTGGGGGTACTATACGTTCAAATTTGTGAATTGAATACGTTTCCAAAGATGCCTTAAGTATAATTTTGTATGCTGGGTTATAGTAAATATTTTAAATTCAAATATGTAACATGTTATTACATGACTACTCTAAGTGTTGCGATATGTTGCAAAAAGATTTAAATGTATTGTTTTGTGTTTGTTTAAAAATGTGTCCCTAAAAAGGACAAAACTATAATTTTACTTCTATGCGTGTAGCTTTTGACAATAAACACAAAAGTTAAATTGTTTGTAAATCCAAAAGGCGTCAAAGCAAACAACGATGTTTCACCGAATACAAAAGTGAACAGAATGCTTTAGCTTTTCTAATATAAAAAAAAAGTTTGTTTTCTCTTCTTTTAGTCCTGAGAAGTGTAAAAATCTTTTTTTTTTAATTAAAAAGAATGTAAAATTCGATATTGTTAATTTTGTTGGATGGTGTTCAAAGTTCTTTGAATCTGCTGTATTTCTCATTGCATCATATTGCTACAACTTCAAATGTAAAAAAAGTTAAAAATTGTATTAAAAACTTAATTTTATTCTTTAAGTACAAACCACAATTTTAAATTAAAATTTAAGTGTTAACTGTGACAAAGGCTCTCAGTATGATAAAATTTAATTTACAGATTCCGTAAGATTAACTTATATAATGATTTGGATTGTATCTAGTTTTGTAAAGAAGAGAAAAATATTATCTCTGATTTCTAAAAATGAAAATGTAAAAAATTAGGTTAATACCGTTTAATTGACCACTTCCAGTCCAATGCTTTTTCTTGCTCATCTCACGGCATTTTTAATTGATGCTTGCAAAACGTGTGGCACCAACTGGACGATTAATTATTCCATGTTAACTTTTGAGAATTGCTAGGCTAGATAACAACGCACCTTGCAATATCCGAGGTCACAGTTCTCAAGAAACCAACAGAGGAATTGACGAACCTATCGAATTGGGGGTAGAAAAATGTATTCTAATATATTTGATATCCAGAAGTTTCCGACGAGCTGCCTAACTTAGGAACCTAATTTTACCAATGAATGGGATGTGTAGTCGCTTTTTTATTTTATAATCTGGTAGGAATACAGAACGGCGAATATTAACAGATCACTATCACTCATCACCTCCATTTTTGTTATGTTTTGAAAAACCGGTGTCTCTAGTTAATAGAATACGATTATCTAAGGACCATGTGTTATATTTCAAACATGGACTTAAGTAGGATCAAT
This sequence comes from Cistogaster globosa, assembly GCA_937654795.1. Classification (NCBI taxonomy): domain Eukaryota; kingdom Metazoa; phylum Arthropoda; class Insecta; order Diptera; family Tachinidae; genus Cistogaster; species Cistogaster globosa. The sequence continues at coordinate 25,587,692 of OW569407.1, forward strand.
ACCCTTCCAAGTATTACCTCTACTACTTGATCTATCTTTTTATATCAGTATGGATACAAACTGCTAATGCTTTTTAAAACTATTATTGTGATGAATAAAATTAAGTTTTTTTTAGTGTTACTTAACACATAAGTCGCAAGATTAATTTGACTTTATAAACTGAAAACAAATATTCAATAAACTGAAAATTAAAATCTTAATATAACTTTAAAAAAAATCCTTCTACACGTATGATAATTATAAAAGTAGGCTAAAGTTAAGTTGTTGTTGCCGTTAAAACAAGCGAAAATATAAAATTGAAAGTTTTGTAACCGCGATTTATGCAAATATTATTTCAGTAACGCAATATAAAAATAAACAAAAAATCTATAGGGAATAAAATATATTCCATCCACCCACAATGAATAGATAACGCTATTAGGTTTTATAAAACATAGCTCCAACCATTTGGAATTTATAAATAAAACATGAATAAAACACTGCAGTCTCTTCAAAATGCTGTTGTACTTTCACAAATACAGTGGAGTATTTGACTGACATATTTTAAATTTGTAGTATCATTTGTCAGCAAAACTTTCAAATAAAAGCCACGAATAATATTATTGTTGTGAACATAGTATAATTGAGTTTTATAGATAAAATACTGCTGATAGTCAATCGAGTTAATATAAAAAGCAATGCACAAATTCCATCCGCTGGCATCCACATAAAATTACCACAGACGTTTTACAAAAGTAAACTTTTATGTAGAAGCCACTAAGCCTCAGTTAGCACATTAATATAAATACTAGTAACTGAATTAAAAGAAAACAAAGTTAATAGGGATACAAGGTTGAAAGGATAGAAGGGGATACAAATCTAATGCTACCTTCAAAACAAAAAAAGATTTCAAACTTGCATCTTGTCACTTAAACGTCATAAGTGACAGTGAATTTAAACAGGCTATTTTACATCTTATTTCGTTCATTAAAATTTCTAAATAAATAAAATTTATACATTATAATTATTGATCTTTTTTGCTGTTTTCACAATTTGTTATCAGATTTGCAGTTGGTAAGTTAGGGTATTTAGTTTTTATATATTTTACTTGGGCATGGCACTTCCCATGTAAAGTAAATATTTATCATTATTTTACTTGGTAACCGTAACAGGTAGCATCTTGAAATTTTGTTTGAATAGCTCTCTTGTTATTTAATAATCTGATGTATTATCAAAGAACATGAAAAGTGAAAAATTATTACCGTGTAGAACTATAACATGCAGGCTCTTGAAATTTTGTAACCTCCATATCAATACACGTAGTTTAGTGAAACACAGACTGGATTAGAGGGCGAAGTGCCTACCACAAAAATTTTTTAAAGCTGTAAAGTAACACGAATTTATAAAAATCATACTGAGAATAAAATATTTTATATTCTACAAGAACCTAGAAGTTTCCTTGTCACTGTTAACAAAGAGTAACCTGAAGAAATAATTTTTATTATTTATATTTTGGGATATTGAAATTTTAGCTGAAATTGATTTTTGTAAAAACATTTCAAATGTTGCTTATAGGAAAAAAGTTTTGTTTGGAGACTTACAACAATTTAAAATTTGGAAGTAGGATTTTAAATAATATCTATCTTTTTATTGCAGTTATATTTTCCTTTCCTTTTTTTGCAGTTATATTTTTTTTCCAAGCAGTGAGCTTTTAAAATACGTTTCTTATACCTACTATACTTATAATAAGTTAATAGTGTTAAAAAAAGAAGTGGCGTTCATCCTTTTTAAATTTATAAATTTTATTTTTTCTTACGATTTTAAAATAAATATTTAAACACCACTTATCTCCATGTTAGTCCTTTTCCATTACGAGGAAAATTTTTTAACATAATCAAGACATTTTTTTCAACCGACTACTAGAAAGGAAAAGTTATCAATTCGTCTGATTTTTTTCACCTGCAGAACTCAGTTATATCTTAAGCAATTTTTAATTTTTTATTTTTAATTGAAAGGCACCCTCCATACAACACACATGATTTTTACATGGCTTTTAAAAATTATGCAGCATTAATATAAAATGTTAATAAAGTTGTATACAAATTAATGGGAGGTGTCCCTATTTTACTCATATGACAACAAGACATGGTTGTCGTATATAATTATTACAAATGATTTTACTTAATTTATATAACTTTAACTTTTGAAACGTTTTAGACTGGAACTTGAAATTTAAACAAAATGTATATAATTAATTATCTTAACAATTATCAGTATAACAATATCTAAGTTGCCTTTATAGCTGAAGTTATTTGACTTAAATGGACTAATTTTTGACCCATAATAGACAGGCACTTGAGACTTTACATTGTGCATTTCTTTGTGCTGTATAACAGGAAGCATAAAACTTAAAAACAAAAGTTAAAGTTAAGGCTGTCCGCACTATATTGCCTTTAAAACCGTTATAGGTAGCTTGAAATTTTCACAAATAGTAATAAAACCTTAAACCGTTACACGTAGATAGAAAATTAAAATTTGAATCAGAAACCTATGTATACCCAGACCCAGCTTTTATTAAAAATTTTAATTTTATGTTCGAAAAGCAGTGCCCACGACTTCATCCACATATCATTTCTTTTTTTTTTTAATTAAAATTAAAAAAAAATGTTTTTAAAAATTTGTTGTAGAGTTCTTTTAACAGTGTTTAAAACTTTCCATCTGCAGAAAATGTGCTGACAACTGTTCTAGTACCATTATACCGGTGAAACTAGGTGTTTTCACAGTTTCATCTTTACTTTCTCTATACTTGAAGCAAGATTCTAAAAAATTTCCTCCCAAATTTTATTGAAATCCATCCAGACGTTTTTACGTGATGCGAGCATAGACATCCAGACAGACAGACAAAAATTTAAAAAATCGGTGTTTTGTATTCCATAGCGATTACTATTGACACCAACATCAAAATTTTGAAAAATATTATATGTACAGAAATTACCCCTTTACTGTTTTGTTATACATATGTTCAGATAACACTTTGTGCTTGTGTCTACTTAAAAGTCGGTTTTTGCTAAAATTATTACAAGGAAAAAACTTAAAAAAAATTAATGTGCTGTTGTTGTATTTCAAACGAATTGATCGCCTGAAATACAAAAACAGCACATAAGGAAGCGTAGCATTTTTACAAGGTTAATATTTAAAATTCCTAAAAATCATTTTGTTTTAATTTTGTTGAAATTGTCTCCAAAGCTTTGAATCAAAACCCAAGATCAGTTATTTCTCTGCACTAACATATGAAATTTTTCAGAATTATTTCTTTACTATTTTGTTTCATGCCTCTGGTATTTACTGAAACCATTATAAATGGTTGATTCTTTCAATCTCTGTTAGGAAGACATTTTTTTCTTTTGACAGGCAAATACTATGGTCATGAACCCTTGTATGTATTAAACATGTAAAATTTTGTGTTGTCAAAACTTTGAGATTTTTTCTAACGATGTTTGTGTCATAACAGAGTCTGAGATAAATCAAAAGCACATGTACCTCGACTTTCCTATGAAGTCAGTAGTTTTCGTTTTAATGTGCACTTGAATTTAGTCAATCTAGACTGCTAGTTTTTCTCTTTAATATTGCAGAAAGCTATTACTTCTTCCCCATACATAGTAGGATTATTGAAAAGGGTTAATAGTGTTGACATATTTATTTATATCACTAAGTATCACAACTGCCCAGAAAGAAAAAACTTATTCTTAAATTATTTTAGCTAATATAAATCTTAGCTGATATCCTTTTGAAAAATGTAATTGCGATCCACACTCACAGAAGTAAAAAAAAAAATATAGTCGACTAATTTTCGCATTTTAGCTTAAATAATCTTACTTTGGCTTAAGTTCAAGTGCCTTTAAAAATCTTAATTTCTTAAAAGAGATTATCTGAAAAATGTTGTGTTTATTTGTGAAGAAATCGAAAAGAGATCCAGAAAATTCTGCATTACATTCTTCAAGTGTTAGTTTTTTCTTGATAAATTTTAGAAATTTAAATATACGTGAAATTAGTTACGTCGAATTAAGATTATTCATTTTATAACAATTTAATAATTCATTTAGTTTCTGCAATAAAGTTGGTTTCAAAAACAAGGTAATTCTACTTTTTCACTTTCCCTAACTAAAAGTTTTTCTAAAAGTTAATTCTCTTAATGTTTCAATTACAAACTTTTTAATCTTTCTACTTACATTACTCTAACATGTTCCTTGTTTTAAGCATAGTTGAGTAAATGTATTTGTGCATTTGATAATAAAGTTGTCATAGTACATTTCTACAATCTCAAAGTTTAGAAATTGTCAAAATTATCAATATATGCAATATGTGATACAAAAATTTGTTAAAATAAAACTTGAGAAAGTGAGTAGTATAAAGTATATAAACTCGTACATTCTTTCATTCCACATGCCAAAATTCAACACAAATGACAGTTTGATTGACACAAAACAGGAGTGTATAAAAATAATAATTCAAAAAATAAAAAGCTAAATGTAGATCAATATAAAAATCTATTATTTAAAATATTTTTTTTATTTTTTCAAATATAAATATTTCGTTATATTTATATCGTCGTTCATATTTTTACAACTCTTAACGTGTTTTTTGTACTTTTCAGAAGACACAAAACAAAAAAGTTATTACTCCGTTGCTAAACCCGTGTTAGAGGTAAATAAAAAAATATTAGTAGGAGATATTTATTGTGGGATAATATAAAAATACAAAGCTATTGAAATTATTTATCACTAAAAAAAATTAAATAAATTATAAAACAAATCGATTTGTTTGCGAGTTAAGAGTTGTCAACCTGTTACTGACAATATTAAATATTGATTATAAATATCCCTACTGCTCATATAGCTGGCCCGCAACATATTAGAAAATAAAATATTAAAATCTTTTTTTTCTTCAGTAATGATAGTTTGTCATCGAATTAAATAATAAAAAACCTTTGTTTTGATTTTTTATACTCTTTTGGCGATTTATTTTTTAACAAAACTGTTGCATTTGTTCAACATTTTTTCACCATTATGTTCTTTTGTAACAAACAGTTTGAGAGTGCAAATTAGAGTAATTGAAAATATGTCGCACGAAAAGCGTAAAATATGTTACATATTTCACTCTAAATTTTATGTAAGGGAAAGTATGCTACACTTTTTTTTGTAGTTCTTATTGTAGATGAGTGATGTTTATTTTTGGTGCTAAAGCCAGTTTTTTTTTTCTGTTGTGGCTATAAAATTTGTAGCAATTGTTTAGGCAACATGCAACACATTTTATGTGATTGTTCAGAAAAAAAGCTGCCATTAAATGTTTTTTTCATTTAATTATACATTTAATTATATATATATATATATATATATATATATATATATATATATATATATATATATATATATATATATATTTATTTATATATATATATATAATTTCCTTGATTTCTGTCATTTCATCTTGTTGAAAGCACTTGTTTCTGTAGCACTTGCTTTTTTAATAAGTTGTAATGCTAAAAGTGTTTTATTTTTTAAGACAATACCATTGCCTTGTATTCATTATTTATGTACATTGGACAAGCAGTGAAAATATTTTGTTTTATCAACCCATTTCCCTTCCTTCTCCAACCCATTCAAAAAGCTTTATGAATTATTGTAGATAAAACAAAAGATTGCAAGGGTTTTTTTGTTTTTAAGGTATCGGATGATGAAAAAACCATCAATAGTGCATAACATTTATTTTCACAAATACTTTGATATAAATATTTATATCCTTCACCGCAGGTGAGAAAAGGGTATATTTAAGTTTGTCATTACGTTTGTAATTTCTGCAATATCCATTTCCGACCACATAAAGTATATATATTTTAAGTTCTTACCTATAGCGAAAACGATTGAGCAATGTTCATCTGTGTTCATGTAGAAAACACTTTAGCCAAGGCAGTAGATGAGCTAAAGAATATTTAAATTGAAACTCAGTAAGAACGGTTCAAGTCCTTCGAGGCAGCGGGCAAAACACCATGCCTGCCATTAATTTTTCCATATTATTTGGAACAAATCTAGTTAAGTGAAATAACTCAAGAAAAGAAAACAAATATATGGGACGAAAAAGAATCAAAAAATAAAAAAAGCATCAAGTGAAAGAATTTGCTCTTGCCCAATTGCAAATTATGGTCCGTGAACTTTTCATAGAAAACAACGATTGTGCACCGTATATTTTAAGATATTAATATGGATACAATTTAAAAGCTTGGGAAAAGATCTTTCAGGAAATACTTCAATTAAAAAAAAATTAACCTATTAAGAGCCGATGAAATTTTTATGTTAAATTATACTTGATATTTTATATTATTATTATAAAATTTTTTTTTTGTCGTATTTTATAATTCTCTGTCACTCCAATATGTGTTTTTTTAATTAGAGTTATTTCACTTAACTTATTTACATGTATGGTGAAGGGTATCTTAGATTCGGCATTACCAAAAATAGCAATCTTACTTGTTTTATTATCATATCCATGTATAATAATTCTTTTCCATTAGGGAACTTACAGAAGGATAAAAATCGAGCAATTGGAACTTCAAGTATTTTCAACAGTTAAGCTCTAGGAAATGCTCTGCCATAGTGTCAACATTAATACATTTTCATCTAATCAAAGTTTACTCTGTCAACTGCAAAACACTATTGCTGCTGTTTGTGTGAACAAGCGCAATAAATAGTCAACAATCTCATCTGCCTCCTCTCAAAGCAGGCCGGTCAACTCTGGATATAATAAGCTGATAATTTTTATAACATAAAAAAGTAATAAATGTTAATTTTCTCTTTATTTCTTACTTAGTGTCGTTAACTTTAAACTCAGAATAGTTCTTGTTATGAATAATATAATTATGTTTTGAAATATACCGTTATTTAGTCTATGCATATAATAAAGAGACTGTAAAGAGGTCAGTTCTGTTCATTAAATATTTTTTTAAATTTTGGTTTGGTGTAGATAGTAATCGATATGGAATACAAAATACCTATATTTAGAATTCTTGTCTGTTTATCGGTAAATTCGTCTGACTGTCTGTCTGTGTGCGCATCATGCAAAAAATGGTCATTTAGAACCTCGAATACTTTTTTTGTAGAAACAAATCATTTCGTAGAGAAACTGGAGATTAAAGTGTGAAAATACCCAATTTTACCGGTTCAATGATAACAAAGCAGTTGTCAGCACATTTTATTTTTGTAAATAGAAAATTTTTAACACGTCTTCAAAAAAAAAATATTTAAAAATGCTTTTTTTCAAATTCGATTTTAAGAAAACTAGAGACGATACACAGAAAAAGTCGTGGGCAATGCTAGTCTACATACATATATATATTCTTAATGCGTCCAAACATTTTACCATACTGCAGAAGTTATTTAGAAGTTATGGAAGCACAAAGTTTTCACTTTAAATTTAAGTAGTTTTTGTGTTAGGAAACACCATATAAGGTGCCTATAAACGAAATCTTTTTTACATATTACTTGTCAGTAGTCATTTTTACATATGGCTTTAAGGTTCGCGTTTAAACGTACATGCAAATTACTTCTGACATAACCTACAAAGTAAATCATTGTTTACAACACTTGTTTGGTGAGCGGCTCTGTTATTGCTAATAAAGTTGTCAACTCTAATTTGATTCCAACGATTTTAGTTCTGTTTGCACTTTTTGATCATTTAAAACGGTATAAGGAAAGAAAGGAAGAGTCGCACCACTGGATCATATGCTTTGTCATATGACTTTTACATATGTATTTAACATAAGAAATGTTTTAAACCAATTACACGATACATATGTATTTTGTTATAGAAAATCTGGCAAGTCATATGTAAAAAACATTTCATCTAAAAGCACATTTACACAGCAGCATAATCAGCCAATTTTGCAACCACCATTTGCGATGGGACATAAGTAAAACAATCATACTCTTTTTAATAATTTGTAGTACAATATTTTAATGAAAATTTCTTGTTTGCTTCTAATTATCACATTTTGCTTTGATAGAAATATAAACGAATATGTTGATATAAACTATAAACAAACAAATATTGCATTTCAAAAAGTTGAATTTCCTTTTTGTTTGGCCATTTGTTTATACTTATAAAAGCGTTTTTATTTTTTACTCTGTTTTCTCAAAGAGTCGTTATCAGCGAAAACCAACCGGAGAAGGAAAATAAGATTTTTTCTACTACTGAATGCGAAAACATCAACAAAATTTGAGAAGCTTACAGGTGCAATTAGTAGTTTTTTCTGTGTTTTTTTATTGACTTATTTTTTTAATATAAATTTCTTAAATAATTAATATATCACCTTTAGTTCCAACTTATAAAATAAACGTTAAAATTTTTTTTGAAAGAGATTCTGTTTTTTTTAATATTGAAAATAAAAAAATGTAGTTTTCCTTTTCCACAGTTGGTCAGCCACTGCATTTTTACAGGCCAAAAACCGGTCAACCGAATAAAAACTAAATTATTATAATTCCTTGTTACTAAATACCTAAAGGAAGCCATCATGCAAACTTTTAGTTCATTATGAAATTAGAGCAAACAAGAACAAAAAAAATAAATAAAAATAAAAAAAATAACATAAAAAGAAGAACAGTTAAACAAACAAATGAAAAAAAAAATTATTTACGTAACGTCAACTGACTTTAAGTAGAAAATTATGTGACATACAAAGCATTGCGTGGAAAGAGTAGCAATGAAAATTTATTTACCCAAAATAACTTTCTGGTTGAAAATGATTATTTACATTCCTTAACTGTTTTAATTAGTCAACACTGCTATAAGAGTGGTCGCTATAAAAACATATAAAACTTAATGTATTGGCTCAATTAGGGAGAAAAAAAAATTAATTATGTTGATACAAAAAATAAAAAAATAAAATGTGTTGTTTTACCACTGAAACTGAATACGGCGGTTTTATTACGTTAAAAGAATCAAAGTAAATAAGAAAAACGTTAACAGAAATGAAAATTTAGCACTCATTGCGATTTTTTTTTTTTCAGAAAATATATAACGCTTAGACATTAGTCTCATTGAAAATTTTAATTTGATGGAGCAAGTTGACTAGTTGACTGGTTAAGATGTCTATCACCTTTATTATTATGTGCAGTAAGTCCTCTCATTTAATAAAAGCAAACATTTTCTAATATGCCACAAATATTTAGTTAAGTAGAGTGAAATATACTTTGCAGATGGCAGTTTGTATTTGATTAAAATTTTATAAGAGATCAACCAAAAGTCAATAAAATAAATTTGTGTTGCTTAGTATCATACCTAAATAAAATACTTTATTGCTCAATAAATATTCTTTACGATTACATTATATTTAAAATAAAATCTGCGATAAATGAAATTGTGCTTGTTATTTTATTTGCTTTGTTGAATAATTCAGTCTGACCAATTTTTTTTAATATAATTATGTAGATAGATATGTGTTCAACATAGAAATGTCCACGGGCACAATCTCCATGGACTTTATGTAGCACTTTAAAGCGGCATAATCTCCATAAAAATTATGTTGCTTTGAAAAATATTATAATGTTAATGGACACTGTGTCGGTTTTCATTTGGACATAATGTTACTTATAAAAGTATCATAATATCTGTACTTAAAACAGCAACTTCTTCGCTTATCAGCGATTTCCTGCTCAGCCACCTTACGCCAGGCGCAAGGACTCTCTCCTCTATGGAATAACTAGCAACGGCTTTGTTCACCAAATATATTCTGCAAAACAGTTTAAACGTTACATTTTTCTTACTCAAAATAACATAAAATTTACCTATAATATCTATGGATGTTACGACCCTACGGTGATGGACATTATGTCACTTTCTGATGCGAAGAAATGTCAATGGAATGTACTGCCTGTGGCCTTTATATCATGCCAACTGTTGAAAGCATTGAAACCATATGGTTTATTAACTATTAATATAATAAATAAAGAAGGTTTCACAAAGACAATTCTTAATATTTCATATTTTGACTGTTTTGATTAATTTTATAAATATATAGCTAAGTTTGCCAGTTCACTATTTTACTACGAAAATCATTATTATTAGATTGTCTTTCAGTGAAAAATTGTTATGAATTTAGTAACTGAATATGGTTTTTATTTTTTTCTATAAAGTACAGAAAGGTCTGTTCAGTAACTTTACTAGCAAAAACTGGCGACGAGAGAGTAAAACAGAAATTTTCACAATTATTCTCCCAACTAAAAAAAAAATAAATGATAGTGTTCAAAAATTAGCAAACAAAAATGTTGTGACTTCGGGAATGATATGTAAAACTTAAAAAATGTTCGGTATGCACACTAAATAGTACTATTTTTAAAGCAAGTGTAATAGAGTGCAAAAATGTATAAAATAAAGACCACTGAAAACCAGCAAACTTATAACAATACGAAAATATCAGTCCAAGTAACTAAATAACAAAAATATGTAAAATGTTTTAAATATTTTTTTTAATATTTGGTAATTTGCAAACGCGTGTATGATGTTTAAGCTCATTATGTATAGAATTTTTTCTACAGTTAGTTCTAATAAACATTCTTATTGTAATTAAGATGTAAAAATATTTATATTAAAAATAGTTTTAACATGTATAAAACTTATTTTTAATTATACATAAGATTTGTACAACTCTTCTTTAAATTGTACCGAAAAAAGTACATTGCATTGAATGTTTCATCACTGGCTTCTTTATTTTTAAATCTAAAAACAAAACAAGCACCTGCAAAGCTTGAAGATTTTAAACCAAATTTCTGTTGTTTTACACTACTTTGATTTGTAGTTCCGGAGCTAAATTAAAGAAAAATTACAAAATAATATTATTTTTATATTCTTTTAATTGTCAAATACTTGCATTTTTTGTAATATTACAAAAACTGCTTTTATCAGGCATTTTTAAAGTAAATTATTTTGTAGACAAAAGTAAGAAACAGCTGCTTGGGTAATTCTTTCAAGTAAAAATTTTACTAGTAAGAATTTGCAAGATTTTTTTGGTATCTCATTTTTTACTCTCTGTTTACACTCTCGCGTTGCAAATTTGTAACAATTGTTAAAAATTCGTAACAATTTTTAGTAAATGAACAAACCTAAGATAATAATTGTGAATTATTTGGTTATTTGTTTTTTTTAGTAAAAGGCGGAGAAAGTAAAAATAACTAATCTAATTTGATGGAAAAAAACACCATCACCTTAACAGGCATTTCAATAAGTCTAGTTTCTGAATAAGTATGATCGCTGATAATTCCATAATCAAATATTATTAGTTTTTTTATATGTTGCGGTACGATTAGTCATATATGCGACTAAAAATGCATAACCACTATGTTTATTTATTTTTACCTGATACTATGAATGACGATTTTAATAAATGTGATATCTTTCCTTGTATATTGGGTAACAACTTATATTTTTTAATAAGTATTTGAGAAGGATAAAAATTATTTTACACAATTAATTGGTTACGTAAATTGGTCAAATATTTGATTACTCTGATCAAAGCTTTAGTCAATGTGCGTGTATGGTTAAAAGTAAATATGCAAGTTCAAATGTGTATAAAGCTAGGAATTCATGGTGCCCTTCGATTATCCAAAGGGAATAATCGAACCTCCACCACTCTTCTAATACAGTCAGTTTTTTATTAGTTTATGAACGATAATATGGAACTTAGCTAAAAGAAATTTTAAGACTTTACCCCTTACAGATCTATAATTCACAAAAATAACTTTTTGCTTTATAGGGAAGGTTTCACTCTCACAGTCCCAACGTATTGCGTTAGACTGCATATTAGTAAGTTAGTTTTTAGTACAAAAATTAAGCGCTCTACGTTTTACAATTCTGAGATAAGCGATGATAGTTTTTTACCCGCAGGGTAAGAAATTTTTAATTCAAATTTTCGTTACATAATGCATTTTGTAAAAGATTGAACAGAATTCCTAGGTGGAAAATATAAAAAAAACTTATAGCTGTTTTGTATCGAAATAATATGTATCTGATAACAAACTGTGAAAATTCTAGAAGGAACTGTGTAAAAAGAAAGCGATTGTTTTCTGCTTTGTATTATTTGGCGTAGTATGTACAGTGATGATTATAACGATCCAATTTTAAATGATCAATTATTTAATTAAACTTAAGAGATTTATTAAAAAAAATTAAGTTTTTATAACAAAAGTTTAGATTTTAATAGGATATTAATCTTATGGTGTTGGTTAACTATTTGACCAAAATTTATTTCCTTCTCAAAAACTTATTAATAAATAAAAGATCCCACTCAATATAAAAGTCAAGATTTCAATCGCAATTCGTAATGATGCATGTCAGAAAAGATTGAATGAATATTTGTAAAAATAGTGGTTGCTATTTTTTGGTCAAATATTTGAATTATCTGACCGCAAGCGTGATAAAAAGAATATAATTTCCTCTCACACTAGAGACAAGCTGGATTACGAATGAATTATTTAAGTTGGTTAGCAACTTTCAATTATTTAAAAGCAAAACACCGCTCAACAACAATTTGGTAGCATTAATAGCCGTATTTGTATTTTTTTCTCATAAGCTAGTCCAGCTTCACTCAACCGGCCTTTACTCTAGACTATTAATTGCTGCTCCCCACACAGTAGTGGTCGATTCACTTATTCAATAAAATTACTAAAATTGATGTTATGACTGTCGGCGCGTCTTGATTTCTATGCCGATTCTCTATCGGCTTGAGTTCTTTTACTGGTTCTTCGTTTTTGCTTCTCGGTTAATATAAGCACTCAGCACCGAGTTCGAGTGCACATCTGTCAGTTTTCAATTGGTCAGGTCAACAATTTTTATGTAAGTTAATACATAAGTGGCGAAAAAAATAGACAGAAAGCTCCTTTTTTCCAATTCTATAATTATATTTATGTTTGAAACATGTTGTAAGGCCTCTGATGTAGCGTAGATGCCTTATAGGTTGAAGATTTATTACAACGACGCAGCCGACAATTTAATGCTGTATGGTGATAACGGCGAAAGGCGCAAAGGATATGAAGACAGGCCATCAAAATTTGATAAGAAATCTGATAAGGAATAAAGCAAATTAATGAAAAATAAACAAAACCTTATAAAAGTTGTTTAAAATTTAGTCAGATTTCGGTAAAAATTCACTTACAAATAGTCACCGCTAGCCATTGAATAAAGAGAAACAACCTTGTACATTTATATACATATTTCATGCACTGTAGTCTGAATGTATGTTCTGTTTAATTTAAGAGCAATAATTTTATTAACTTTTCCATGAACTTGCAAATCAGTGTTTTTAATCTGGAAAATAACTTTTTCAGCTTTTAAAGAAACTATTAATTTGAAGTTGTCACAAGAAGTTTGCTAAAATGTAGCCATTACTAATTAAACAATGGAAACCTTTTCTAAATATGATGAATGTGAAGTAATTATGACACATAATTATGGTAAACTTTAAATAAATTGGGTCATAAAAGAAGGCCATGAATAAGTTTATGAATATTAACAAATATATTCAAGGTTTAGTCAGACATATATGTCCCTCATCAGTCATATTTAGTAAGCTAAATAACTAAGAATTATTTTCACAGTTAGTTTTATAAGTAAAAAAAGCAAATATTTATTAATAAAAAACAAATGCGAATACGTTGAGTAACAAAGAAATTATGTTTGTGTAATACATTTTTTTCCAACTAAACAAAATCATAGTAGGAATAAAAAAGAGTGTTATATTCGGCTAAGCCGAACCTTATACACCCTTAACTATGCATGTATAAAAACATTAAGTTTTGCTGTTTAAAATAGAAAATTTTATGTTTTGCTTAGAGTTGTTGGCCTAATAACTTCCGAACGAAAGTTAAAATAATATACAATAATTCTTGCATAAACAAAAAATTATCAAATTTACAAGCGTTTGTCTGGAAAGGTTTAAAAGATAGGCCTATATAGGTCGATTTAAATTACCTATTGGGACACTCTTTAAGTTTAAACTTATTTTTGTATATTTACCTTGTGCTATTGGGAGTTTAACGATGCGAAATTTTTTTTTTATATTTTAAGTTGGTGCCCTTTACAGTATATAAGCATGTAAAAAAAACATCTATATTATATGGGGACACTCTTTCATTTTTAAAATCATTAATTATTTTAAAACAGGAACAATTTAGGAGCATAACCTTTTTAGTAAAGTAAATATTTTTAAAATCAATTAAGAGTTGATTGAGTTCTGCGCCCACAAATATAAAAAAGCAAAATTCAGAAGAATTAAAAATCAGAGGGAGCCATTGTATTGTGCCCGCCCTAAAAGGATATGGATCGATCTTGCTGATTTTAAATAGCAAAATTTTCCATTGATTGCTATACTTTAATTAGTCTTTGCTCATCTTATGCCTTTGCAAAGTTTATTTTAACATGAATACTGTTGGACAGACGGAAAAACGAACATCGCTTAATCGATTTCGCTATGCATAAACTCAGAATATAAATATTTTGTGGGTTCGGAAATGGATATTGTAGGAATTGCAAACGTAGGAATTGTAGGATTTGCAAAACAGATTTTTCTTAAATTGAATTAATAAAAAATATAACTGACACGCGGGCGAAGCCGTGGACAATGCTAGTAAATTGCTAAAAGCATTAAATAAAATACAGAAAGTATTTGCAGAAGTCTAATTATTACCCTCAAAATAGAAACACCTCAGACTTGTTGATATAGTAAATTTATCGAATAAAGTTAAAAGTTCTTATTTTTTATCGGATTGAATATTTTAATTTATTTTAAACGCAGCTTAAAACCAAGCGGTCCCATAACAGATAAAAAATTATTATCAAATTTAAAAAAGGATAAAAACTAATGAGTATTTAAATTATTTAAATTATTCATGATCTAGTTTTTTTTTTAATTTTTTAAGAAAATAAAATTATGAAAGAGAATTTATGCTAAATAATAAAATTAAAATTGTTTAGTTTCAAAATAATTCTTAGAACTTAATTATTTACCAAATAATATTTTGGTGATTGCAAAAATATTTTGCTTTTTTACTTATAATAACGTGCTAATAAAAAATAACTAAAAAACATATGTGATAATTCATGCAAAAACATTCACAAAACATTTAACACAATATTTTAGTAATAAAAAAAAATCAAAAAGTGTTAAATATGAAAGAAAATAATCAACAATTTTATAAAAAGGAAACACAACTGGATTTACACAGCTTTTTTACTAACAATGTTTAACATGAAAAATTATATAGATTTATATTATCAATACTCTGCTTTCTTTTCTAGTTTTTCCGTTTATACTGACAACGTTTTTAAAAATAAAACTACTCTAAATTCATACAAATTTTTTCTGTCCTTTCTTGCGTTGCTAAATGCTTCTTTTAATGATTTAATATTAACAAAAAATATTAAAAATTTTTTGTCTTCCACATATGATACTTTAAGAATTCTACGACTTGTTATGTCTTATATACAACGAGCTTTGCTTGGCATGCTTGGCCATCCCTATTCAATCAGTTTTTGACTTCAAAATATAAGTTAAGATGGTAATTACTTGTAAAAATTTCCAAGGCTCTACTTGGTATTGTACTCAAGGTACACGATCATAATATTTCACTTTTTTTTAGAGTTACTATGCTCATTGGTCCAACAAGGAGCTAACTTGTTCAATATTTCAAGACAATAACAACTAAAGTTTCATTGGGAAATGGTAATACTTAACTTTTTATGGAAGATACCAAGCCAACTTTTCGAATCTAACTGTTACTTTCACGAAACTTCAAGGCTCTATTTACAAACACTACTATTGTTCTTAACTATAGTTTCAAAGTTACAAGATACAAACTATTTACTTTGTATGAGAAGTTCCGCGTCTACTTGCAATATCGAACAAATATATTTTACTCACCGGATCGCTAGAAATCAACTGTTAAAGCTTATTAAAGTTCAATTCACCGGATTCTGCGGCTATGCAAACAAGCTCGTTTTGTGTCTCATATATGTAGATGATAGATGTTAAATTTAAAAAATACAATTACAAATCGGTACTAAGTTAATTAGTTAGGAGTGGCAGCCTCTCACGACGAAGCTCACTTGAGTACAATCGAATGGCCAGTTGTGATAACACAAGAAAAACGGCGCGACTCCCCTTACCCAGCCGAGAACCATGAAGATTTCCGGATGAACTTCCCTATGTCCCATATAGAGTAAGATGATAGCTCCGTAAGAGTTCCGAAGAAAGGAGAGCCCAGAATTCTTAATCATTTTTCGATCCAGGAATGGGCAATGGCACAGGTGGTGCAGTACGGTCTCTTCCTTATCCTCCGAGCCACAGTTGTGACAGAAATCATTAAAGTGCAGACCGAGTCTTTCAGCATGCCTGCCGATTAGACAGTGACCAGTAAGTACCGAGACCGTGATACTTATGGATTTTATGTCCAGTCCGAGCAGCTGCCCGGTCCCCTTGAGGTCCAATGTAGTCCATAGTTGTCTGGAGACACAACAGGAACTTTTCTCTACCCATAATCTGCGAGCCAAACTAAGGTAGTGGTTCTTTATGGCCATTTTCACCGTTACTAGAGGAATTCCAACATCTGGTAGCGAGGAGACGTTAGGAAGCAATGTGCCCCCTTTGGTGAGACCATGTGACCAGGGACCCAAAACAGGTCAATCTGTGATCGCTCTGATAGTGTATTTAGTAATAAGCGACATCTCAGGACTAGCTTAGATGTGCTGTATGCACCAGCAAGTTCCCTGATTGCCGCCTGACTATCCGAAAATATCCAAATGGCAAAGCCAGAAAGATCGTCCCTTAGCGCTATTTCGGATGTTTTCAGAATATCCATTACCTCAACTTGAAAGACGCTGCAGTAGTCAGGAAGTCTATGGAAGAGTCTTAGTCCAAGGTTATTGGAGAAGTTTCCGCAACCGACTCTGTCGTCCAGTTTCGAGCCATCGGTGTAAATGTCGACAGTTTTACTCACCACCACTTCGTTACAGACCCATTCCTCCCTACTCGGAAAATGGATCTGAAACCCGTAGTCCAGAGCAGGAGTAGAAGTGATGTGGTCCACCATTGATGGCATGGGCACATCCCGAAAGATAATCTTAGAGTGCCCTATGTCCGGCCTAAGCCAGCGTGAGAGGGCATTAAGTCTGGCTGCACAGCATTTGGCCTGTTGCAATAAACACTTTTGGGGCGAGCGACGAATTTTTCGTTGTGGATTTTTGTCCTAAAAAATAAAACACGTTGCGTATATGAAAATACACGCAACTAGCGAGTCGAACAAAATTCGTCATGCGTATCGAACTCTGCGATAGTTTTATTTTTATTTTTTATGTTGACGAACGGCGAATAAGTTTGTGTACACTGACGAAGTTCCGATGCATAGTTTTTAAAGTTTTTTGTTGCTTTTAACTAATATTGCATTTATATTTTATACATTTTCTTGGACCCGGTTTGATATAAGAAAAGAATAGTCCTTATAACGTTCGAGCAATTTTCAAAAGTTGGAAGATCTAATAAAGTTGATAATTTTGGAGTGGCAGCACTGCCAAGTGATACAATCTACTTTTTAATCTTACGCAAAGAAATACTGTAAAGTTTTATTTACGAAGATGTTAAATGCGTCGCATTCCATGAGATCAAAGCTCAGGCACCAACTTATATCTTGGTTATATCACGCAAGCCTATTATAACACTTTCGCAAGCAGAAGATTCTGATGCGTATTTAGCTAAAGTAGCTAAACAATTAGTCCGGAAGGTTATCGTGTTGTGATCCACATTGGAAAACATGGCACACAATCTCTGATTATTAAGACATGCACTATCTGCTTCGCTAAATTCTTATTAGCATTATAAGTTTCGGTCTATACAACTATTTAGAAGAAACAGAATATGATGAATTTTAATACTTTTATATTGTATTTTTGAATCATTTGAAATAGAGTCTTTTACTACAGCGAATTAATTACATACTCTACAATGAGCTCCTCTACTATAACAAGTTTTTATTTTCCTGTTAGACATAACAACTCCGAAAAATAAAAATAATATTATTTATTTATAAAAAATTGTTTTAATAAAAGATAATGTGAAAATTAAGATGTTTTTTTAAATACAGGGTCACGCTAGCAAGTGGCATATGCAAACAAAACTATACTATCAAATTAATTTTTAAATAATTTTTGTCCTAAGTTTTAATGGAAATTTCTACCCAAAAAAATGTTGGATGACGCACTCGTGCTTCTATGAGAAATTCGTCGTTCGTTCTAGTTATAAATCAATAAAGTCAACTTAATGTCTAATCTCTTCGAAAATTTTTTCCTTTCCTTTTAAGTGCTGTGTTGATTTTAATCGACGTTTTAATCAAGGTTGATATCAAACACCGTATATGCACGTAATTTTGTAAAAAGACAAAATCTAGAAGCCTATAAAATCCAGCTGGCTTAGAAAAGTTGTTTATTGCATAAGATTTACATGTCATTAATAAAATTTGATGTGCGAGCTTTTGTTTTTGTTGACATATCTGATACCACAAGTGAAATTGCAAACAGCTTGAAAATCGCCTTTATTGACTACTAATATGGAAAGTTTCTGGTTCTTTATTATCAACGTCGTAAGTGCCTAAAAAAAAATTCAGAAGAGGTAATCGAGTGAGAAATTAAACATTATTGGCGAAAGGACTTTTCAATTCAATTTTAAAATCAATTACTGAGAATTGACTTCATTGATTATTGCAGGAAATAATAATAATCATTAGTACATATTTTAAGGTAATCTTTTTTAATTTAAGAAACAAGTTTAGTTACTACTTCCCTTACTTGCGAACTAATGTAATGTGTTTTGCAAAGGAGTAATAAAATTTAGTAATCACAAAAGTAAGTCATTATATGGCAATTATTAAGGTAATTTCAATTTCTTTGCTGTGTGGTTAAAAATCAAACAATATTTTCGGCAGCTTATTTTTCTCAATTTTTAAAGATTTTCGTTTGTTAAGACAAAAAATATTCAAATTTATCATAATTATTGCAAAAATAATTTTCACAAAGTTTAGCATGCTGGAACTTGTTGGAATGAAACACAAAAAATATTTTTTAAATAAAAGTCCCTTAAATAGAAAATTTAACTGAAAGATTTCAATTATTTACCTTAAAAAGCTAAAAATGAAGTTTGTTAACTCTTTCTCAATGTGAAATTCTTTCCACCCAGTCTATTACCTGATTGATTTCAAAAACAAGTTGTTCATAGAACACAAAACTTTTGTAAATCAAAATATTTTTCTCTAAATCTTTGATATTTTGTGGTAAAGTAAAATTTTTACATTTTTTTTAAACTTATTTTCCCAGATAGATTATTTTTTACCCTTTGTGTAGATGTTTGTGAAAAGTTGAAGTTTGCAAGTTTTACTCAACTTGAAACTACGAGTTTAAGTTTTAAATCAAAAAGTATCTTGAATTTATTTAATTAAAATATATTATTTAAAAATTAAATACTTTGGTAAATTAAAAAAATGCGGTATATTAAAAATTGTATTTTATAAAAAATAGTTCCTAATTCTATAGTGTATGAAATTATTCATAGTTTAAGGCAGCAGGCTTTTTTAAGAGCTATATTTATTTTGCTCTCTTTGTGGGGAGTTTTTTTGTGGCTTTAAGTGTATGTGCAAGTCCATTCGTGCCTGTTTGGTGATCATTGCTTTTAATTTCAGGCTTCAGTGCCAATGTAAAAAAGTAAAATATATTACTTTTATCATTTTTTGAGTAGGGGGCTTTTAAGAAGTTATCATATTTAAAAACCTTTTGTCTTGTTTGCCTTGGGATGTTATGTGAGAGAACACTGGCGCAACAGCAGATCTGATATGTTGAAAATAATCTCAATCTCAAACAATTATTAGTTAATCATGCATTAAACCAAATCCTTTCTGTTTCTGTTACAAGTATAAATCATACTATTTTCTTCTGGTAACATATTTTTAAGCAATTCATGGCAGATGGATATTTTAAAGATGATCATAATTATCATATAATTTAATTATTTTAATTTGTTTAAGTACAGCATACGTAATTCGATGGTAAAATATAGAAAACCGGTTATTTTTCATAAGGTAAAAAAAGACCTCATACAAATTCCAAAGTAACGAGAGATCTTAACGGTTTTAAAGACTCGATAGAAAAACATCTAGTTTTGGAGCTGTCAAATCTTGTTTTATAAATCTCAAGTTTTCTGTACTCAAGTTCGAAAGTGCAAAGAACTTTAAATTTATGAATTTGTACAAATAGCCAAGAAACCGATTGTCCTTTAGCTCTGTAAATTTGATACTTCATATTCAATACGGAATCATTCGCCATATATAAAGCAATTAGCTTGCAGAGACTTTCGTTAAAAGATAGTTATAAGATATTAAAATATCACACAAAAAGAGTTTTAGGACCCAATATATGTACATAAATCAACATTTTTTATTTATCGAAGAAAATAATAATAAATAGTAAACTTTGTGTACACATACATACAGTGCTGCAAAAAGTAAAAAGGACACATAAAATGAATATAAATATTAATATTTTCTTTTAATTTACTTACAACTGTACCGATTTTAATAAAATATTAAATATTGTAAGTTATTTATGTAGAACATAAAATATTTTTTGAAAGTAAACGGATTTAAGTGGAACTTCTTGCAAAATTTTTCATAGCAAAATATTAAAAATGAAAAGGGTGGTTTAGTATAAAAATCAAGAGTTATTAATTTAATAAAATATTGACAGTTATATAAACAGATTATTTTTATATCTTAACTAAAAAATACTGCTTTGTGTTAGTTTTAAAATTTACATTTAAAAATGTGTTTATTCAGTGGCATGGTATTGGGACTTTGTTATTGAACTTGCGAAAATACCCTTAGCATTTAGATTGTACTTAAGCATCTCCAGTGCACTCGATTCACATGGGTGAAAAATCACATGTTTCGCAATAATACATAGATTTATGCTCAAATATCCTGCGCCATCGATGGTTAGCGGGAGTGCAGAATTTTAATTGAATGTTCGATGATATAAGTAAAAACAGTATTAGGTCGAATTTTTGAAATAAAGTTATGAACAATTTTATCTCTATCCCTCTATTGTTTGTTTGCCACATATATTTGAAGAGTCCCGTACCAGATACTGCAGTGAGAAAAGATAATTACTGGTCATAGAACCTCATCAACTTAAGCCACTGAAGCCTGTTTTCAGTTGTCAATTGGTCACTCAGATTTCATGTGGCAAAAAATTAAATAATCTTTTTTATTAATTTATTAAGTAGATTTGTTATCTATCCCTTTTATCGACTTGTAAATGAAATAAATGGTTCTGCCTAAATATCAAAATGCTTATAAGTTTTGTTAACAATTAGGAAATTTAAAAAACAGAAAATACCAAGATAAGGTCACGACCATTTGCTACCAAAAGTAAAAAACATGGGTTCCAAGTTGTAAAATCAAAGAACTCTGCTGTTTTGCATTAACTTGCGACCAGTTTTTAAAGTTTCTTACAGCCTATAAAACTAAAGATTTTGGGCCTCGTAATTACAGCAGAGTTAGCATATTTGAAGATGTAACAATTTTACGTAAAAGGATGTATTCTTGTACGATTAATGAATTTTCAATGGTGTAAATATTACAGTACAGCAGGTTGGCATTGCTATTTTATCAAAATTATTCTTTAAAAACAAATAAGTGACTTTAATATATTCACGATGAATTACAAAAATAAATGGAAAACACCTTTTATCTGAAATAAGATTACACATAACAAAATCACATCAGTTTTAAAATAACATGATGTGTTAAGAGTACACTGAACGTGTAAAGTATTCATCAGGAAAATGTATAAAAAATATTTTTAAAATATTAAAAAATGTCTCATAATAGTAAAAGGTGAAAGTTAATATAATAATCTATATTTACACATTCTTTATGTAATAAAACACAGAGAAATAAATACGAGCAGTCATACGGGAAAATATTTACAATACATCGCTTCATCGTTACAAAAGTAAATTTACATTTATGTACAAACATATTTATTTTTAAAAATAAACATACCTTCATGTGTATATAAATGCATATATATAAAATCGAATCTATGTGAATTGAATAAAAATTATTTACTTGCCAGAAGGCAGCCACAAGGAAAATTAAATAAAATCAAAGGTGCTGCAAACAATAACAGTCACAACAAAAATGATATCGAAACCAATAGCAATAACAACAAAAAAGGTGGAAAATATACAATTAAAAAAACAACAGCAACAATATAAGCAACCAGTAAATATTAAAATTTTTACCCTGGTGACACAAAATATGTAAAAATGATAAAAAGTAACTTTACTTTTGTAATAAGAGCTGGGTAAAGCAATTTAAATTTTTGCCGTATAAAATATAAATTTAAAAATTGTTTGCAATATTTTACTTGTTAATTTTGACATAATATATTTATTTCATGCTTTAAATTTTCAGGAGCAAAAGAAGTCATTGGCACTGGTGCCAGAAGTGCAGATTTATTTGCATTTTGCCTAAAATCGCAGATTTTTTAAAAGCTAAATATGTGTCAGCTTTTATTATGTTGACTTAAGTTTATGTACGAGTTTTGTTCCTTTGACTTTAAAACTTTAAAAGAAGTAAAAACAATTTTAAACATGTTTGTTAAATGTTGATATTTTATGTACTAAATAAAATAATTTAATGTATTGTTAACAAAAAATCAATCAACTTACTTAAAAAAAGGTAACGGTTGCAAGAAAAAGTCAAAGCAATTAAAAAAAAACTTAAATGAAATCGCAAGGCCTAATTATTTAAAATTTGATAATAAATGGTGACACAAAATCAGTTTGGGACTAAACTAAAAAATGTTCAAGACTTTTTAAGTTTAGAGATTTTTTTAGTTAATTTCTGTTAAAAAGTGCTTCAAAA
Organism: Cistogaster globosa; assembly: GCA_937654795.1. Taxonomy (NCBI): domain Eukaryota; kingdom Metazoa; phylum Arthropoda; class Insecta; order Diptera; family Tachinidae; genus Cistogaster; species Cistogaster globosa. Next base: position 25,610,680 of record OW569407.1, read on the forward strand.
AAAACGTGCTGGTTCTGATGTTTTTTAAATTTTTCAGCGTTCGTCCAAAATGTAATGACTTTACCTCATTTACGGGAAAATGTCGAGATAATATGTATACAGGTAAATTCAAATTAAACGAAACTTCGAAATCAGTTAGAAAAACAATCTTTAGTAGGAATATTGCTTACAAAAATTATTTAAAAATTAACGATGTCCAATGTTGTGACACAAAAATTTCTATAGTTTTACAAAATCTGATGTCATCTTAAATTTTATGAACAAAACTAAAACATTTTAAAATATTATTATGCAAAGTTTTATTTATCTAATAGAACTTTTACATTGTAAGTATCTAACTTAAACACAATTTATTTATTCTAAAAGATATTACTTAATGCAATCGTTTTGTTATTGTTTTTTGTTTTTTATATAACTTTTATACATACTCGGATGTTTTGTATAGAAGTAAATTGTCATTTCCATATATTTTGTTAATAAAATGCTCAAAAAAAAGGAAAAATTTATCTGAAGATTTCTTAAAGCTTTTTAAAACAAGGTGTAAAAATTTCATATTTTTTCGAAAAATATTATTGGATTTCGCAGATTTTATACTTAAAAGTTCGGTAAACACTGGTCACTTGTTGGAATTTCTTAGTGGTAACATGCTTAAGACTTTTCCCAGATTCATTAATTTTTTAACATGATTTAGTCTCCCATCCACATTATTAAGTTGTTTCATTTTTATCATTTGACTTCGAGATTTCGTGGACATTTTGAAAAATACTTTTGTCAACTGCCAACATGATTATTATTTTTTTTTGTTTAAATCTACCGGAGTGCTGCTTCGGGATTCTGGACTTTTATTAAAAAAAACACTACTTTGCTATTATAAAGAATTTTATTTATTCTTCTATATTTATTTGTTCTACTTATTTCTACCTCTATTTAATAAAAAAAAAATATTCCAGCATTTTATACAGCATGATATACTTAAATGTTTTGTGTAATTTATTTTAGTGCGAAGGTCTACCGCATTTTAAATACCTAATTAGTAAAGAAAGCTTCCAAGATATCAACAATTTACAAGCATTGCTTTTCCGTGAGTCCTAAGACCTAAAATTGTAATAAATAAAAAATAAAATAAAAATTTATAAAAACAAAAATTACTCGAAAGGTAATTTTGAGCTTATCGTCACCGCGACTGTTCTTGACAAGGCGATTTCTACACATTCAATATTGACAACATTTTTGAGCTTTGATGGTCGAATAACATAAAAAATATTGATACTTTTTGCTGGCTAATTGGCATAAATCAGTGGCCTAACAGTAAAGAATCGAGAATTATTAAATCGCAATATCTTGTAGGCAAATAGGCAGTAAAGTTCTCGGAATGAATCGCCAAATTTTGATTTCAATAAGAGGATAGTTGCACTTGCGGTACTACACGTGTCGTAGGTTCAGTATCAATCCTGTGATGAATGTATACCTCATCAGAAGCTGCGTTTTCTGGTACTGGAAACTGTAAGGTTTGTTAAGATAAAACAAACCTCACTGCACAATAAACAATTGGTTGATGACTGAATTAATAGCTAATTTTTAGTGTAACTCTGGTTAATAATCATTTGCTGGTGTGTGGTGACCATAAATGTCAAAAGTAGGCGCAATCGAAGTTCATTTTGCAGACTACCATTTCGAAAAGGAATACCATTGGAAAAAGAAAACACAAATCGGTCAAAAAATCTGTATTGCCAACTCAAAGTTGTAAATCTAATATTAAAAATAACTTAATATAATTTTTTCATTTGAGCTTTAATTTAATTGTATTTTTAATTTATTTTACAAACTTCTTTGTGTAGCATCATCAGGAAAAACAAATATTTATTTAAACATAAAATAATACAACAACAAAAAAGTAATAAAAAAATTTTTCAAACTAACATAAAATAAAAAACAGAAAATTATTTTGTCATATAAAAATTGTTTAGAAAACAAATATAAAGTACAAAATTATTTCTTATTTATCAAATGTCTATAAATCTGATCTACATTATCTGTGTCTGCCATAAAATTAATTCTCTTTTTCTAGACATCCAATTGTGGGTCACTTTTTCAAGTACTGCTGGCAGTACATTACGAAAAATATGAACATTGTTGGCTGCAAAGCGTCAATTGTTGCTGGTTTTTTAGCATAAAGCAGTGTCTTCACGTGGCCTCTCAGAAATTAATTGACAGGTGCCAAATCGCACGATCTTGGAGGCCAATTGAGCGGTTCATTTCTGGAAATCAACTTATCGCCAAATTTTGATTTTAATAACACGATGAATGCGGTCGGCGTATGGCTCGTAGTGCCATTTTGTTGAATTCGCTTTTAGTCCGGATCAATATCATCCATATTTTCAAACTAAAAATCATTAATCATGGATCGGTCACGATCTCCATTTACCGAAACGTGAGGTCCGGTCTTCTTTTGAAGAAATAAGATCAAATGACGCCACCAGCGTGTAAGTTACAGAAAACGGTACATTTTTGTGGATGCAAGGAAGTCTTTAGAGTTTGTTGGGGAATGGTATCACTCTGTATGCGCAATTTTGCTTATTAACAAACCCGTTAAGCCAAAAATGAGTCTTATCCTTTAACACAATTTGGCGATAAAACAACGGGTCAGTTACTTACTGCTGCGGCGAAAGCATTACGCTTATGATGGTCTCGTGGCTTTTATTCCTGCACTAACTGGACCTGATACGGGTGTAGACTATGATCATTGCCCAAAATTTTCCACGCAGTGGACGGGCAGAGCCCCAATTACTGCGAACGACGACGAATCGATAACTTTAGATATTCTTTCACACTTTTGCTTACAGCAGCGCTATTCTCTTTGGTACGCATATTCTTTCGACGTGTTGACTTTACTGCATCCTCTAGAAAGTATGTGGTACGACGGATGGCTTGCGCAGTTGGACGATTATGAGCACCATAAAAATCATTATGTCGTCTATAAGTTGCACGAATTGGTGACTGAGTTTCGAAGCAAACTTGAAGTATTTTTCAAGCGTGAGTCTATTCATAATGATTTTCCAGAGTTTGCTGAAAATAATAAAAAAAATTTTCATCAAAATTTAATTTTTAGTGTTACTTTTTATAACTTAAAGTTCTATCGGACTTAAAAAAACACCGGATAATTAAACAGTGACAATTTTGCAACATAAATTCCAGTGAAATAATATTCGTATAACAAATGAATTAAAAAACTCAACGTTAAACTAATTGTAGGGTACAAAAACTTTACACGACATTTAATACATCTATTTTCTGTTTATGACAAATAAAGTAAATGAATGTATGTACGAGTATGTAAAAATGTTAACTTTTATAACACCTACAGCTAGAGTTAACAATCTTAAATTTCCTTTTTCACATTGGATGTTAAAGTATTTGTTGTGTATGTAATTAAATAACAACAAAATTTACATATGCATACATGAAAGACATTGTGCACGTAGACATTTTATGCTTTAACGACTAAAGGTAAATAAAAAGAAAAACATGTTAACATAAATGTATATAGCAAACCGTATAAGGAATTTTTCTTAATTTGTATGTACATGTGTTCATATGGATATACATACATACATATGTTGCATGTGTTATATATGAATGTTGTACTTTAATTTTATAGTTTTGTTCACATTACCATCGTCATCATCATTGTTGTTCAAATTAATGTTCTTTGTAATTTAATTATACGTTTCAACGAAACATAAGAATACATTCATTCATACAGAAGTATGTGTGTACATCCTTGTATGCACGCAAAAACTCACTTAGTGTAAGAAAAATAAGTTGTTTGTATGTATATATACAATAAACAATCATCAGATATGGTAACAAATAAACAATTGTTTTTTTCATTAAAAATATACAATTTTATGAAGGCGAGAAAATTCCTTTGTATGGTTTTTAATTGAAAGATGAAAATAAAAGAGAGATATTTAAAAATTCATGTGAGTCGTTAGAAAAAAAGACAAAAAGCGGAATAAATAACAAAAATTAAACGATTTTAACATTAATTCTTATATCCTACAAGATATTTTAACTCTAAATTATGACTATTACTTGTCTATAAGTTTTGCGCATAGAACCCTTTTTTCAGCACTAAATAGTGTAAATTTAATTACCAAAGTGAATAAAATTAGTTTTTGTTTTAGAACACCTTCTGAATTCTTATAGCTCGCATACGTAAAGGTGCCTTTAGACGAAATGTTTTTTACACATGTCTTGTCTGATTTTCCATAACAAAATACACACATATGTATCGTGTAAACGGTTTAAAACATTTCTTATGTTAAACATATGTGTAAAAGTCATGTGACAAATTTTAATTTAAAGCGTGTTTATATTTTTATATGACAAAGCATATGACTTCCAGTGGTGCAACTTTTTCTTTATTCACTTATACCGATTTAAAATGATCAAAAAGTACAAAAAGCAGAATAGAATTGACATCTTCATTAGCATTTACAGAGCTGCTGAGCAAACAACTGTTGAAAATAATGATTTACTTTGTAGGTTATGTCAGAAGTAATTTGCATGTACGTTTAAACGCGAAATTTAAAGCCATATGTAAAAATGACTACTTTGACATACATAAGGAATTACTTGTCGATTTTTAAACTTACAAGTCATATGTCAAAAACATTTCGTCTAAAGGCACCTTTAGCAATTCTTAAACTATACCGTTTTTTTTTTCAAAATAGGAATAAAATATTTTAAAGTGGAATATTAAATTCTAACCACTAAAGTAAATAAATTGAAAGCGCTCAGTGAAAATGTTTGTAATTTATATAAAAAAACTGCGCTTAAAACTTAAATAATATTTAAAATAATTAAATAAGATTTAGACAATACGTAAGCATAAAAGTTGTGTAATAGTTTCAAACAGAACAATTGTAATTGTTAAAAGACCATGCCTGAGGAGTGCAATAAATGCAGGCAAACAATTAGAAGTGAAACAGGGATGAAACAGAGTGTATGTAAAAAAGTGCTTCACTGTGCAGCAAAATGTTCAGGGATTGATCAATATTCGAATGGAATCTTAGAAACAAAGAATTTTATGAGATATATGTGCGGTAATTGTATTTAGTACTTTCACAATGTGGATCTAGTGCTGAAAGAAGTTCAAGATGGTGTCGATAGAAATAAACAAAACTTTGCAGTATATAAAAATGAATTTAGGGCAGTACTTAAAGAAAATGAAATAAGGCAGTTGTTGGAAGCAATTAAAAAATGGTGTGAAGACAGATTTAGAAAAATTGATATTGCTCAAAAGAGTTGAAAAAAAAAACGTACAAGTAATTCAAAAACTTTATAGCTATGTTAACGAGTTTGAAAATAAAAATGAAAAAATGTATAACGTGGTAAAAGAAAACAACAACAAGATGTGTAACGAACTTAAATAAGCACTAAAAGTAACAACCGCCACAAAAAATAAAATGTCATATGTTGAATCTGAGAGAAGTAATAAAATGTTGCCAAAAGTAACAAATAAAGTGCCTTTAACAATAAAACCAAAGGTGAAACAAGGAGTTGATAAAACTAAAGAAGAGCTAAGAAAAAAAGTGGACCCGGCAAATTTAAAACAGATATTCAAAATAAAATGAGTGAGGGCTATGAAGCAAAAGTGCCAAAACCAATAGAAATGACTGTTATCATAACTGATAAGAGTTTTAAATACTGTAAAAATGAATTTATAGAAAAAATAAAAAAACAAAATCCAATGATACAAAATTCTAAAATAAAATTGATTGAATATAAAAGGAAACAATAAATCCTACAAAAAATAGTAGCAGCTTTTAAAATTAACATTGGGTGGGAAAAATGTAGAGTGTTTGATGGAACTGAAGTTGTACAATGTTTTAAATACCACGGTTACATTCACATCGCTAAGAATTGAAAGACCAAAAAAACATGCCTAAAATGTTACGGAAATTACAATAATCATGAATGTGATCGGCAAACAAGTGAAAAATGTATAAACTCTTTTCGAATGAATAAGAAACTGAACCTAAATCTTGATGAAAACCACCACACATTGAACAGAGAGTGTCCAGTTTTTTAAAATAAATTGAACAACAAAAAAAAAAAAAAAGAAAAATTTGGCTGAATGTTTAACAATTAAAGAATGTACGTATTATCTGTACAAATGTTCAAGGTTTAATAAATAATTTTAATCAATTAGAAATCATTGCCGAAGACGAAAACGCCGATTATATAGTTCTGTCAGAAAAATATTTAACAAAAGACGTAGATAAACAGGAAATATCAATTCGAGGATACGGACATACATCAACATTATCTAGCTCAACAAAAACAGGACGTGTAATAATTTATCATAAAAAAACCCTGGAAAGTTAAAAAATTATTAGAAAAAATTGAAAATATTAATTATTTACATGCGTTAAGCATGTACTATGATATACGAAAAAAATTGTTTTATATTAGCTGCTGTATACGAGTATATATAAATATTCTTTGAATACTTCGAAAAATATTGTGGAAGAATTGTGCGAGTATAATTGTGATGTAATAATTACAGGCGATTTCAATATAGACTGATCCAGTAATTGTATTTACAAAAGAAAGATGTAAAGACTGTTATATGACAACGGCCTTAAACAAATAGTAAACGAATATACAAGAGTAACAGAAAACACAAGGATAATAATAGATTACGTTATAACTAACAAAAAAAAAAAAATAGCGGTTGAAAATAACACTTGCAACAGAATATCTGATCATGAAACATTAGACATAAAAATAGAATGTAAAGATATGGAACAAGAAATATTGAAAAAATCTGTGGTGACGCCAATTGAAAAAGTATATAAAGCCAAAAATTGTGAAGAATATCGTCTTATAAACACATTGAAAAATTTTGAAAACATAATAAAAAAGGTAGTGAAATTACAGTTAGAAAGATACATGGAGGAGAATAATATATTATCTAAATATCAATCCGGTTTTCGCAAAAAGTATTCTTGTGAAACAGCTCTAAACTATGTTACAAATAGATGGAAAAATACCGCAAAAAACAACAAAATAATGGCAATATTTTTACACTTTAAAGGGGAATTTAAGACTATAGATAATAATAACTTTTAAAAAAACTGTATATGTACGGCAATCAGGACAATGAACTGAAATGGATTCAAACATATTTAACAGGCAGAGAATAGATAACAAAATAAACAACGTAAAATCAAATGCAATGTATAATAATTTTGATGTACCACTAGGCTCAGTTCTGGGTACATTATTGTTTATTATATATATGTAAATGATATGCCAATTATTTTAACTTGATGTGATATAGTGCTTTATGCGGATGATACGATTATTTTTAATGATGGTGACAATGAGAAACAATGTCAAATTAATCTTTTGTATGATTTAGTGAAAGTTATTAAATGGCTAAAAATAAGTTACAACTAAATGAAAACAAGACTAAAATAATGGAAGTAAATAAGAACGTAAATTGACAATTACGAGTTAAATCAATAATAAAAACAAATAGAAAAAGTGAATAATATAAAGTATCTCGGTTTTATCACAGACAAAGACTTAAATCTGAAAGATCACATTAAATTTATGTGCAGGAAAAGTAGCAAAAAAATTGCTTTTTTTAGAGGTTAAGTTTCAATATTAACCGCGATTAATATCTATAATGTAATTATTAAACCACATTTTAAGCTAGGCTCTACATTACTATACTCAGTTTGCATAAAACCACAAATCCAAAGACTTCAGAAATTACAATATGCCAATGCACACAATTTTGGGATGCAATAGACATACATCTATACGGCTTATGCTCAACAACTTAAAATGACTTAATATTCAACAAAGAATAGAACTAAATTCCAGAGTAAGTATTTGCTCATAACTTTAGCTCATGTTTTGCTTTGTTTTTTCCCCTCACCGCACATGTAAGCGTTTGTGTGTTTTTTTTTCTTTTCTATCAAATGATAAGTTTTTGGTTTAACACATTTTTAATTAAAATTAAATACACATTTCATCTTTTAAGGTTTTTTTTTCGATACCTACTTGTTTTGATTATGGTTCTGCCAAAACGCACACATTTCTCATACTTGAGTAAAAGTAAAATAAAGTGTGCACATTTCTCATCCATGAGCAAAGTAAAATGTGCAAAACAAAAATTTATCATTTGATAAAAAAGTAAAAAAGCACGCACACTTATATGTGCGGTGAGGAAAAAAGCAAAGCAGATTCTCACTCGTGTGCAGTGTGCATCAGTGAGTGTGCAAATACTTACCCTTTATGTAACTAAAAAATCCCGAGCTAAAAATAGAAATTTTCCTATTGCACGAATCAATTTTTTGCATTTTAAGGAATCAGCTTGTACCGTAATACATTTTTGCTTTTAAGTAAAGTTAATTGAATGCTCATTTTGACCAAATTTAAAATGAACCGTTTGTTCATTTTACAAATATGCAAAAAAATATTTAATTTCGTATTACGTTTTTGTTAGTGTTAATAATTTTACGACATGAATGCAAGAAAAATTACACATTCAATGACAACAAAAGTGCAAAATTTACTCTATAAGATTCATTCCCATGCATGCATATACAGCATTATTAAGTTATTCTGTAAAAGCATTTACATTTGCAAACAAACACTACATCATAGGAGAAAAAGTATTAGGGACTACCAGATCCTTCAGGCATTTAATTAACCAGTAGCGGGCTCATTTGTTATTTAAAATCTTTTTTGAAAATATTGATGTTGGAATTTAAAGCAACATTTTATGAATTTTTATCTGTCTGTATTCACATTACGTGAAAACTGCTGGTTGAATTTGAACAAAATTTTTGTATGGAGGTTCCTTATAATGGAGTAAATACAGAATACTTTGTATTTCATTAGAATTATGTAGTTTCGTAGAGAAACTAGACACACAAATATAAAAGCATAAAATTTTATTTCTATAATGGTACCTACTAATTGTAAGCACATTTCATTTTTGTAAATAGAAAATTTTAACACTATTTACAAAACTTTTAACAAATATTTAAAAAACATTTTTTAAATTATAATTTTAAGAAAACAAGAAATGATACAAAGACAAAGTCGTATGTACTGCAAGTGATATATAAAGTAAAAACCGAAAACAACAGTCTAACAGAAGCAGTAGCAATTTTTCATTTTATTTTATTTCATTTTTTTCCATTATCTTCGATGTTCATAAAAACTTTAAAAATTTATTTTTGCTCGTTTAAATTATTATAATTAACAAATTGCTTGAATAAAACAATTGTTCGCAAAACAAGTAACATAAGGGAACTTTCTTTTTTCGGAGCATTTCTTTAAAGTTAGTAGACCGATTTCGCTAGTAGCTTTAATGATGCCTGGGATCCAGAATAGATGTAACTTATGGGGTCTGACATAAGTATTGTAGAAGCTACACACGGAGTGGCAAATTTAAATATACCTTTTCTCCTCTGATAGAAACTAAAATTGTTAAGTTTATAATAAACAAAGGAATAGTACCTTTGGTGCGAAGGTAGGAAGATAAACAATTTTAAACTTTTCAAAATAATCAAACTGGTAGTTCATAAATAGTAGTGGAAAAGTGTGTGCACTATAAATTCAGATAATGCAGCTGATCCAGAAATGGAGAATTGCTAAGGAGAATTGATAACGATGGTTTTTTGGTGGTAACAAAAATGGCGAGGAAATTCGCTATGCAGTCTAGCGGTTATCTAGTAAATAAGTTCAACTGGAGCCAGAGTTGCTATGAGTGTCAGCTATTCTACTCCAGAGATCGAAGACGAAGAAATGATATTTGTGCGAGCCAATGCATAACAATAGAGACAGCAGCGCACATCTTATGTGAATGCGTAAACGTTGGCTTTAATATAAGAATCATGGATAACAGGTATCAGTCAGTCCGACATGACTCTTTAAAGAATTATATGCTTATATTTATATGATATAAAACTTGGCTGCTTCCTAATCTTTATGTGTTATATCTTTACATGAAAACGAATTTTAATCGGATAACATAAAAGTATTTACATTGTTTGTCTGTTTTTACTAAATACTAACAAACACGCATTTGAATTGTTCCATATTTGTTATAAATGACTTTAACGACTTCAAGTTTTAAAGATTGAGGTTGAATAAAAAGACAAAAATTGTAGTTTCTTCAATTTTACTATAAAACCTCTTTGTACTGTAAGAAATATACATATATGAATATATGAAGAAAACTTTTGTATGTTACCTTTCCAAATTATAAATGTGGCTTTTGACTCTTTTGCAGCAAATGTTAGACATGTATGTAATAAAATTCATATGATTTCTAAAGTTAAGGTAAGAAAATAATCAATTTAAACACAAGACAATATTTAATTCGTGCACCATGACCTTGGTGTTGTAAAACATTCAAAAGAAAAATGAATAAGAAAACATATAAGAATACTTAAAAAAAAAATTTAATTCAGTAAAACAAGAAGATAAGTCTTAAACTGATTTAGTAAATGAAAAAAAAAAAATTGCCTTGAAGTGTATAACAATACAAACGCTTAAAATGAGAGCAATATTTTGTTTTTGAGAACAGTTGGTTTTTAAATATGAATGATTACATCTTGGTTTCATCTTTTCCTCTCTTAGCTATAATTGTTACCGAAAACATTTTTCATTGTAATTTATTTACGTATCGGGAGCTTTTTGGAGTTTAAGTCAAGTTTCATCTATTTTTTAAAACCCGAAAGCTACTGACTGCTTCTCATATGAAAACATTTTTTCAATGATTGACAAATTTATTTAACATTCTGACAGGTATTTTAAGATTTCTGACAATTGATACAACCGAGAATATAGATGTAATTGTTGTGCACATAATTTTATATTATAAATTGTTTCTACCTATAAATGTGGAAGTGCATTCCCTTGGAGCTATAAGTGCTTGAGAGTTCTTTTAAGCTACGATATAAGGTGAATGATCAGAATGTAATTCTACTGTCATCGCAAGTTGCTTGGAAACAGTCGGTAGAAATCCAAAATCTTTAATGTGAAAGAATTTGCTGCCTGGCAAAAATTAGTTTCTTACTTAGAATGATAACGTAAGAACCCACTTTTTTAAAAAGCACTGAGCAAAACACTGCTTATAAGATTTGGTAAAAGTGAACCGTAGGGCATATGTTTTCGCAAAATTTTTCAGTTTTATGTAAAAATCGTAAGACTGGCTGTCGGATATAGAAAATTTTGAACGGAAAAAAACAGGATAACTAGGTTAGCCTTCGTGGTTTTATTTCTTTGCGGCCGCATGCGCTACTACGGCGCAGATAGGGCTGTCAATTTAAGAATTAATAAAAAATAAATGTAAGAATCGTGGTGATATGAATTGATAAGGGTAAAATGCTTTTGACCCCACAGTGCGACAGTCTCTTTGGTGACACAAAATATTATTCCATAAAAAAGTTTTTTAAAGTAAAATTACTCTCAGAAATTAGAATTTTTTCATTTTATTTTATTATTATTATTGTTTGCATTTTATAATAACAAACAATAACAAAATCTTAGAAGATTTGTGTAATGCTCATTTTATTTTATATTTTTTAAAGCTATGAAAGATTACATATGTGTTTTATCTTTCAATTCCTTTTATAAGCTCCTTAAATATAAAGAAAATCTAACTAATTTTATTGCTTTCAAACTTCTTGAAAATTTGTTATTCTTAAACTGGAACATATTCAGTAAATCTGCAACAGGGATATTTAAGCAACTGAAGCTGGCCCACTCTCTTACCCTATTGCACGTGTTAGTTCAAATATAATTCTTTAAGAACAACAAATATTTATGATTTTATTTTTCAGTTTTTTTAAATATTTTTATCCAAATTTTGAACAAAAATCTAAAATATATATATATATATATATATATATATATATATATATATATATATATATATATATATATATATATATATATATATATTTTTTTTTTTTTTGCTAAAAACTAATAACACGTAAATATTATTTTCGTGCTACAAAAATCTTTAGTTCATTAAAAAAATTGTGATAAGTTCCCTAAGGAGCGGTAGCAAAATTGCCATTGAGACGTGCTTTCACTTGTAATAATCAATATCGGTAATTTAAATAATTTATTCGGAAAGGTAGCACGATAATTTTAAAGTTTATATATTTTTTTACTTTTTATTTGTGTACCTACATCTACTATAGCAATTTTTTTCTTTTTATAAATAATTAACAATAATTTAAAATTTTATTTTAGAAGAAATAAAAATTAGAAAATGTAATGCTTATCTGCAGTTGTTTTGTTTGATTAACGATTTATGTTTAAATAACTCAACATGTTTGTTTTTGTTAAAACTTAATTTTGCAGATTTTTTTATAAATATACAAGTTAAAAATTTAATTGTTTTTCTATTATAGAACATATACATTTAAAAACTTTTAGCAGCATTAACATCTTAAGGGCCTATCTAAATTTCGAATGAAGATAACTTGAACCTGCTAGAAAGTAGACGCGAAATTCCTCACCACAATTATTGCATTGGTGTTTTGCTACCAAAATTAGCATCAAAAAGTAAGGGTGCTATATTCCGGTTTGCAGAATCTCATATATCCTTTACAATAAATAAAAATTTAGCTTATGAAGTAACTTCAATCAACAAAAAAAAAAAAAAAAAAAAAACAAATTATAAGTGACAGAGAATTAAAAATTTAGAAAGAGATTAGGTAATATATTTTTTATAAAAATTTCGTCAGCTCTTAATGGTAAAACATTTTAAAAAATTTTTTGTATTTTCTTAAATATATTTTTAAAAGCTTTGAAATGATGTCGATATTGATAACTTAAAAATTATGGTACGCAATAGTACTTTTCTACGAAAAGTTTTTTTGCTTGATGTTTTTTTCTTATTTTTTAATTACTTATCGCCCTATTATATTTGTTATTATTTTTTTGATTGGAGTTACTTCACTAAACTAGCTTTTTTTGTAAATAATATGGAAAAATTAGAGGCAGCGTGATATGGAGATAGTCCCAGCAAAAAATTAGACATTACGTTAAAAAGTACTTTCTATATAATGACTTACTGTTGTGATTGCCAAATTTTGTTACTCGCTTACAAAACACATTACATTAGTTCGCCAATAAAGGAAGTAGTAATTGAACTAGTTCTTTAAGTTAAAAAAGAATAACTTAAAATACGTACTAATGATTTTTATTATTTCCTGCAACCCTTCCGCCAAAAATGCTTAATTCCACACTCGATTACCTTTTCTAAAATTTTTTCCTAGAGACCGACCTTACATTTTTTCAATAGCAAAATTTTCGAAGCTATGTCTGATCGATTGGCGTTTTTAAATTATTTCTAACTCATTTAATGTCTAGTAAAAGTTTATTTCAACCCGAATACGTACGGACAGACCAACATCACTCAATCAACTTCGTAATGCATAAAAACTTAGAATATATATCCTTTCGGGCTTGAAAATAGATATTGTAAAAATTACAAGCGGAATGACAAACTTAGATGTGCCCTTTTTCTACCTCGGTGAACAAAGAACAAAGAAATGAGTGTAAGTGATTAAACGAACTGACAATATGATATTCACAGAAAAAATTAATCGTCTTAATATCCTCGCTTTTGTTTTGTCATCGACTTATTTCAAGTTCATTTAATCTCAAGAAAAAGCTTAAAAACTTAAAAGTTACATTTAATGTTTCTTAATTTGTGATATAAAAATCGCAAAATTTTCTTAACAGGATTTGTCAATACAATAAGAAATATTTTTCAAAGTTTTTGAATAAAATTGAGGTTTTAAAAAAAATATTTGCATTTCTAAATATAATTATTTTGTAATAACAAACTGTTTTATAAACTATAAAATTATTATTAGGGGAAAAGTTGAAATATTCATAGTCATATTTGACTGTAGCAAGGAGAGTCCTATTGTTGGAGCCTTCCAAACATATTTTAGCTACTGAAGGAAATATATTTTTCCCAACCAGGATATGTTTTTAAAAAAAAGTAATAAAAAATTTTAATATATCCTTTTTTTATTTTTCAATGTGAATCTGCTTTTTGTGCAAAAACTGCACGCATTTCAAAATAATTATTTTAAAAACTATTGAAAAAAAACATGAGTTTTAGAAAGTTTTCCGAACTAGTATGTTGTTTGACTGAAGACCCTTCTTGCATTTAATACTTATAGTATGAGACATTTAACAACAATCCTCACATTTCTCGTCTGTTTTGGAGTAATCAATTATATGATTTCTGCCTTTATATAGTTCATCAGTATTTATGGTAGATAAACCGTAGTACCTTTAGAAGAATGTGTATTATGCCTTTTAGATAACACGAGGTAGCTATATAGCATCTAAAATAAGAAAACTGGAACATCTTTGCTCCTTTGGCTGAATACAATACAACTGACCATTTTACCTTTCTAGATTATGACTTAGAAAACTATTTCTTTTGGTATCTTTGTACCAAGGCATTTCATAGCAGGTTACAGCAATAGGTTTAATCGGTTTTACAACACTGGGTCAGTTGTTAAACAGTTACAATACAAAAATAAACAATTTTCAGATTTACAAATAAAAAAAGGCTAAATGAGGCCACCTAAGGTAATACGTTCATATGTTATTGATTCGCTCTTAAGAACCTATTACATTATTGCAAAATTCAGTTGAAGCTTTTGCTCTTCGAGATTAAATGCTGCGAAAAATAGTTTCATATCAAATTTCGATTTGATAATTAGAACTCTCTCGGTGCCGAAAGTTTTTATTAAGTTCTACTCGCGAACTTGTTTCAAGTGTTCCATCGTCTGTTTAAATACGTTGAATTTCATTGAATTACATTAAGGTTTTGCACCAAGATTATTTTTATTTACTTCGTACTCATCGTATAGAACTGGAATAGCAAGGATAGTGATGTAATACAAATTCATTCATATTTTCGCATCTTGACTTACGCTCTACCTGGCTTTTATTTTTTATTTGCGCCGTCAACCATTTTTTGCAAAAATAAATAGACTGGAGACATATAATTTAAACTAAGCGCTTGCTATTATGACAACAAACATTTATTAATAAATTAAATTTTTTCTTTGTAGTTTTGTGTAAAATGGGGCATTATTAACGTCCTTTTAAAGGGACTCTTTTTTATTTTTTTTAAAGAGAAGTAGCAGTTCAGGCATTATTACCTATTAAATTATTTTGGTAACCGTGCTACATTCTTTAGGAAAGGGATAGATAATTAAGACAGGTGGTGAAGGAGAGATATAGAGAGTTAGTTATTTTACTTCGCCAGTGAATATGTTATGAAGAAGTACCGACGAAGGAGGCTGCACGTTTTCATGTGAATTTTGAATATGTCTTTACACCATTAAACAGAAAAAAACATTTTTTATTTTCTGATTGCCGCAGGGGTCGAACCCTGGACAACCAAGCTTGTAGTCAACATGTTTACCACTTCGACCATAGCAGCCTCTTTGCGCTAACGAAAACTTATCTTTAATATATGTGTGTTTTGTTGCTCATAATTAATGGCATTTAGTATTGAAATGGGTATTTATGTTTGTAGGTCATTAAAAATCCATTTCCAATTTTCGAAAAGTATCAAGCCTGCGATCTGTTTTTTTTTTTTTTTTGTATAAAGTCTTATTACTTTCTTTAGAAATAATAATCTTTACTGACATAAATCTCTTTAACTATAACTATAGAGCTTCTGGCCAAAATTATCACATGGATTTTGTTTACTAATTTTCAGTTATGACATATTAGAAAAACAAATTTTATGAGCAAAACCGCGCCCCAAACCTTTTCTTTATTTCAAATTCATAACATAAGAATTCATAACATAGGGAATAATAATCATTTGATTTCGTAAACTTAAATGCATAGTCTAATTTAGGAACATTTCGTTTCGTCTAAAAGCAAAACAAAACTTTATGAAAAAAACATATCAATAAATATTGGTTAATTGTGTTGTTATAATTGCCTATTGAGTAATTATATTCAGCCGTATTTAAACTGCAAGAGCAATCTTTGTTATAGCATATATTTGTTTTTGTTTTACTAGCCGTAAAGCCAATAACATACCAAAACTTTCGTAAAGCTATTTGCTGACTTGAGGCATTTATTTGTTCTCAAATTCAAATACAATAATTTTCTCTCACACACACAAAACATTAGAAACTAATCAATACAGAAAAGCGTCAATATTCCATATAAAATTCGTAACAGTTTTAAACGATAATTATATATCAGTTAGAAACTAATACACAAGTACGTCGATTATTGTAAAAGGAAATCATAAAACTATCAATAGGTGATGTTAGCAAAATATTAAAGTATCAGATATCGAGACGTATGAGCGATAACGATTGACATATTGAACATTAAAATTTAAAATAAATTATACGCACTACCTACAATACATTTTTAAAACTGGTTTTAGTTATACTTAAATAAAATAAATAAATAGTTATACTTAAATACAATAAAACAGCAATGGAGTCATTTCTAGACATGAAATATTTTTTGAAAATTTTAATGTTGGTGTAAATATTAATCGATATGGAATAGAAAACACCTCTTTTTGGAATTTGCGTCTATCTGTCTGTCTGTGTTGGCATCACGTAAAAACTGCTAGATAGATTTTATTAAAATTTTGTGAAGAGGTCACTTGGAAGCTTGGTTCACATATATCTAGGATACTGTTTTTCTTAAAAAATTGTCATATCGTATAGAAACTACAGATACAAATATAAAAGCACAAAGACCTCAATCACACTGCCTTGGACACATGCTTAGGGACATTATATTACTGCTCAAAATGCCTAAAAACTCCACCACAAAGCCCTGACGTTAACCCAATTAAAACCCGTTGGCCAAGTTTTTAAAAACAATTAAAATTCGCATTCGCAACATTCGCGACCTAAAGGAAACGTTAAGCTTAGAATGGGATGAAATTCCACAAAACCTAAAAAGAAAGCATGTCAAATCATTGCCATTGCACATAAACGCAAAAGTTCTAATGCACCAATATGAATTTGGCTTATTATAAATACTTTATTTTGTAATTTTCCTGAAGCTTAATTAGCGAATTATCTACATTTTTATTTATTTTGGTAAATAAAGCTTTAATATAGTAAAAAAATTGCAAAAGAAATTTGTTTTAATTATACAATTATTTGAAAAATAAAATTTAATGCAAAAATGTGTTGTGTATGAATATGTATTTTGCATACAGTAAATATTATTTTAATTGAAACAGGTTTGTTACATTTTAATTTTATATTCACGCCCAAATATCAAAAACCTGTTTTATAAATATTGAAATATTAGAAATAATAATAATAAAACTCTGAAGTAAATTATAAAAAATTAAAAATTTAAAGGTGTTAATTTATTCAATTATTTTTTATGTAAATCTAAATTTTATAATTAAATGGCAAAAACCTGTTAATTCAAAACTTTCGTGTAATGAAAGAAATTATGGAATAAGCGCTGTTAAAATTAAATTTTACATATTTTTGATGAAACTCTAATATAATACGTTATAGTATTTTATCTTCTTTATATGCTGTTTCAACCAACTACGTTTCTCCTGACGCTTTGTCAATTTTTAATTTATTTTTCAAGAGAACTTCTATTTAAAAAGAATTTTAATTAAACTCTATTTTTAGTTTAAATTTAAATTTACTTTTAAATGTAATATTTACAGTATAAATATCTTTAACGAATTACACCAGACCAAAATGAAAATTTTAATTGCACACAGTTTAAAATAAAAAATTAAAAGTATTCTCCAATTCCTGTCCTATTATCTGATAATAACGATGATTTGAAGCCCATTATGCTGGAAAGAGCGATATTTAGTAAATTCCGTAAAATATCCACCGAAAAGTTATTTCAAGCATTAAAACATTGAATTAAATATAATAAAACTTACAGAGATACAAGTCCATCATTTACAACGCAAGCGATATTCACAAATTAGCGTACCTAAAATAAAAACGTATGGAAGAACACGACAACTTAGTGAAATAATCAAATGAAATATTTATAAAGGCAATAACTACTTACATACGTAAGAGTTGTGTTGATCAAGTTAAAATATTACTAACGCAAGGCTTTCCTTTTTCTGTATGTGCACTCAAATGAATAAAATTAAGAATAAAGCATGATCACAAAAACTCATGGCCATATATTACTAACGAAAGTAAGTTAAATGAACTAAATAATTTCTAAATTTCTTAAGTTGATTAAAAAAAGCTTCTTTATCGTGCAAGGCTCTAAAGTTAGATTTAGTTAAATTGTTTAGGTTATGTTTTTTTTAACGCAACATTTGTATAAAGATATTTGGTGTTACATAAATTGATACAGAAAAAACGTCCTTTTATCTACTTTTACTTTAGTCAGAATATAAAGTGTCAAATTAAAACATTTAATTATTTCGAAATCAAATTTAGTCAGAAGAAGAACGAAAAGCTTTATTGTAATAGATTTAAAAAAACCTTAATTTTTTTATAATAACAAAATTTACCTGATTTAAACTACCTTATGCTTGAAATAAGATATTATTTTAATGAATTTTGTTGATATTTTTTTCGAATTTCTGGCAAAAGTTAATGTCTCGTTTAGTTTAAACATTTATACCTTTCAATTTCAGTAAGAAAACAAATTAATAATGGCCCATATTCATAGTCATATACTAAAGTTGACTATTGCTAAAGTATACTCTAAACTAAAAAGCTCTTATTATCATTTTTGCTTTCATAGTCGAAAATAAAGCATACTTTAATTCGAATAGACTTTAACTGGGTGTCAACTTAAGTTTGATAAATGTTTTCATACAATTTCTAATCAAACATTAGAAAAAAGTAACCCTGTTGTTATTTTGTTCACTTTGGTTTAAAAATCAGATAAAGAGTATTGTGTTCTTAAATCAAATAAAATAATTATGGAAAAATGAGTTAAAAAGAGCTTTAGCTATTTTTAAATTTAGAGTTGACTTCAATGCCAAAAGTATATTTTAAATTGTCTATGAATGAGTTAGAGTCGACTCTAAAGTAAAACCGACTTTAGCTCCCTAAAAGTAGACTTTATTTTGACTATGAATATGGGCCAATGTTTTATCCTCAATCTCAAGTACTAAGAAATATTTTCAGAATTTTCATAATATCACTAACATTATCTGGAGTTTTTTGAGTTTATTTTAACTTATATCTTAAAATTGCTTACTTTTTTGGCTTTATTTAAAAAAGTGTTAAATGAAAGTTAGTAAGTCCGCTATGTTCCTTATATCTGTAAGGAAGGAACTTTTTACAAGACTTCGTTCTCGTGGCGTTTATTATTTTCTTAAAACTCAAATTTAGAAAAATGTGTTTTCAAATATTTATCGTTGAGATATGTAAACAGTGTTACAAATTTTCAGAAATTCATTCAAGTTGCAAAATAATCGGGTAAAAATTATTTTTCTTTTGATTTTCCAGCACTTAAAATTAATTGAAAAGTCATGTTTTGGTGCTTTCCAAATATTCTTATCATTTTCTACATTTGGTTATAACTTGTCAAATGTCTAAGAAATGTAAGATGTAACTTTATTGCAAAAAAATTTATTTTATTGCAAAAAGAATTTTTTTCTGCATATTAGAAAATTTATCAATACTCCACAAAAAAAAAAAAAAAATATATATATACAAAATTGCGAAAGAAAGTTAAATTTTTAATTTTTAAAGCAATATATCTCCTAAAACCGGGAATGATAATTCATTGTCAATCGTTTATTTTAAATATTAGTGAGAAGTTTCCCGAACAGAAAAGTAAGCGGTAGCGAAGTGTCCATAGAAACGTGTTTTCACCTTTAACAATTAATATCGGTGATTTTAATTACTTTGCCTGAATAATTAGCAATACTTTTAAACCTTGATTAATATAAATGATAATGTATTTGTCTTGTAAGGATTTTTTTAAAAGCTTGGCAAGAGCAATAGGAGTTTTCTACAAATCCTTTTAAGAAGAATAATTTCATTTTTAATATGACCGAGGAGCGCTATTTCAAATTAAGACAGCGCACATTGGTTGGAGTTTATACAACGAGCGGCCAAAAATATAAGAAGTTTTCGAAGGACAATGAAACTTGGCACACAGGTATTTTTTGTTGGAATCAAGAAAAAATGTAAGACTCAATTTGATCTGCCTACTTTTATGCCCACCTGCAATACAAAGTAATATTTAAATTTTGACTTACGGCACTATTTTTTTGTACATAGCATTTTAAATACTCAGAACAATTTGTATTGAAAAAGTGGCATAACTCCCTTGATTTTTAATGCATCAACTCAATTTTTACAAAAAATAACGCATATTTTTTCTATAAGTTTTTAATACCATTATTGTACTACAATTTATTTTTGCAGCTTTGAGCGAAATCTATTTAAAAAAGGGTCTGCAGACAATAAGACATTATACATTACGTCTTCATTGGTGGCTACGCGTCCAACTCTTCGCGAATGATGTGATCTATAGGATCTATAGCATTTATTCCTCGCTCCCTGGGATTCCTAGCACAGCTGCCTGATACAAATAATCAATTAAAAAGTTATAAATGAAGTGATTGAATAAAGGCCTATTGGCAGAATAGCTTCTGCCATAATTTTGCTAACATATACCAAAATCTTATGCACAGTTACAGGCATGCAGTACCAGCCATGGGGATCAACAAACAGTTTGCAGTATCCATACAACATATATAAAATTTGTTAGTGTCTATCGCTGCATTATAACTTATTGCGGTCAAAATAAGTTTAAATCTATGTATTAACTCTTCTTTTATGCCAATTACGTTTGCAGTTTTAGCCGGATTTTCGAAAAACCTTTTTGCCGTATTGCCATCGTTTGTTGTGCCCATACCTTACTTCACTGCGTCCACATTTTTGCCCAGTGTCAATCTTAAACCGTAAAGACTTATGGCAACAACAACAGGCATGAACGAAAATTCATATTTTGTTACATTATCACTTTATAGTTTTAACTGTTTTTTGTCCAAAGGAGCAGGTAGGAGCAGCCAAATTTTTTAGGCTTTTAGCTGAGATTTCAAGCTATAATCTAATATCTTTCTTGAAACAGAGCTCCACAGCGCTAAAAAGATGCAGTCAACTGAATTTGATGAACATTGAAATTTTGATGTTGTTTATATTTTGTTCTACGAAATTTTTTTTTGACACTTTTTACAACTTTTTTTGATGCAGTTCTCATCTATGGTAATCTTCATTTACAAAGAAATGCAACAAAGTAAAATAATAAGTTTATTGTGATTGTACAAAACAATTGAATATGTAGTAAATTTGCATGTCGTTTTAAACAAGTGAACATATTGTGTAAACTTGGAGCGTGTTTGTCCAAACATATAATTAATGGAACAGACTAATGTTACGAAATCATAATATTCAGATATCTGACAACAAAATACAAAAAAATTATCCAAATCGGCAAACATGGAAAAATGAATATCAGCCACTGCTCAACCAGTGTGTGGCGGTGGCGCCCTTAACAGTATAATGTTCGTTTTAAAAATCAAACTTGACTAAACCTTTTCTATAGTCATATGTACGGAAATCTTAAATAAAATATAAAATTTCTTTAAATATAGTTTTACCTGGATATCCTGTTACTCTCTTTGAGGCAGAACACAGAAAGAACCAGAAAATATCAGATATAAGTAAACAAGCATTTGTGAAAAAAATTCTTAGAAAATTAAGGCAAGTATCCTTTTTTATTATTTCCAAATTACATAACAAAAAGAAAAGTATCATTTTATTATTATATGAATGTATTTTTATCTCCAAATATTTTAACAAAATTCTACTTTTTATTTTGTAATTCTCCTTTTAATTAAAGAAATTTTCATTGCTTGAAATTTGGTTTAATCAGCATTTTACTACGAAGGTATCTACAATATTTGAAATCTAAAGTATAAAGTTGATATTTTTGCTTAATTTTCATTTCTATGAAAACAATTAATTTTCATTATAAAATGACAGAATTCTCTTCATTAAAATCATGCTGGACTCCTTTCAATAAAAATAATTTAAAAAAATTTTTGCTTTACAAGCTCTTATGAAAATTTGTTAAAAACTATCTTGATGAAGAATTTGTTATAATTTTAATTGCAATTTTCATATCAAATATAATATTTACGGAATACATATTAAAAAATAAGTTTTGCAAAAACTACTTGTTTGTATATTAAATAACTTAAAGAAGAATTAAGTATTATGAAAATAAAAAAAACAAATTGTCGAAGAAATATATTTGAATAATTTTTATTTTAATATTTGCTGCATTATTAGGGTTCTTTTTTTAATTAGGACCAGCACTCAGGATATGAACCTTACTTATGCAATGCATTGTGCCCAAAATAGGAAATTTGGTTGTGGGATGGGGGAAAGTGGCAGGAACGACCTCTGCAGGGAGTTTATTCCACACACGAAACGGCTAAAAACGAATTTTCTCTGTAATGCGTTGTGCGATTCACTGGCCAATCGACCAGAAAGGAATGCGCTCTTGATGCAGATTGCGTTGCGCGTATGAAATTACAGTTTTCAGAAACGAGTTCCCTGATTTCATAAGAGCACATTCCGTTGTAGTAACCATAAAGCAGTGAAACACACCTCACATTGCGTCGATACTCCAGTGAGTCAATAGAGCTGGATACCCTACTGTCATGAATGAGCTTCTTCGCTCTCTCCTGTACGCGGTCGAGTAACTCCAAAATAGACTTTGAAGCACCGGCCCATACATGATAGTTGTATTCCATTTTCGGTCTGATAAAGGTGATATAGATAGTAAGGAGATCAGATGGAGTGAAGTATTTCTTACACCGTTTCAGAAAACTTAGGCACTTGAATGCTTCTTTTGCAACATGAAAAATATGCTTGTCCCAATGAACATCGCATTGAATTTTCATGCCAAGAACATCGAGAGCTTCTGATTCCTTAATATATATATCACCCATAATAAAAGATGAGGTAGCATGTTCAGCAGTACGCCTGTGCAAAAGCACACAGCACTGGGTTTTATAAGCATTAAAGTGAACCCTGTTCGCCTGGCCCCATTCGAAAATTACCAAAAGCTCGCGATTAAAGGTATCGTCCATGTGCTTTCTCATAGCCTCAATTTCCCGAAAGCTTGGTCTACTGCAAAACGAAAATGAATGGCATATGCTACTGTCATGAGATCATCAAATAGGCTTATGATAATAGTAGCTTTATCCTTGATATAGAAACATTAAATAAATGCGATAGACCTTCTACACCCAGCAAAATAACAAGTGTTAATATCAACGATGCTTTCAGGCTTAAAACTTATTAAAGGAGACAAAAAAATAATTCTTGCGAAAAAAGCGCTTTTAGGAAAATCCTCACAAATATTTTTAATAAACTAAAAAAAATTTTACCACCAGAATAGTTAAATTAAATTCCATTCTTCTTTTGAAATAACAAAACTCTATAATTAAAAGTTTTAACCCCAAACTACCGGCTATTTTGATATATAATATTTAGCCTTAATGTAGTAAATAAATTTAAAAGTTATTTTATTAACATTCCTCCACGAATCTATTCTAGAACAATAGAATACTCTGGCAAATTTTATAAATTGAAATATAGACACACTTGTATTTATACATTTTATAAAAGCCTAAGCAAAATACACAAGCAATACCTAAACAACAGAAACCAATGGAAACCAATAGAAACCAATTAAATGGGATTTGTTTGATAACAATGCATTGCCAAGGAACTTAAACAACATTATTAAAATTTGACTTTATAGTCAAGTACACCTTTGTAGATTTCATTGAAAAAAATTCTTAACAATTATCGCTATCAAGATGTACAATATGCAATTTGAGATAAAATTGTAAAATCTTTGTTATATTTACTTTAGTAGCGTAAAATATTAAAAATGGTACAAAAAAAAAATTAATTACTGCCAGTCATGGTCTCTTAAGAGTCCAGTTTTAGGCTCAGAAAATTATTATAATTTTATTAAAATATAAAAAAAAAATTTTTCTTATTGAACAGATAACTGAATCAATTACAGCTTTAATTGCGAAAGAAAAAAATATTTCTTTTTTAATTAACCAAAAAAAAAATTAATTAATTAAAAATTTATTAAATATATATATATATATATATATATATATATATACAACAGGGCACCACCTATATATATATATATATATATATATATATATATATATATATATATATATATATATATATACAACAGGGCACCACCATGGTTGTTCTATACAACCATGTACCTTCTGTACATACGTTTTATTCCACTAAGACACTGAGTGTAACCAAAAAATGATGGTACTGAATTTGTCTTTTTTTTTGTAAACATTAAATAGTATGAGTAATTAAAGAATAAAATAGAAATCTTAACAGATAAAACATTTTTATTTTTATTAAAGAAATTTTAAATATTAGTAACCTTATAAATTACCAAAACTGGTGACCCCGCTACTGAACAAACTTGCGTGTTTTGTTAAAAACTTTTATAATTCAGTTAGCATAATCCGACGCAATCTTATACAAACAACAAATACGACTTTATAAAGTCAAAAATAATTTACCATTTCGCTGATGGTAAACAACGTCGCTTAAACCGCCTTTTGTCCGAGATGCCTCTTGGGGATAAAAAGCCGTCAGAATTATTCTACGAAATGCAGCGAGTGGCAGGGTCGACGGTAGAAGAGGCAGCAGTAAAAGGGCTAATGACGAAGAAGCTTCCTGAATTCGCTCAGACAGTTATCGCTGCTTCTTCAGGCCCACCGTCCGAATATACAAAAGTTGACGCTACGACCCCTAACTACATTGGAAAATTAGAAGCAAAAAAACGTGAACTGCACGAATTACGCGCTACTGTAGCTGAACTTGAAAAGAAATTCGAATGCTTTTTAATGCGCGCTAATTCCAGAACGGCTAAATCGCCATCCCGTCATAGCCAGTCAGTAACGCGCCCGAGTCAGACTTACACCTATAATACTATGGGCGGTACAGAATGCTGGTACCATAAAAGCGCAAAAGTGCCGCAGCCCATGCAAACACAAGATAATAAACTCAAACGCTCCGAATGCTACTCCATTCGATCCATCCATCCACTACACATCCGTATGACGGCCCATATTTAGTAATTAAACGCTACAAAAAAATTTTTTACAATCTTAGTAAAAGACCGTTTTACAAATATCAGCATCGATCATCTAAAACCAGTTTTTTTAATAAAAACCGACATTACATAAAACTCAGCAGCACACAGTACACCATTCATTCAGCCGAAACCACAAGAATCATCATCAACCCAGCGCCAATCGAAACTCCCTAAAATATCGCCTAGTCAACTAGAAAACTCTGTTAACCCTGAGGTGAAACCCCCTCCACCAGTAGAAATATTTCAACAACCCGCCAGCGGGGGTAGTGATGTGGCGCCATGTTGTTCTATACAACCATACATTTTATTGCAGTAAGACACTGAGTAGAACCAAAAAATGATGATACTGAATTTGGCTTTCGCGTCGTTAACACGCTTACAATTTTTTTAACTTTTTGTAAAAATTAAATAGTATAAGTAATTAAAGAATAAAATAGAAATCTTAACAGATAAAACGTTTTTATTTGTAGTAAAGAAACTTTTAAATATTTGTAACCTTATAAGTTACCGAATATATATATATATATATATATATATATATATATATATATATGTATATATATATATATATATATATATATTAATAAGAACGGTACTATTAATTTTTTGATCTTTGCATGCGTTTTGTCAATTTGTTTCTGAGATCACAGATTGAAAAAAAACATGCAGTTATCACCAAAGGGAAATTTTGAACCAAAAGACTATTTGTATCAGTATAAATATATATAAGCCCAATGTCAGTTTGCTTGTATAGAGATAAGCCAGCATTACCTGTAAGCTCTAAATATTCTCATACTAAAGCTGGACTATATACGCTTCTCTCAAATACATCAACTTAATAATCACTTTTTTTAACTTTTTAACTAAACATGTTATAATAATCAATACATTAGTTTGGACTATAATTATGTAAAAAGAATTAAATGTACAGTTATGTATAAAATAAGTCAATGGTTCAAAAATATTTACTGCAAATTTTGCATTCGCCAGTAACATCGAGTTATTTTAATAGGTCTCCGGGCAGTGCCTAGGTTTACTAAAAAATAGATATTGGAGACCTTTAGACCTCTTATATCTTTCAGGAATGGATAAGTACTTGAATGACTTTTTAAAGGAGTTCAAAAAAAAATCTCATCCATTCGTCTTATGTTGCTTTTTTATGTTTGTTCATGCAGAACTTAGTCATTTCTAAACTGATTTTAAATATTTATTTGAAAGGTTATGCTTACAGATTAATCCCGTTTTATGAACATATAATAATTTTAAGAATTAAGGGGTGTACCCATACAACATATTTTGTATATTTGAAGTGTATTAAGAGTCGTAAAGATGCCACTTTAAAATAAAAATTAAAAAAACTGCGTATCACTATAGCCTCAATAGGAAAAATAATACATGAATAAATTAAAAATCAAAGCTTATCTCCATAGGTGCCATAAATTTACCTACATCGGCCTATGTTTTGAACGGTTATAGAAAAACGCATAAAACTTGGACAGAATGTCGATTACTATGACAATTAATTTAACTGGTATAAATATTCAAAATTATTCAGTAAAGGATGCCCCAAAAATTCACATATTTCTTAAACAGTTGTAGACAGACTAAGGAAATTTACAAAGAAACTGTATTGCTTAGTCCGCTATAACAACCAGTATAAAATTTAGGTTTGCATGTCAAAGGGTTCCAATGGTTGATATAATTTGATGTATGTTGGCAAACTTTTAAACCATTGTAAACACACACCTTTAACAACAAGTATAAAATTTAAATTTAAAAAATAATGGGTGTGCTCATGGTTGACCTAATTTGACTTATGTCGCCGCATCTTCTAAACCTTTATATACAAAAACTTAAAATCTAAACAGTAATTCCACTACTTTGTCTGGTATAATAAAAAGTATAAATATTTAATATTATATATTAAAGTGTGTTACAATAATTGATATTATTTAAACTATCTGACCAATTTTTTAAACAATTTTAGACATATAATAGAAATTTTAAAAGAACTTGTGCGGCAAAGTTATTTATAACAGCATCTATAAATTTTAGATTTGGAAATTAAGGAGCATCCCTAACTTTAGAACCGTTATAGGCTGACAGATATAATCAGCTTTGAAGTCGGTTTTTTCGAAACAATTAATTCTTTATGCGAAATAAAACGGAAAATAAGCGGAAGATTTTTTTGCATCTATTTATTAATATTGTTTCAAAAATGCTAAAGTTAAACGAAATGACCTACTGTGTCTGTTTACAAAGCCAGAAGTTTCTACAAAAACTTCCTTATCACAAAATAGAAACAACTTTATAAAGCAATAAAAATAAACGCAACACATAGGTACACCCACACCTACATTGCATAACAACTAATAAAAATAAACAATATGCATAATAAATTCAAAATAATAATGGAAGGTTCCAGAATCAAATAACAATCATCGTGTGTCTAAAATGATAAATGCGTAGTAAAGAAATATTCTACTGCATAACAAATTGAGGAAGTTCTAGCACATTCAAGAACCGCCTTAACAATGGGTATATAAAAGCAACGGCCATACGGCCAAAGCGGACATGGTAAGTTTCACATGCTCTCTTTATCTTTTAATTGACTGCTTAGAGCCGTTAAAGATGTAAGCTCACTTGCGTCCGAGCCAAAACTTCAATTGGGAAACACCTTAATATTATATATTTGTTCTTTAAATGCAGTTACTATGGAGCAAAGTATAAGTCTATATAAGGTATAATTATATGCCTATGATTTTAATGCATTTTTAATTCTATATTTATTTTTGCAAATCTTAAGATTTTATCTGTTACATACTATAAAATATGCCCATATACATTAAAATCATGTTTATAATTTCTAAATAACATTTTGCTGGGTGAGGTCTGATATTTCGGTGCAAAAATGAGTCAATTGCCTTAGTAAATATTTATTTTCGTTTTAGGAAAAGTTTTTAATAAAAAAAAATAAATAAAATTCTCCTTTAATTTTAAAACATTTGTTAACATTTGAATCACACTGTATTGCAAATAAATACAGATTTGTTTTAATACAATATACATTTTAAACAAATATACAAAATTTAAACTTTCAAGTTAATGCTCATTTATTTAAATTACTTTGCACTTAAAATGAGGAGACAAATGAATGTTTAATAAACGGATTTTGTGGTTTTTGTACAAGTAACCAACGACACTGTCCAATTATATTTATGAGGTTATAAAACTTGTGGGTGGAAATGCTGTTATTAGTAAATATGGCTTTTGTTAAACAGAATTTGCATTAACAAGTAAACTTGTGTTAATTGATATTATTTAATTGAGCTGGCTACTTTAAAAATATCAGAAGTACATAATTTATAAAATTTACACGAATCTCAAAAAAAGCTTAAGAAGCTTAACTTTGGATTGTGTTATTACCTCATGTGACGTTAAGATTTAGATCTATTATTGTAAGTAATAGATAGCTAAAGTTAAGATTTTAAAGACCGTTGATTATTTGGTGTTGTTAATGAATATTGTTTTACTCCTTTTAACTTTCTTTTAAATAAGTGACAATACTGATATGTAATAAGATAATTTTTTTATGTTTCTACAGCATTTAAGTAATTATTTAGCTGGCGACAAGGCGGCAAGGGTAGCTAGCTTGCTGTGGTGAATGTGCTTAATACATATGATTAGTTGATAAGTTCCTAGACATGTCTCTCAATTTTGTTTTCAAGTGAAGCAGAAAACGAATTACTTCTTCACAAAATCCTAACTTTAAAGTTTTAATAGCTTTTACTAATAGACCTTAAACTTTAACTCGAATTTGGAGTTTAAATTTATCATAGAGTACATTTACCTCGAATCATTTTAAGCAAGATATGATCGATCTTCTTTGCTTTTCCTAAAATTCTATTTGGTGTCTTTAACTTTTGAAATTATTTAAGTTTTTTTCTTAAACTGATTATTAAATTTTTATTTTATTTAAATAAGTATTCATATCTAGCATAAAGCAAATTTTAAATATAGAAAAAAAGTCTTCTGCAACTTATTGCAGCTCATCTGTTATCGTACCTTCCTTTAAATCAACTATTTTCACAGTTATAAATAACAGTTTTTACCAGCAGTTTAAAGCTGCTGAGTCACATTTTAATCTTTGTGAATATTAAAAATTACGATACCCTGAGGTTGAATTTCATTTTAGGGTCCCTCCTAATTTTTTCCTAAGATTTAAGTAGACATTGAAATCAATAATATTAAATATGTTTTGTAAATGCTTTAACAAGAAGAAGCTAAGGAGTTTTCGTCAATCATGTATTTTAATTATTTAGCAGCGCATGAGTCTCCGTGAGAAGTAACCGTGTGCGTCCATTTTTACTTCACTCATTTGGTCAATGTTCAGCTGATGTTAATTGTCCGCAAATATCGAAGTAATACCTGGAACTTTACGTGAATAAAAAAAATCGTAACGATGACAAAAGGCAATATTTGGATACAACTGTTAGTTACCAGGCCAGATGTGTATAAAAGCATATTCAAAGTTACATATTTCAGGCTTCAATTGCCCAAGGAAAAATAAAAAATGTTCCGTTTTAAGTGTATATTTACGACTAAGTAAATATCTAACAGCTTTCGTTATGCATAAATTGAAATATTAAGCCCTGATACCCGACCGTTTCAAACGCTTAAGGAACGTGGATAAAAGCACGGAATAATTTATTGTTTCATCATAGATTTTCCACTATATTTATTACCCTGTAAGTCTGTTTAATAGCGACATATTTTCTTTTGAATTTGATTGCTTAAAACACATTCTTTCTTACTTGTGAAAGGTGTTCAGTTCATTATAAAAAATGTTTTCACATTCCTCACTTCGATATGCGGTTAATCGCAAAAATCTTTCATTTTAAACGATAGCACAGTATAATCTGCATAAATGCCTATATTCTAAAATAAATTTTTTTTTAAATGAAATGCTTTTTATTTTCTAAGAGTTTCGAGTATCCTTCAGTTTTAAGCTTTATCTGTTTATTATTTAGTGGTGAAAAATTAATTCAAGAATATATATACTTAATTTACATCTTATTATATTACACTTTGAACGATAAGATCATATAGTATAGGCTTCTTCGAGGACATCCTTTAAGTTTTAATAACTTTTATACCCTTCACTGTAAGTAGAAAAGGGTATGTCTAAGCTTGTAATTTCGTTTGCAATTTCTACAAAATCCATTTGCGATCTCATAAAGTATAAACATTCTTATGCATCTTGAAGTCAATTAAGTTATGTCCATCTCTTTGTCCGTGTTATGGTAAGATACTAGATGAGCTAGAGAAAAATTTTGGTATTAAAAATCAGTCTACGTCCTTTGGTTCAGCTACTTATACACCAGGCATGCCTCCAATTTGTTCATATTTGTTTTTCAATACCTAGCAACGCCAAGTCTTATATACCATTCACCATAGATTTATAACCGCATGTAGTATATTGCGTTTTTGAAAAGACTTTTGATAAAGATAACTAATAAAAAATATATATGCTCTAATAAAACAAAGAACCCTAAACCTTAGATTTATCTATAAAACTGTACATTTTTATAAAAACACTAAAAAGAACTTGATTGCTTTGTATACAAAAACTCTTTTGTCTTAGTAATATTTTTGGAATATTTTACAATTTATTGCCCTAAATCCGTCATGATTAAATTTAGTCACAAATTTATCAAGTGTCATAACCATAATTATCATAATCATTCTCAAGTGTATTTTACTTTTGAGAATAAAATAGCCTCTAAGGCCTTACATTATTTACTTATGTTTAAGTGAATTCACATTTTGTTATTTATACAAATGTATTATTGCTGATTTACTGTAAAAGGCCAAAGTTCACTTAAGATATTAAATGTATCTCGTAAAAATGTTAAGGATCATGTGGGTGCAGAAACAAATAAAAACCTCAAAATTTAATTGTGCAGTTCTTTCAATTTTTATTATCAAATAACTTC
Organism: Cistogaster globosa; assembly: GCA_937654795.1. Classification (NCBI taxonomy): domain Eukaryota; kingdom Metazoa; phylum Arthropoda; class Insecta; order Diptera; family Tachinidae; genus Cistogaster; species Cistogaster globosa. The sequence continues at coordinate 25,641,945 of OW569407.1, forward strand.
TTTGTGAACAATTTTTTACACTCAAAACAAAATTAAGTTTTCAAAAACAAATCTTGGAGATGAAATGCGTAAACAATTCCTGAAAAAAATTACTTCAAAACAGATAGGCGAATATAATACATTGAATATAATACATTTAAGTATCAAAAAACAGAAAGCATACTTAAAAACAAAAAAAGAAATAGGTATAGAAATATCTGTTTTTTTGGAAGAATATATCTAAAAAAGTACTTTATTCGGTTATGCCGAATCTTATGTATATAAAACTTAAAAAAAAAATATTGGGGTAACAGAGAATTAAAAAATAATAAAAATATAAGAACTCTATATAAAATTACATAAAAATGTTACCGTCTCCTAATGGGTTAAGCATTTAATTAATTTTAGCATTTTCTGAAAGATCTCTTCAAACACTTTTAAATAATACTCCTATTGATGTCTTAGAAAACATGGTGTCAAATCGTACTTTTCTATAAAAAGTTCAGAGGCTGGTTTCCCGAAAAATATGGGTAAGCGCCAATTTTTTCACTTCGGGCTTTTTTAATTTTCTACCGCTCCATATATTTTTTGTTTTTATTGGAGTTACTTCATTGTCCAAATTATATGGGCAAAAAAGAGGCAGGGTTGGTGTCTTACCCACTGCCTCGAAGCACATTGACTGATCTTTTTTACTTTTAGTAACATAATCAGTGTCTGTAACGTTATTATCTCCTAAACCATTTAATTTTGAATTTAGTTCTTTATAACATATTTTAATGAAAGATACAACGTAAAGCACTTTGCGAAAAATTCTGCTCCTTATGCTCAAATCACCTGTGTTTTACGGGAACACCCTTTACTTTTAAGATTTATAAAATTATTTTCTAAGATTAATTAGATGGCTCGACCTCTCAAGTAAAAATTTAAAATAAAAGTCTTTTAAAAAATCACGGAGTTCTGAAGTAAGAAATAAAAAACACTAAAAATTTATAAGTTTTCCTTTTTGGAAGTCGATTTAAATGGGCTTCCGTTTTATTTATTATAAAATGCACAAAAGTAATAATATTTTGAGGCTCATTAGTTGTGTAATAGAAGTTATGTTTCGCTTTTACTAAAAAATCAACAAAATTTTTTAATTTTCCAAGAGAAATGAATTAATTTTTTTTTTTTTTTTGTCTTAAATTCATTTTTTAATTTCTAAAATTTTTTTAGAAAGAAAAATTAATTTATAAATGCATGCGGACGTTTTTTAAACAAAATAAAGGAAGTTAGATACCAGCAAAATGTAATGTTGTTTTTTCATCAGCATTTTTCGTATATATCTAACTTAAGTTGTGTACATTGTAAACATCAACTATTTAACCAACTAATTTTGTAAATAAAAATACGGGGAATATTCATATCAATAGTAATTTGGTTAGACCAAGCCAGCACATAAACTAAAGTATTTCTTTACTGTTCTCTTTGTAATTTGTCTGTTACATTTGTTTTTGTTTTGCATCAACCATCGGTTGATCACGAATGCAATTTTTATTTCTTGCCATTCTTACTTGTTTACTCACAAGATGCTATTTCCGTATCACATTGATTATGAGTTAAACATGCACTGTGCTTTGCGTTTGCTAATTTAATTTTTATCAAATTTAAAAAATGAACTTAGAAATTAAAAAATGAACCTAAGCCAATAATAATATTTGAGTGTATGATTTAATTTTATTTGCTTTAATAAAAAATAGAATTTCAGCACAGAACAGCAAATGTTTTATGGCTTTTAATATTCCCAGTAGAACAATTCCCTTCCACACATTTTTTTGGCAACCCCAAGCAAACTTTTTCCAAACTTTTCACTTATTTTTATTATTTTTGGTTTCTTTGCTTATTTAAACATTTCTTTTGGTAGTTAGACTTAAACAAGAAAATTCATTTATCTACTCATATAACTTTTTTTAATACCTAAAATTTTTGCTTTCAATTTTATAATCAAATTGTTTGAAAAAACAAAATATCAATAAAATAAAGTTAGTTTAAAAAAATGTTATCAAGTGTTAAAAAAATAAAACTTGTTTTTTATGTACAAAAACAATATCATAATAAAATTCAAAGTACATAATCAAAATTTATTTTTCTCTCTTCAAATCTGAACAAATTTTTTAATTTACTCACTATAATTTGTTTCAAGCTTTTGTATAGGAATCGAAAAAATGTGACCACATGTTTCTAAAGGGTGTTTTTTACTAAATCCCTCAGACTCTTACAAAAGTAAAATAATAATATTAGCGGCCTTGCAGGTATTTTTAAGCACAATATGTTACTTAATTTTATACACATCGTTAGAAAAGAGATATTCAATTAATAAAAGGAATTTTAAATTAATTTTTTGCGTTGAAAATTTGAATTTGATTGCTGCGAAATTAATAAAACAAAACCACTCGTTCGCAGCATGCATTACTTTGTGGTGGTTAAGACAAAGAGACTTAAGCCAACACTTTGGAACTTGAGACAGCTTCTCAAGAAAACAGAGAATTGAATGTGGTGTACCCATTTGCAAACCAACGTGAAAGAAATAAACTTTAAGCAACAACAGCAATACTTTCAAACTAAATTTAAATTTAAGTGTTTTATGTAATAACAAGACACATTATGAATTACTCACGTATGTTTGAGGCTGGTTCCAAAAATAAAATTAACCTCCACTTGAGATATTTCATATTATTTAATATCTTTTGTGAAACATAGTTTTTTAAGCAAAATTGCATACGCACTTGCTCACCCAACTTAGTCTTTTGTAATATCACATTGATTTTATATATACGGATTATAAACATATAAAAAACTCTTTCAAGAAAAGTTTCACTTCAGGCAACAAATCCTATTTAATTAGTAGCCATGCTACATTCATTGGGAAAGGGATACAAACTTAACAAAAAGTTTTTTCTCATCCATCAAAGGTTTTATTTGTTTTCAAATTGAAATCTAACTACAGTTGTTTTAAATATATTTAAAAAAATAATAAAAGATGCTTAAATTATATAATTAACTGCATAAATTTTAAACTGATTTAAGCCACAATCTAAAAATTATAAAAATCTTTAACAGGCTTAAAACCTTTTTGCTCTGACATCTAAATATAAAATTTTTTTAATTGACTTACTGAAGTTTTTTTTTAAATAAAATCAATGATTTAGAAAATACGTTTATTTGTAAAAAAAATTTTTAGCTGATAAAGAAACAAAATTTTCTTTGATATAAAAAATATGATATCTAATTAAACATTATTTTTCTTTTGTTTTGACTGCTAAAATGGCTACCGAAGACTTGAAGGAAATTTTTAAAGTTCACTGTGCTCCTGTTGGGATGTTTTCAAATGAATTGAATTATAACTCATACGGCCAAACCATTATCAATGACTTTTTAATTGCAAAATCAAAACCAAAAATTATTAAATAATTAAATAATCTTTATCTACGTTTGTAATTTCAACAATATTCATTTCTATGTTCTTAAGCAAAGTGAAGTCGATTAAGCGATGTCCGACTGTCTGTGTTGTAGGTAATTTTACCAACTTTAAACACACCAATCAATCAGACATAATTTTGAAAATTTTGCTTATGAAAATCAGCAAGACGGCTCAATGTCCTCCAAGACCGCGGGCAAAACACCACGCCTGCTTCAAATTTGTTCATACTATTTTTTGGATTTCGTTTAAATACCTGCAGGTTGTTCTTGTTTAAAGTAAATGTTAATGAAAAAAAGATAAATAGGTGACCTTTTACCTGATACAGAAAGCTTGTCCATCCCACCTAACATAGACTCGCAGCATTTAGATATAGGATTCACAGGGTTGATTAGTCCCACTTTCTTCAGACAAATATAATAAAGCACCCGACACAATTTACACTTTAGCTAAAAATACCGGCTACAACTGCACAACTATCGATAAACTACTTAGACAATACAACACTAAAAACAAGAAAAAAGAAAACAAGAAGACAATCGATACATCACGACAACACATTTTTACTTACACAGGACCAGAAATATATAGATTAACTAACCTTTTTAGAAAGAAGGTTTACAGACAGCACTAAAGACGAGCAACACTGTGCGAAACAGTCTCAAGACATCAACAGAAATAACCGAGCAATTTAGCACCAGTGGAGTATACAGACCTTCTTGCACCTGCAACTATACATACATAGGACAAACTGGACGAATATTAAAAACAAGGTTCACAGAACACATACGATCATATAAGCAGAAAAGAGAAGAATGCAATTTTGCAATACATGGAAATACACAAAACATGAACGTTTAACGGAAATATAATTAAAAAACAGGTAAATACGAACTCGGACACAATTTTTACACCACTAGAATTATTAAAACAATCTTACAAAAGGAAATCACCCCCAGACAGTCACACTTACCTTTCGAATAATAAAAGACTGAAATACTACAATTATATACCTTCAATAAACATGACAGATATCAGGCAATGTACCTGCATAATACCATTTAAATAAACACCATCCTAATGGAGAAAACTACCTGTAACCACAACTATCTATGCAACAAACACTTTACACTATCTAAGCAGTACTTAGCAAAACGCCATTTTCAAGCCGCGTTTTGTTCTCACATCACACAAATCTGATTAACTTAATAGCAATCTTTTTATTTACTGGTTCGGGACAACAACAAATTGTTTTTATTAAAAAAAGCATATATGAAATTTATGAAGGGTATATACAATTCAGAATTACATGCTTAATATTTTTATTTTTTATTTACTTTTTTTTTAATTTTTCCCCAATTAAGATTTGAACAGCGGATATTATAAATGAATTAAAGTTTACTTTTTCGAATTAGGTTCATTTTTCAATTTACTTTGAAAAATTTTAAATTTTTATAAAGATAAATTATTCACAAATGTATCCGGACGATTTCCAAAGAAAAGAAGTCAGACACCAGCTGAATGTAATGCAGCATTTTCGAGATCGCTACAACCTTCATAAATATTCTTTGCATCTATCCACCTAAAGTTGTGTACATTATAAACATTACTTATATAACCAACCAATCAATATTAATTTGTTTATACGAATTTAACACACAACTTAAAGAATTTCTTCATTGTTCTCCCTGTAACTCGTCTGCACAATTTGTTTTTTGCTTCGTACCAACCTTTGTTATGGCCATTTTGCCATTTTTTAAAATCATTTATACTTATTTCCTCACAACAATATAAAGTGACCTATTAATGTTCATGCGCTTTACCTTGTGTGTTTTTATTTTTTTTTAGTTTTTCCCCAGTCAGGATTTAAACCGCGGATATTATAAATGAATTTAAATTTGTAATCAATTTAGAAAAAAAAATTTTCGAAAGAAAAATGAGTTAACAAAAGTTTTAGGAGAATTTAAAGGCTTTCTTCTTCTTCTTTTCAGGTTTGAATTTAATTACGTTTTTGATTCATTTGGATATATAAATAATAGGATCAATTTAAATTAGTTCAACGTCAATCTTATTTATATAAAACATTTAAATATAACCAGATGAAACCCTTGAAAACAGCTTGAAGTTACGTATATTTTCATCTATAATTTTATTAAAAACGAAAATTTATTTTCAATTTTTTCAATTATTTTTCTAAAAGAGAAATACTTAATTTTCTGGATGGCTTTATCTGTCATCACCATTCTCTGTGTTTTTCTACGTATCAATACAAATATTTATAAATAATTTCTCTTTCTTAATAAATTTAGAAATTAAAGTATATTCAACGAATTTGGTCATATTAAATTTTATCTTAAGTATTTTGCTTTGTGTTACTTAAAAAACTTATCTGCATTAACTTTTCTCATACACAAAAAAATGCAATGTAAGTATTGTTCGTATTTTACTGTCGAACAACTAGTTTCCAAAAGGTTTTTAACAATGATATGTAATGTTTTGGCTTTCGGCATAAAAAACACAAAAAAATACATTATAATCTGAAGTTTATACGAAACACACTAAGAAATATAAGATATGTAATGTTTTTTTCAGTAGTTAAAACTTGTTATACATTCAAGGTTTTAATTTAACACAAAAAAAAGCAATAAAATAAAAGTAAAGAAAAGAAAAGAAAAATTTACTTTTTCTGTAAAAGGAGTTTAATTTTTCAGACCAAAATTAAACAATATCAATTGAAGTAATTCTTAATAATAAATAGTGTAAACGGGTGCATTCTTACATTTTGGAGAATACTGTCCAAGATTATTGGGAAAAAATTCATCAGCCAGATATGTTCGTTTGACATTAATGAATATATTGTAGAGAATACACATTTCATTGACATAAGTTACAAATATGCAATTTTAAGTAATCGTGATCACATCGTAAGGAAATTGTATATGCGCATCGTGTCTAATGGTAGGGCGATGCTAGGTATCGGTCTACAGTTGAACACAGACAGAGCAAACATGGCGTACATTTTTGTATCTTTCTTTTCACCTTCTAGTTTGCCAGTATTTTAGCGACTACGTTGCCATATGTGGTACCGTGTTCTATCATCCAAATAAGAGGGATAATGAAGATATCCGCCATATTATTAGGGGATACCGAATGCTCACACATATTGTTTGATATCCTTAATACAACTTCTGCAGTCGATGTATATTCTAAAATATCTGCTAATAATTTTATTGTTTCTTAATTAGTTCACTTGCATGTTTTTATTTTATCACAGAGAATTTAATTCTGAAGGTTTTAAAGGGTCAAAATCGATAATACATTTTAATATTAACGATGAAAGGTGGTCAGGCGACTTAGTTTCCACCTATATATAGAAAATGCCAGGAGCGCGATAATTTTTCTTAAAGTCATTAAGCCACCCAGGCATTCTAAGTCACAATTCCATGAAAGAGTTGAAAATAACTTTTTGTTGCGAGGTGAAATCGATATTAAACTGGAACTATTCTATTACGGACTCATTGTACAGCCTTCGTGGCCAACTTCTGTTGAACCCGATTCAGCTGTAAATCTTGTCAAATAGTTAAACCCGCGATTTGTTATAACCACACTCTTACTTTCTTAAAACACAGATCGAATAAAAATATTAGTTCTCATATTCGTTTACGTTATTATTACAAGTTGGACAAAATGGTAAATTATAACCCAGAAACTATAGAAGTGTGGCATGAGCTTTATGTCTACTTTTCGTTAGCCCACCAAGACTACAAAAGTGGAATAAATGGTTATGACGAAAAAAAAAATTTACTAAAGGTATCCATACACGACATGTTTTTTTACATCTGACATGTCAAATTTGCCACTGTAAACCACATACATGTCGTGTAGAGCTGTAAAATACATGTGGAAAGTCATCTGACAAAATTTCATCTAGAACGTGTTCTATTTTGATCTGACAAACCATCTGACATCAGCTGTTTTTATGAATCTATGCCGTATGAAAACACTCAACGGCGGTTGAGCATTGAAAAGTTTTTAACTATTTAGCAACAATTATGTAAATTTTGTATTATTATTCAATGCAAGCTGATCTTCTTCATATTTTTTTTAGTAAAACAATAACTAACCAACAACTCTTCAGTAATTCCGCATCGCACGAAAAATTTTTTAAGACGACTACAAGCCATTTTATAACCGGATGGCTTAGATATTTGTACAGTGAAAAAAGCGAATTAATTAAAAAAGAAAATTCTTCTTTTATTTTTAATTTTAATTTAATTGCTGTTACAATTGAAATAACACTACACAATTCAATTTAGAAATTAAAATTCAGAAACTAAATTCATTTTTTTTATAATCACTTTTAACAAAAAACAATTTTAATAAAATTTGGGAGCAGATCAGCTGTAAACAAATAATAATTATGTCAGACCTAATTATACATGTATGTTTGTGACCAAATAATAAAAGTTTTCTCTAAAAAACCTATTTTGACATGTCGTGTATGGGTACCTCAAGCAACTTACAAGGGAACATCGATTTGGAAAGCACGTGAAATTATTTATTTATTCGTTTATTTTTATTTGAGGTACAATAATATGCTTATGTTTTCTTGTGTACGTCTAGCACAAGGCACATGATGATGCATTATATTCTGTGAGCATAATTTTGTAATCCTAATATAGAAACTAAAAAAGTATTCTTCTATCCTTTCCGCTCAATCATTTCGAAGGCAGTGTTAGCATCCATGTATACGTGCAGTTATGAACGCATGCATGTATATGTCTAAATGTATGTATGTTTAAGGTTTCTCCCAATGTTAACTTGAAGAACAACAAAATCAGTTGTTTTTATAGCGGATGTTAAATATTTGGCACAGCAAAAATATGGCCCAGTTGCTTGTTTTACATAAAATTTATCATTGTTTGTTTTGCTTTTTCTTCACTTTTGTTGCAGCTTTATTTTTTGTTTTCCTTTTTTTAGCTTCCAAAGAAATATAAATGTGCAACAAATTTTAATTTTATTTTCAACCATACTCATGATTAAAAATATAAAATCGAGTCAGCTGGGAGTTTCATTTGTGTAAGCTTAAGATTTTGTTTTTTTGCGTTTTCTCTTAAAGTTTATGGTTAAAGATAAAATGATTCTGCCATGATTTTATTTAAATTTTTGAGGTTTCTAGATTGAGGTCAGCCACTGGCGTTTATATATGTGTGTGTTCTCAATGATACATGAAAGTAGATGCACACCATTTAAAAGAATACTATTCAAAAAAGGAAAACTCTTTGGGGAATTTACAAAAATATAAATTTTACAACAAGAAGGTTTTATGGCCGTCATATTAAAGCAATGGAGTTGTTTAAATTATAATAAACGATATGCCGTTTAAATTGTTTTCAACCTCGACCTAGATCATTTTACAGTACAATATGAATGGTGTTACAAAACAATGTCTAAAAGTATGTTACTAAATTTGTTTCCAATCGAAAGAATTTGTTTTAGCAACAAATTTGATTAAAAATCTTGAAACGAAAAATGTGGATGATGTAACATTTACATTTTTTAAAAACAACTAGGACATTTGAGCATCAATCAATTTGATGACATGAATGAAATAAGCAGAGCCAAATTGTCTTTTTCAAGTTTGCACATTACAAAACCAACTCTTGGTTTATCGATTTTTTTTTTTAATAGAAGGCATTTAATTATTTAAAAACAAAGCAAATTTAGTTTAGGTTTTACCTCAAGGTGCGTGAAAGCAAGAAATATTTAAACAAAAAACACTTTTTCCCAGAAAATTAATTAAACTGAAAATGTAAATACTTAATGGGTGACTATTCGGTTGTTCATTATAATTCAATATGGTGGATCATTATTATCCTATGCTTTAATATAGACACGTTAAAGAAAGAATGAGAGTAATATACGATTTGAAAAGTAAACTTTTCATTTGGGATGTTTTGAATTACATTATCCCATGTCAAATTAGCTTCGAAAAGAAATGTTTAATACAACTGACACATACAAATGTGACCTTAAGTTAATAAAATTTTGCTTTTTGTTTTATCAACTATAATTATCGTGTCACTTTCATATAAAAGCTAAAACGATTTTTATAAAAAATAGAATAGAGGACTACAAGGATTCGGTTTGAATAATTGGTCGTTACCGCGAGAGCCATTAGAAGCTGCATAAATTAGCCCATTCTTGAATCTGAAAATGTCAAATAGATGATGGACTCTTATTTTTAATAAGAATTTTAAAAAAATTTTTATTTTTGGTTTTCAAAACTGAGATCTAAAAAACCCCAGGGACATGTAAAAAATGCAATAATGCCTCGTAAATATTCAGTTTTTGAACTTAAGATTTTATTTTAGTTTAATGCCAAGAGCAAATTCTTATCAACTATACTGCTGCCGTTTCTTTTGCTAAAGACCGTCGTTATTGACTCTTTGATACCATCTAATTAAACTGGAGATTTTGCAGGACGTGTCGTGGTAAAAATGGTGGTATGTTAATATAATTTGTTTATTAGGAGGGCGTCTATTCTTACAATGATTTTGATATTAAATTAAAGGTAATAGTAAGGAGATTAGATGGAGTGAACTGTCTCTTGCAGAAACCAAGGCAATTAAATGGTTTTTTTCGGCCTGAAAAATATGCGTCTTTCATTAAAACTTTGCCAGAAACATTGAAAGTTTCTGCTACCTTTATATTTATATCACACATAATTACAGATAAGGTAGTACATTCAGCTGTACGCTTATGAAAAAGCACAAAACACTGGTTCTTCTGAGCCTGTTAGCATGACCACATTCGGAGACTGACAAAAGATTGTGACCGAGGAAATATTCCATGTACCTTTGCGCAACCTTAATTTGTATTGCGAAATGAATATAAATGGCATATGCTACTGCCATCTGCTTAAGAATTGATAGGTTTGGAAATTTGATAAAGAAGGTCATTAAGAAAAATAAGATATAGGGTGAGACTATCGTTTGGTGGAAGCAACTTAATTAGTGCGGTCTCTAAGAAACCACGCTATAGGTCAAGAGAAATTATCTTTCTACTTTAAAACGAATAATTTTTGATTCAATTCAAACGCCTTGAAAATATTACGAGCTTTAACTTTCGCTAAATAAGTGAATGGTTTATCGCGATCTTTCCAAAAGAAAGGCCAGTATGTCGCTACTTACTTCAAGCAAAAAGTTTGTTGACAAATAGTTTTTAATTTGAACCATGCATTTCATAAATTCGGTGGTGCTCAAGCCTTGAATTGCCTAAATGAAATTACTAGGCTGTCCTTAAGTATGGTGCAAATTTCTAAATCAAAAACAGACAAATCTTTAAAAACTAGGGTACTACTTTTAATTTTTTTTTTGTCGTGTTGCATGTAAAAATACTGCAATATCTTATTATTGACTATATCAATTAAAAAAGGAAATAAATAAGTAAAAAAGAAAACGCTAATGGTGTAAAAATTGGTAAATGGAGCGTGAAAAATTAGGACAGAAAAACTATTAAAGGGATTTCTTGTACAATTTTAAGAATTGTTACCAGATTAGTTTTTCGCGACCATTCTTTGCTTAGACCTCTTAAAAATCACGATTATCTGAACGTTTTCAGCGCACACTACTCAAGTTTACTATACAGTTTAACAAATTTAAGCAAATTGTAAAACTAGTTTTTTTTGTACTCAGTAAAAAAAGCCAAAAAATGCCAAAATACTAATGCACAGCAAGGTGCCAGACGTAAGCACGGAACTTATATAATATATTTGGCATAAGTCATAGGCTTTAAGTCCCCAAAATTTAAAAGAAGTTGATTTTCTTTATCTTAATAACAATATATTACAACATTTTAAGGTTAAACAACAACAATAATTTCAAAATAATAACAAGAAAGAAAGAAAAAACAACTAAAGCAATATTTACAACAACAATACCTATAAAATCAACACAGAAAAAAACATATCAATACAAGACAAAAAAAATATAAAAATAGTAACAGTGATAGCACGACGGGTCACATGTGACCAGCTCAGGGCTTTTATGGCTCTTTACGATGCAAATTGTACCACAAATAGTACCTTTCCTTTTTTTAGTTTTTTCCTCTTTTTTTATAGTAATTGTAATTTTATTTACTTGCACCTTTGTGTTAACTGTTGTTTGACTGGTCACTAAATAGTCACAAAAGCATGACAGAAAGATTTGGAACCGATTTCTGCATCATACGTGGGTTAAGAGCGAATTTCTTTTCTGTGTATGCACACAATTGTCTCCATCGGCCTGATATTTTCGCCTTTAGTGAGACCAAGGTATCTGAGGATGCTGATCCGCAGGATTTTCATTTGCCTGGGTACGCTCTTCTACGTTTTTTTAGCCTAAATAGGGTCCTTGCAATGTACATTCGTAATGAAGTCGTGTACAATTGCCAGCAATCATTAGGCTCAAATGATCCTGAATTTAACTGTCTTTGGGTTAAATTCAAAATCTGGTCACACTTCTTACATTTCGGGTTTTTATACAGAAGCCCAAACGCGGGAAGATATAAATCTATTTCCGGCTTCTATGCCCTTTCCGATTCCATACCGTGAATCCTAGAAAGCTGTCCAAACAGTGAAATTGTTATTGTTGGTGATTTCAATGTTTACAACTCGTCTTTGATTCGCCATTCGAACCGTAAAATCCTAGAGGGCCAATATGTTGAGCTATTCGCCGCGCAACAACAAATATGTTTCTGACAGACCCACGCCTCTCAAATAGCTTTTTTTCTTTTTACTTTTTGTGAAAAATCGGAATTTTTTAAATTAACAACGAAATATTTAAGCTTTAAATATTTTTAATAGCTGTAAAAAAATTCTTTAGACTGCTGTTGATGTGTAAACTAGAGCTATAGCATCAAAAATGCTACATTAGGATTTGTCAGCATATCTGTAGTCATGCAAAATTTTAATATTTATTATCAATTTGTTGCAATCTATCACTGTGTGCATTTATACCGTACAAGCAGAGGTAAACACACTTGGTTTTATCTTAACAGTTATTTTTTTACAACAAACAATAAACGGATTTTACAATGGATTATGGTGTTGAAGGCATTAATTTTTTCCAGAAACTGTGTATTCTTATTTTTAATACAACATATATTGAACAAAAATTCCCTCGAAATAATACAGTAAAAGTCTTAGAAAATTTGTAAATGAAATGAATTTAAAATAACAATTTTAGAAATTACAAATTAATTATGCACCATTTTTTATTAGATTATTTGTATTAAAATTTTCAGGTAAAAGAAGTAAATGGCATGCAGTTCGTTAGCAACCTGGTTCAGAAATATAAATTTAATGAAACAAAAAAAAAAAAATATGCAGGTGGAAAATTTTTCACAAGCTTAAGAAAAAAATTTATATAAAAAATTATTTCTTCTTTAGGGTAAGATGTTTCTATTATATTTAAGTAAATTGTGACATAATTTAAAAATGCACTCGACTTAAAAGATTAGAGTTTTCATTATTAAGATTTTTTCTTCTGATTAAAATTAAACTTCCTATTAATAAGTTTCCATTAAGCCTTATTCTTTTAACTTAGCAGTGAATTGATTTTAAATTGCTTTTTAATTTAAATTACATTCACAACCATCTACAATTTGATTTTACCACACTTATTAATAAGAGGAGAATAACTAATTCCTCAAAAAAATTTAAATTAAATGGGAAAGGACATTGCAAACTAAATAAAACGGAAATCAAATTATTTATGGTTTTCGCAATTAGAGTAGTTTAGTGTGGCAAAAATATAACTAACTATTATGGAATCTGACTTAAAGCACACTTACAACAGGTTGTAAATTAAACAGATGAGTAAGTAGACATTTTTCGTTTTAAATAAGAAAAACAGCACATTCTTGTTATTAAATACGTCGATACGGTCTTCATGAAATTTCATTTATTAGTTCGATTTACCTGCTATTGAAATCTCTAATAAACACATTCAGATATTTACCTAAACTTAAACAAACATTTTCGAATTAAATCTGAATGTAAAACTTGTGTTTGTGAAAACAAACCAACTTATTAAGAAAATTAAAACTTAATTTGCTGAAGGCATTCTTCTTCCTTAAACCTGGTCATAATCAGTTGCGCTATACAAGCTCATATTCCTGCTACCAACTTCGTAGTCACGTGTTTATGTGTGAACTTGTAAGCAATATGAAGTCTTCATTATCCATTAAGTACAGAAAACAAATATTAAAACCATATGAAATACGCATTCATGGAGACATATATGGATGTGTGATACGAACGAAACTTGAGTTGTTGAAGAGTCCAGAGGAACGAAGAAATTAAGTTAAGTAAAAAGATTTCTTCCAGTCATCTTAGCTAATATTAATATATAGGGAAATTAAGAAAAAAATTTTATATTTTCTTAATTGTTATTCCATGACATCTAAACAGCTTTAAAAATTTTGATGAATTTGGGTAACACAAAGCTTTCCCTTAGAAGTTCCACTAGGCTGTATATCTCTAGAAAAAACTATTTACTTTATCAAAAATAGGTTATTATTTCAGAATCAGTAATATATTGCATTAAACTATAGATCTAGATGAGTAATGTCCAAAAATTAATATGTTGTTCTATTGGTGAAAACAGATTCACTGTAAGAAAAGTTAAAAAAAATTATATATAAATTATAAATTATGCTGTAAAAAACTTACTTTATATAGAATTGAATACAAATAACAAAATTTTCGTATAGAGTTATTTTAAAGGGAAATCAAAAAATAAAATCTTTTTAGTTAAACTATATTTTTAAAAAAATCTAAAAAAAACAATAAAAAAAGGATTTTAATATATAAACATGAAAGTTCAGAATTGTAAAAGAGAAATATTTTTTCAAAATAAAAACGTTTTCAAGAAATTCTGTAAAAACTTATTTATAGACCTAAAGTGAGTTATGAAAATTTTTAAAGTGCAGCAACTAATTTAAATAAAAATATGTATCTGAACATACTGAGCGTGACACTTTCACATTATTTTTCGGTTTTATAGTTTCCCAAGATGCAGAGTGTAGGAAAAGCATAGTTTTTTTGATGCCCTTTAAAGGCAAAAATATTCTGTTCAGAATTTGTCCAATAGATCTAATAAAAAAAATAATTTTGTTGAAATTTGTCAGTAGCAAATTCTCGAGTCATTGATGACTTCATGGAGTTAAATACATTTTGGAAACTTCGACCAACATTTGGTCTTCTTTTTGTCACCTTACCAAGTCATTGTAAATTTTATTTTATTTTTTTTTTTTTTTTTTTTGTTTTCAAATTAATAAAAATTAAATTTGTTTACATGTTTTTTCGGCTACAACAAAACTAAAAATAATTTATATTTTTTACTTTAATAGGTCGCTATCATTTGCTTAGGAAAATAAATTCAAGCGGCAAAAGAATAGCTGATTGCTGCCCGTTACCATACGTCGCTTACATCACAATTTAACTGTTACTCTTCTTAAGGCCGGGGCACATAGAATCCGTCATACGTTAAACTTTGACAAATTCAACTAAAGTCAAAGTAACGACGGATGAGGTTGGCACAATGAATACTTTGCTGACGGATGTTAAACAAAAGCTTGCTCTCTATTTTTATTCACTTTTAAATTTAATTTGTATTTTATTTACTTTTTCAATTAATTAAATTTGTATTTTATTGTTTGCCACCAAAATTGTTTTATTAAAATCACAAAACACAATTGAAACACAGCAAGAGTTAAGAGAAAACAGAGAAGAAGAAGCAGTTGATAGTTGTCAAAGTATTCAAAAGTTAAAAGTTGACCAACTTTCGTACTTTGCGTTGACAGACGCGTATTGATTGTGACAACGCTCATAAGAAAACATGTATTTTAACTTACTTGTCAGTTGAATTTGTCAAAGTTTAACGTATGACGGATTCTATGTGCGCCGGCCCTTACTTATATGAAATGTAAGCTGTTAGCTTATTTTATTTTCAACAGCCGTCCAATAAATGGAAGAAATATTTTACGAAAAATAAAAGACACTTATTTTCACCTGGTAGGCAATAAAAATATTATTGAAACATAAATTTTTTTTACATTAACATTTTATAATATGAGAGCAATTAAAAATTTCTAAAAGTTTTTTTTTTAAGAATAACCAGCTTTTTGCATATCATCTTCCAATTTTGTTCAATGCATTTTGAAGAAAAGTTGCTCTTATAATGCTCTTTTCGACAAGTAATTCCTAGTCGGTGACTTCAGCTAGCACACTTGTGCTATGTATAGATGTCGATGTTCTAATTTTTTTTATGCAATAATCCTGTTGATTGGAATAATTATATGACAAATTAATTTTTTACTAATACTTTGTATAAACTTATGAAATTATTATAAAACTCTACCTTTCTACCTGCCAAAATTCTTCACTGAACTAATTTGCATAAGTTCCTAAGTGTTTCTATTCTTAAAAAGTTTTGTGAATGTTATCAATTCCGCGGGTCTCTAAAACTTTCTTCGTAGTTCTACATACTTCTAACTGATATAACTACCAATGAAAAATATCATCTATTTAAGTCACTGTTTTAAAGAAGTAGAACTTTGTTTTTATGAATCTATTCCAAGTTAAGCGCTTAATAAAATGTAAATTAAGGTATTTTGCTCCCTCGAGCTTGGGGAATAATTTTACTACTCTTAGTATACTTTGGCTCTGAACAACGTTATGAAGTTATTGAAATTCTCTTTGAAAATCAGTTTTTAATTCGCGCAACTTATAAACACAATGTTACGTAAAGCAAAAATAGTTTCTTTAGCTTAACAAATTGATACATAAACAAAACATCAGCATGTCCACAACATACGAGATCCTACAGACTCTATATCTTCAAGAAAAAAAAATACCCTCCTTGTCACGGCTTACGTGCTGGTGGCATGTAAACAATATGGTTGTTGGAGATCCACCTTGATTTATAAAATCAATACTTACTGCGTATAAGATTGTTTTTAAATGCATTTGGATGCAGTTTAATTTTTCCAGCTGAGATATGATGCAGGTCGTCCAGGTTCGTTCCAGAGTTCTTAATTATTATCTTAGGTGTGAGCGTAATAAGGACACCCTTTTTAACAAAATAAAATATTTTTTCAAGCTAAAGGTCAATTTTGTTGTTATATATTTTCTTTATTTATTTATTAAGAAAAATATTTAACATCAAAATTGACCTTAAGCTTGAAAAAATATTTTATTTTGTTAACCAAAGAAAGGTCGACTAAAAGGATTAATTCCAAATCTATTACACACTTTTTGATTAAAGATACTCTAAAACTATTTATATTCCCAAGCTTTTTGATCTACGAAGTTTTGGAAAATAAGCTAGTGTTATAAAATTCTTATATAAGACAACTACGGTTATCTGAAATTCCAAGGCAATAATTTTTTGCAAAAACTAAATTTTGACGAATGAGCAAAATGTAAATAAACAAATGAAAGGATCAAAATCTAGAAGAGATGTGTCTACACAACTTTACTATTGGTTAAACATATTACATCATCTCTTCTTTTGCTAATAAATTAATTTGATTAGCGTTTCCACGCATAAATAAAAAAATAACCCACATTTTGTAAAAGCAATACCCTTTCAAAATCTCATAACGAGAACTTTCTCAAAACAAATTTCAAAAAAATCTTAAAAAATAAAAATCTTATAAGTAGTAAATCAATCATGAACATATGTACATGTTTATAAAGAAAGTTTGTTTGTGTGTTTGTCTGCAACAAGTTTTTTATTTCTTTTCTTTTAATTTAAATAAGAGATAAATCTGCATAGAATTTTTTAAATTTTTTGGGCAGTAATATCAAACAAAAGTGAACAATAATGTTTAATATAATAATGTTAAATATGTGTAAGAAATATTTAAAGATTGGAGCAAGGTGAGGATACATATAATGGAAAAGAAGATTGGTACCAGCAAAGATGAAATTGCAGTTCTTAAGTGATAAATTGTCGTATAAGAAATGTTTTTGAAATTATAGAAAAAATGAGAAAATAGCTTGTTTATTGTCATTTTCATGACCGCATCATTGTACTTTAAATGTGAAAGGTATTTTTTAGCACTTTTTTCAAAAACTCGTCACATGATTGATTGATTGATAATGGTTTGATTGATAATGGATTAAGCATTTTTTTGAAATTGTAGTATTTCCTGAAAGAGCTCTTTAAAAGCTTTTAAATGATACCTATAGTGACCATATTGACAACAAAATTTTTTTAAAAATTTCATAACTGGAAAAAAATGGGCGAGGGCCATTTTCTGTTTTTATATATCTGTTTTTTTATGTAAGTGACTGCATTGTCCAGGCGTGGTGTTTAACCAACTACCTCGAGAGACATAAACCGATCTTGCTGGTTTTAAAAAGCAACTCTTTCAAAACAGGTTCTGATCGATTGTCGTATTTAAATTTTCTCTAGGTGATGCATTGCCTTGGCAAAGTTGATTTCACTGCTAACACGGACGGACAGACGGACATGGCTCAATCAACTTCGCTATGCATAAGGACTCTGAATATATATACTCTATCGGGCAGACCTGGCGGATGTCAATTACAATTTATAATTAATTACACATGCAATTACAAATTTTAATTACAATTATTTGCAATTTGTAATTGAAAAAATCCAATTACAAATTACATAATTGAAATAAAATTGTGTAATGAATACTTTTTTAATTATTTTTAGACAAAAAATATTTAATCACAAAAAACATCAATTACATACACATAATAAACATGCAAAAAATAATAACAACCTTAAGGAAGATATAACACATACATATGTATATACATAACATGCTAAAAAAGTGCAAATTTAAAGAAAATTTTTATTTGCTTTAAATAAAATCATTTTTCAAAATTTTCATCTCTTAAGCTTTATCGCCTAGGTGTTAAAACTATACTAGCGAATGAAAACAACCTTTCAAATTGTAAACTAGTTTCTTCTTTACAATCGGATGTATTAATGACTATGGAATATAAAATGAAAAATATATAAACGAAATAAAAGTTTTTAACTTTTCGTAGGCGATTCCTTTACGTCCTCACCGTAATATTCTTCTGAGCTTTAATTCATATAAATTTTAATAAACTTGCTAAATTTATCCGAAACGTTTTAGAAGTTCATTTTTAGAATTTTTAGTTACACTTAATGTTTTTAGGAATGCAATTGAAATTTTTTTAAGTACAAGTAATTATTATTTCCTATTTACAATTACAATTACATGTAATTTTTAATTGAAAATTTCCAATTACAATTACATGTAATGTGTAATTGGAAATATTCAATTACACATTATTGTAATTGAAATCTAATTGAATGCCCCAGGTCTGCTATGAGGTCGGAAATGAATATTGCAGAAATTACAAACAGAAAGGCAAACTTTTTCCACTTTTTGTAGTAAAGGGTGTAAATATATAATTACCAAATTAGGTCTAGATTTCTTAAATTTATTTATTTAAGGTGTGTTTACATTATGTGTATGGAATGTCAAAATTGCTTTCCATTTGTAATCAGTCTTTAACATAAGGTTTTTAATTTTTATGTTCAAACTTGCATATGTTATGTACATATGACATAACCTCTTGTCGTCGAAAAGAAAACATAAATACTAAAAACAGTGATATCAACTAATGTATCTTTTTTACGATAAATATTTAGAAATTTACAATTTAAGTTAAAGCACAAGACTGCCTTGCCTTATAAAAATTGCTATAATATATATTAGAGGTCTGCACTTAGGTACTTGGCTATGTTTGTTTTAAAAAACAGGAGCTTAAAACTACAAGTTCTCAGGTACTTGTTGTAATTCGTATAAAGTACATATTACTAGCGTATTTTCACATTTGAAATTATTAATTGCCTTAATAAAGCAAATAACATACAATTCTTGCTTATTGTTCATGCATAAGTATGCAAGTGTTGTTGATAAGTTGTAAGAAAGAAAAACATATCAAAAATTTCCATTGAAGAAAGGATTGTTGTAAACAATTTAATTTTTAAAATGTTTTTGCTAACTGAAAGATGCACACACACCTTTATATAAAAAACAACTATAGGAAGCTAAAAAAATTTAAACTTCTGAAAAACAAAATATGATTATTAAAAACCAATAAAAGCTTATTATATCCAAGAAACCTTCAATTGATTTTTTACTATATATACTTTAGCGCTGAGTTTGGCTGATGTTGTTTTCGTATTCGTGGAAATGCCAAAAGTTTTTTAACTTTTTTTGAAATCTAACTTTTATCGTCTTAGTATTTTAAGAGGAAAGTAAAAATTAGCATCACTGAAAACATCTGTTGTTATAAGGTTTTACATATCAAATAGAGCGTGCTCTAAATAAAAAACTTACACATGTTATAACACATAGAAAAATAACATGTGTTATGTTTCATGAGGTTTACACTGTGTTGATTTACATATGGAAAATCTGACATTCCATATGACTTGTACACATAATGTAAACACTTTTTTAACGACAACTTAAATTGAAATTAATGCATCGTAATAGACTCTTTTCTCTTATTTTAGTAATAAATGATATTTTTTAAATTGAACCATCCTATATATATTTTACATTTGAATAACATCCTTAATAAAATTGTCGTCTATACAAATTGTTGCCTAATGTAGGTTAATACCACCGCTACTCAATGCAGACTCAACCCGACCACTCTGGTTTTTGTTTTTATAACCCACTTTATTGGAAACTTGTATAACAAATAGTTGTCTTTTATTGCTTTTAATTGAATTTTCACCTTAAGCAGTTCGTTATTATATTGCGATAATAAAAATCATATTTTTAGAAATTTTTGTTTACGATGCCTTAAATATTCCATCTTAAAATTTATAACTACAATATTTTTTCTTAAAACATTTCACCTTAGATGTTTTGAATTATATTCAAGGTAAAATATCAAAGTCATTGAAACCATGTTATATATCACTGTTTACAACCTTTTCAACGATACATGAATATTAAGTTCCTGCATTTAAACACAAATTCCAAACTTTTGAGGCGTGTAACTCGCTTCACATTTGACATACCGCTGCAAATTGGCACATTGTATATTCATGCTTTTTCTGCATGACAAAGTTTTTAAACAACTGAGCAATTTAAAAATCTTAAAATTTTTTTCGGAACTGTTGTAATTTATAATCAAAAATTAAACATTTGCTTTAAATGACTGTATGCTTAAATATAAATATTTTTTTCGGTTTGTGGCTTTAGTGGTAAAAATTGTTAAATTTTATTACCATGAAATGCATTTAAATAATCTTGGACAATATTCAAGTCTGTCATGGTATTTTTAATAATTTACTTAATATATGTTGATCCATTTAAAAAAATATTATAAAAAAAGATTCAATCATACTGTCAATTAACAAAGATGTAAAACACTATTTGTGCTATATATTTAAAAAAAATATAACAAAAGTAACCGACAGCTTAATGCACAAAAAAAAAAAGACTGACAAGAAAAATGACTGCAACTGTTTAAATGAATGACTTTAAATCAATTTACTTGACAGCAAAACAACAAACATAAACCAGAACTCATCCAGAATTGTATATAAATAACTTTTGAAATGTAAGTACGAATGTCAATAATGCAACAACCAGTATAAACAAGTCAAAATGCAACATTCGGCCAAGGCGAATCTTCTACATCTTTTTTCATAACAGAAAAATAAGTTTTTGCATTTACCTTCTTTCTAGAAATTATTGTGTTTCAGTGTATCAAATAATAATATAAAATTAAATAAATTTAAATTTATAAAAACTCAAGCAAAAGAATAAAAAAAAATTATGAAAATCTTTCGAGGTAGAAATTTTAATTGATTTTTTGAATTATTTTTTTTTTAAATTAATAGTGCTTTGTTTATCTTCTGTGGTCATAATACAAAGCAACACTGCGGTATTCGATAATTCTCAGTTATTTATAATCAATTTAGGATAAGCTGATGCCCCAAAGGTCAAAAGTATAAAAAATATATTTTTTATTTAATAAAAAAACCGATTCATTTTGCATTTCTTCCAGCAGCTTTGTTTGGCTATGTTTTTTTTTATCAAATTAGTTGAAAATTCCTATATTAAACTTCGTTGAATGTTTGCTGAGGCTAAACCCCCAACAACATATAATGCTCATTAGATGGCTTAAGCTAAATATATTTAAATCATGTGTAGGATGAGCTATATGAGCAGTAGCGAAATTGCTATATGGATATGTTTTTCCCGCGGTAATAAATTTGATTTTGTAGTTTTAAGTAATAAATATTTTATGAGAATATCATAAAATATTTATATTTGAAGAAATCAATCACATATCGGCATATTCGGCGCTGCCAATTAGTTGTACAACTGTAGTAGCATGTTCCTTTCCGACTGAGAATACTAATTAGATCAATATTCGATATTATTTGCTACAAATTTCAACCCGATAAAGTAACGATGCAGTGGTTTTTTCCTTAGAAAGTGCTTTCTGGGTTGTTTTAGGATACAACAGCTGATAAAGGATAATTTAATGAATGTTGTTTGCATATGGATCAGATGGATCGCTCCTCATAATTCAGTATGAAAGCGAAATCATTATGAGTTAGAATGCTACCTGGAAATGTGTAGTGTTTGGTTTATTTATTTTTTTTTTTTTTTTGGCTTGTAAAAATTTGCATTTAAATGCCTAAACACTAGATAAAATGCTTGTTTACTAATGAATATTTGATTCAAATCTATATTTTGCAAAAATATACTACAGCGATATTAATTTCCTTTTGTAGTTTTATTTCAGTCTCATTAAGACAATAGCCTTGTTCAAACACAAGTTGTTATTTTAAATTATAATCAAAAACGAGATTAAAAAGATTTCTTGCAATTTCTAATTAAAAACTGCAAGCAATCTCTGCAATGTCTTTTAACTTAATGTACCAGACTTTTTTATATTTATTTCTGTTGAAACAAAAAGGAAACAATTTTCTTTAAAGCAAGTTGTACATAAGCATAATGTTGAAAAAAAAAAATAAAAACAAGATAAGTAATTAGAAATGCATGCTGTAATTTAAAAGGTTGCTCCCGTCCTTCTTTTTAAAAGAAAAATATAGGCAAAAGAGAAATCACCTGTAGTCATTATCTTAAACAAGAATACATTTTGCAAAGATTAATTTCATGAAAACACCATTGCCAAATGATATCCAATTTAATTTGAGTATTTTTTTTCTATTAAAATCAAACTTTTTTAAACATTAAAATTATTCTCAGTTTTTCTGTGAATTCTCTGTAAATGAAAGGGCAGTAAGAACGTGGAAAATGGTCGTTGCTATAAGTGTCAATATAAAATAATAAAAATATGGAAAAGTTAAATATAAACTAAGCCATTTTATTGAAAAAAAAAAACTCTTGCTCCGTACTTTGACTCAAACAAAAATATTTCGAAACACAGCGAAAGAAAGTGATTGAGAAACACTACAAAATTTTAAAACTGCCGGAGTTTTTTTAAATATTGGAATCCCAAAATATTTTTTTATTTCGGGATCGAAATTTACAAAAAATATTGAAATTATTTTTCATTAAAAAATTTTAAATAAATAATAAGCCGATTCAATATTCTTGCGAGACAAAATACTATTCAACTACTGGTCCACTCCAAGATTTTTTTTTTTGTAAAAGGTGACAAAATTCTTCCTTTTGTTTAAGGGCTCTAGCGCGCTCGAGAAAAATAATCTGGTTATGATGAAACATGGAAAGCAAAGAAGTGAATGGTTGGAAAAGTTCTGAATGATCAGTTTTTAAGATTTGGATAATTCTTATGGATAATTCACTACTTCAATTATATCTAAAAGAATTATTGGAAAATCAATTGAACTCTCCTATAACAATGTAAAAAAAAAAAAAAAAAACAATTTCTTTTCCAGCTTTCTTACTTCCAAGGTAATTGAATACATTCGTCATTTCTATGTACCAAATTTAATTAATATATCTTTAGTATAATTTTCGCCAACTGAGAATTTTAGCTTTCATTATCAAGAGTGTAATGGCGTCTTTCTTTCCAACTGAGAAAAGCGCGCTTAGAATGCAGGCTGGATTATACAATAGAATTCAGTTCTTATGAACTTATGATCCAACACAAAAGGCGTCAAATAAATAACTATCATTATACATCAAAAGAAATATGACCAGAATGTTGTAATTCTCGGTATGCTTCCAGTGGTGAAGTAATTACTCTTCTATTATTAGAACTGATTTTAACTAAACTATTAAGTGTATAAAACAGTTTAAACTTTTGTATATATTATTGTTTTCTTTTTTGTGCAACGCTAAATTTCATAATAAAATACTAACGATATAATTTTTTTGCACAAAATCCTCTCGGACAAAGTTTTTAAAATCCAAAATAACATGTGGGAATTAGTGTAGCTATTAGGAAAAATAAAGAACACATTCCACGTCAAACGGATTACTCAAGACCATTTTTTCTACATTCCATTTGTTCCATTACAAATAATTAATTTATTATCTAGTACTGATTTGATTTTTTATAATTTTTTTCTATGCAAAAGTTAAAAGTATCACTATCGGGTTTTTAAAAATTATTCGTGTTTAAGAAAATTTTAATAAAATGAGTTTCACTGAAATCTATAATGAGTACGGCAATCAGTCAATGAAGTCAATAAAAGCGACAAAAATTATTTGGCAAAAACAACGATTTACGCTTTTATTGTTGTTCTTTTTGGCCACATAGATTTATTGTTGATATGTAAATAATTAAGCTTCACAAGCTGATAAGACCTGAAATATTTTATCTAATTAAAAAAAAGTCTTATAGAGTTATTAAGACCATTGTAGGTGGAAATATAAAAGGAAAAATGATAAAAAACCAATTTTTTTTATAGAAAAGAATATGAGGTAATACTAAATTAAAGAACAAACATGGTTGCGCTAGCCATAAAATGGTTCCATTATACGGTGGTTAGCAAAACATAGTATTGTTACATTTAATTATAATATAGATGATCTTAAAACCATACTATTGTCTATAAAACGTTTACATGCTAAAGTTTAAACATAATAAGTAAAATGTTAAAAATGTAAAAAATTTTGTTTATCTACTTATCTGTTTTGATTTTTTGTGTATTATTTTTATTTAATTAATTTGTATATTAATTTTTCTTTTTCATTTTCTCCAATAATAAATAATTGAATTTGAAACCGTTTCACTTGAATCGATAGCTAACGAGCAAATCACTAAATCATTCTGTAAAGACCATAAGCTAAATATTTTTAATAAGTTTTATATATACATTTTGTTGTGATTTGAATTTTTTTAGCTAAAACCCAGCATGTTACACTTTATCTTGATATAAGCCATAAGACGATTAAATGTTAAAAAAAAAAGTTTATCGTAGCTGAAGCAATCTAGAGAACAACTATAGTTCGTTTGTTGCAACCTTACATTGTTACTGAGAACATAATATGGTTATTGTGACCATATCACAATTATGTTTTTTCTCTATGTATAAGTTCTAAAAATTATATATATTTTTAAGGTTTATTAAAGTTTCACAGTTTAATTATTGCAGGTGTTCTTGAATTAAAAAGGTTAATCTAATAGTTAATACTGTACACTTAACCCTTTCGACCCGGATGGTACACATCTATACCAGTTAATATTTAAACATCTCTTTAATCTTCAAATTCAATGTTGCTAGGCTGTTAAATGTACCTTGTCATCTTTAAGTAAGTCTGAACACATTTTAATATGTTTCGGTTTATATTTGTCTTGTATTTTGTTGTATTTTTCCCTTTTATGAGTAACACTGTGGACAAAGTGAAGTAGATTATTAATTTTCGCATGTAGCTAGGCGCGGATATTCGTTAATTATTCAAAATATATCATAATTAAAATTTTGCATGTGAAATTTTAGCAAGTATTGATAATTCCGGCTGGTAAGTATTTGTTTTGTGCTGTTTTTAGTAAATGGTACTCATATGTACCATTCGTTCGGTTTTGTGGTACACATGTGTACCATTAGTGCGATAAGAAGTTAAATAACATGACTTCAAGTTTTGAAGAAAATTTGTTGTTTTCTAGAACAATTTTGGAAGATGAAGCTGATAGTGCTAACAACTTGGAAGAGTTTTCTGGAGAAAGCTTAGAAGAATTTTTACCAAGTGATGACTATGGCTTCAAAGACGCAAAGATTCAAGCAAACTCTGAAGTTGAGAGGCTTCCGAAAAATTACTTATCCAATTATTAATGGAGTAATCTGGACAAGGGATTCATACCTAAAAAAATATATAAGTCCTCGAAACTGATCAAAAGCAAAAGACCTTATGCCTCGTCATTCATATGAATTTTCTGGTAAAAAACTCGAAGGAGGTGTTATGTACTTCAAGTACACTTTACTTGAATATCTATGCACAAAATTTTAAGACACAGAAGAATTCTTGCCACAAAGCAACAATTGCTACTGTCATAAAAAAATTTGAAAGCGGGTAAAAAAAATTAAGTTTCACTTACTAATCAAATTAAATTATATCGCAAGATCGTGAAAAACATTGATTTGGCTAATCAAATGTATAGCCTTTTTAAATACGGTCAAAAAACGGATAAGTGGTAGAAGAAAGTTTTTTACTGTTTGATAATGATGACAGCCGTAAACGATTGGTTAATTCATAATGATCTCAGCCGAAACATGATACCATTAAAATCACTCCTAGTTATCTTAGCTAAGGAATTGATCTGTGAAGGGTTAAAAACCGCTGCCGTTTGTCGATGCAAAAAACCACACAACGAATCTTCTTATTGAAAGTCGCACCAACAGCAGCACTTAAAAGATACATGCAGGCACTAAGATAATCTGCAAGAAGTGTTTGCAAAATTTGATTTGCATCCTATCATTCATAAGTTTTATGCATATAAATATTCTTTAAAGTCAATAAAATATGAATTTAAATTTATGAAGTTTATTTATTCTATTTAACTGGACGGTTGATACTTATTTGTACCACAGAACATCCCACATGGTACAATGGTGTACCACCACACCCTGAGCTTGTTTTTCAGATTTTTTTCATCGATTTACTAAAATAACCCATAACATAGTTTATCGAATGTCGGGTCGAAAGGGCTAAGTCAACGAAGCAACAAGAAAGTGAATTAAAACATTATAACGTTTTTCTACGTTATTAATAGAAGAGCACGCCGCGCTAAATAACTTTTGTCATCAGTGCAAAGGTGATGGTTATTTAAATCATCACAAAAAAATGTGTCAGCAATATATTTGGATTAATCCTGTTGCTTAATTAATGCTGTGATTTATACAAAAAATAAAAAAAAAAACAAAACAAACTTGTTCAACGTAAAAAGAACTTTATCGTTTTTTTTTTTTTTTTGTCCAAAAGAGAAACCCAAAAATTTTTTGTGGTCCACTAAAGCATTTATTATTTTTCCTCCATTATAAAGCACGCATTGAGTGGTTCAGTTGGTGCGATTCAATTATTTATTAAAGGCGATTATTATCGCTTTTGTTTTGCATGCAGGCCCATTTTGCAATATACATTTTTTTTATTATATTTACTTTACCAGCCTGCTTAACTGCTAACCACTCTGAACGCAAAACAATTACCAGTTGTGTTGCGGCTATTTTACGAGCATTTTTTTTTTTTTTTGTTGATTCTAGGTATCCTTTTAAAATTTAAAATTTTTTTTGCTGCTATTTAAAATGTATTGTGTGTTAAATAAGTGTTGTTTTTTATAGTTTTTAAAAAAATTATATAGTTATTGCTGGTAACACGTTCCAATATTTATATTTGTTAACTCTTGTTTGTGACTTATGTAGCTCGTTTAAAATGTTTTTGTAAATAAGAAGAAGTCTTAAGGGAATTTCGTTTCATTTTGTTATGTAAACTACGTTAATAAGTAAAATTTGTTTTTTTAATTCGAATTCTGCTATAATGCTTTCTCACAGTTATGAGTAAATTATTAGAATCACTGCTTGTTTAAATAAAATTAAAAATTAATATAAATAAGATTATTTAATTCCCATAGATAATCATAGGCTTTGATCCAGTAAACTTTAAAATTGTATATTCAATAAATATTTGTAAAGCTATTTCGAGATTTCTCAGTCCTAAAACAAAGTAACTTTTAAGATCCTCATAATATTGAACTTATTGCATATAACGATCAAGGCGAATCAGTTACCATTATCATTTAAGACATAAATGTCAAACTTCACAAAAAATATATTAATGGAGTTTTTTACATGGACAGAAAAAATCAGTTATTTCTTCTTTTAGATTTATATTTACTTGGTTTGTATATTAACTAGTATTTTTTTATTTTTTCTAATAATAAGAAACTAAATCAACTTTAAGCGATTTCACATGTTAGTGTCCTAGATCAAAATATATTTAAAATGAAACATTATTTTCTTACTATAAATCATACTTTAATTAATAATATAATATAAATGAACTTAATATACATTACATCATTTCTAATAAGTTGTAAAACTCTTGTCGGGTTTCGAAATAAATTTAGTTAAAACCATTAAATGATTAAATGTCAACAAAAAATGCTTATCCTGACTAAGAAGTTGTTAAAAATACTTGCAATTTGTTCGTCTCAACTTTACATTAATGCAGAGAAAAGAGTATAATTTTTGTGATGATTAACAGTTTATTTTTTATCCACGTGCATAGAAAATTTTATTAGAATTTTTGTGTTGTTATTATTTAAAATAATAAAATTTTTAATAATATAATTTTAAGAAAAATACAAAATTATTGGTCTAATCATTTAGTGTAACAACTGCTTAGAATAAAATAACGTTAAGTGTGCCTAGAATAGAAGTTTTTCTTAACAGAATGGTGTTCAGTAAAAATTTGAATATTTTATTAGCCTCTGTGCAGGTAATTATGAATCTACACACATGTTGCTATGTATAAAAAAACAAAATATAGGAGAAAAAGAATTTACCTTTATTGTTACTTTAAATTATGTAAGCAGTAAATTATAAGAAAAATCATTGCTATAAATATAAAATATTCTACACCATACTGACGACTATCATCGTGCCCTCTTTAGATTAACATGTATACAATGCTTTGTATTCCCTTGGAGTTTTGAAGGATATTACAAAATTATGTTCTGTTGAAGATGAAGCAATTAATAACAATGATTTATTATCACATTTAATACTTTGTTGGTGGTGTTGTTAATTTTTTTTTTCTTTTGTAAAAATTATGTTTGTTTTAAAAGAAATTTATGCCTCCTGGTCACAACTTGCTCAACAAATGTTTAATATTCATAAATTGTTAGAATCCTTCTGTAGAATAAGTAAATTGTTGTTAATTAAGTTAAGGAGCAACAGGTAGTTTAGATTTTTAATGAATTGAATATAATGGTGTATTTTACTTCTTGCTTTTTCTAGTGGTCGTATATGTTTTACTTAAGTGTTTCATTAAAGATTTTTAAAACGTTTACTATTTAAACTCAGTATTCATTGGTGATGGTTTGTGTAAGTGTCAAAACAAAAGAACATGTAAAATGATACGTTTAATAAAAATGTACTAATTTCGTTTATGTTCTGCAACCGACTTTGACAATTTTCTAAACAGGAACAGGAACAGCAACTGGATTATAAAGCGTAGTAGACACAGCGCGCTGCAGCCCATTTCTTCTCTGGTATTACCTTAAGGCATAAAATCGCGAGCAAAGTAAAACGAATAAAACAACTAGAACAATGCGCCTTCTTGTAGTAATTGTTGTAATAATTATGAACAACTTGGCCAACAGCATTAAACTTGACGTACAGCTACTGCTGCTTAAACAAAAAATAGGTTTTTCTCGCCCTCTGTTTCTGCCAGCCATCTCTTTGAAAAGTATTTACTAAATATTTTGTAACTATCTGATTTTTTCATTAGATGTCGACCTTGAATTTATTTCGGAAAATAATCGAATAATGAGTCTATAATAAATTCAAAATCATCAACCACATTATCAAAATAAATATAATTCTTAGTGCAGTGGTAGTTAAGAGCAATAGAAGTTAAGATGCAATATTGTTTAATAGATCCTTTGACATGAGTTTTGAAACTTTTTTGAGGCTTTAACAACTACTCAGTCATACTTTGGGCAACAAAAATAAGAAAAAAAATTTAAATGATGTCAGTATAAAAGCAAAAAAGTAATATATTCATCTGTGCCAAATCTTATAAAGGATTTTTCAACAGAATTATGTATTTATTTTCTTAGGCAGATATAATAAAGAAACACATTGGGACTGCTCTGCATTCTCTTTAGTTATAGAATCTAATGAAATTTAATAGCGAAAAGCAAGGCTCTAATTGAGCCGAGCTTCTGCTAAAAGGAGTGCTCTGAAATATTAAATATTTGATTTTTTGTGGATTTTTAGACAATTTTCGAATTGTTTATAGTTTTTTCTTTGTTTGTTTTGTTATTGCAGGTAAAATTTTTTTGGATTAATTAAACTTTTTGCTAAAGTTTTTGCAAAAATTATATTTTGGTCAACTTTTAATCCCCTAGAGAAATTAATATCTAGATTTTTTTATATTGAAATTTCTGTTTTTAGTGAATTTTTAACTTTTTTTACAAATAATTTTTTAGCAATCTTAACCTTTTGTTGAAATTTTGGAGGTAATGTAATATTTTGGTGAAATTTACATGGCTTATTAATGTTCCAATAAAAAAAATTTTATTTGTCTTTCGAAATTTGGCTTTTTATTTAAAAGCAAACGAAAAAAATTTAAAATATATCTTTTCGTTATAACAAATTTGTGCACATAAAAATTATAAACAGAAAATTTAACGTTTAGATCCATAAACTATTGGCAAATATTTTTTTAGTCTAACTTTCTAACGTGAAGTGTGCGCAACATCTAAATCGTTTTAAAGTTTCTAAGCCCTTATTTTACTTCTTATATTTTGTGTAACTATTTTTCCGATAACTTTTTGGGTCTACTTTTTTATGTCTATTCGCGAAATTTATGTAATTGGCTGTTCCTTTGTTCTGGCTCATTTGGTTGTAATCGTAAATTTTACTTAGAAAACAAAAACTTTGGTTGTTTGCAATTGTGTAAGAAATTGAAAAGTTTTTTTGAAGTTTTATAATGTTTTTTTGTCTTTTTGTTTTCTGTGTTAAAGTTTTGAATTGATTTGCTGTTGTATCGAAAGTATTATGAAGCAAGTGCCAAAAGAAGTGGTTAAGTATTAGCTGACAGGGTGATTCAAAAATTCTTAAAAATAAACCCGACTTCTAAACAGACAAACTTAAAATCATATTTTTTAAACGGTTATTAAACGTTGATAATAATCTTTTATAAAATAAGATCCTATGCGAAAATTTCAGCAGCTATATTTTTACATTGATTATTGCTGACACAGTTAAACAAAATTTTTTTTAGTTCTAATCGTTTGTATATATCTGCTGAAAAAATAGGCAAATATAGTTCAATTTTTTATACATTTTAAAGTGTTGCCATTTACGTTTAATAATACAAGTAAAAAACATGTGTGTTGCATGGGGACACTCTTCAATTTTTAAGATGACACCAATCGGTAGGCATTGCCTTAAAAAAAAAAAAAACAAACAAATACAAGAGTCTATATTCGGGTATATCGAATCTTATTTTCTTTGTCATTTAACTTTAAATTACATCGGCTCTAAATGGGTTAATCATTTTTAAAAAATTTAAGAATTTTCGGAAAAATCTCTTCGAAAGCTTTTTAATGATACCCATATTGGTATCTTAAAAAAATATGGTGCACAATCGTACTTTTCTGTGAAAAGCAAGAAGAAGTCTTCTCTTGTTGGTTTTTCAAATTTCGCCGATGACTTTAGGCAAACAAATTAAAGTGTACCATTTAGAAGTGACCATCCTACGTTGCTCAAGTGGAACAGTCGCCACATGACCAGTTTTGCCGAAGAAACAGGCGACCATTTGCTTCGAAGTGCTTCTTCCACGAACAACTTTCGTTGGATTTTGCTCGTCTTTGAAGACCCACACGGTCGATTGTTGTTTCGGTTCGGGCTCATACGTATAGATCCATGATTCGTCACTTGTGACGATCTTATAAACGTCTTTTGAAGCACCGCAATCGTATTTTTGCAACATTTCTTTGCACCAATCGACACGAGCCTTTTTTTGAGCGACTTTCAAATTGTGCGGGATCCAACGAGAACAAACCTTTTTTACGGCCAGGTGTTCATGCAGTATCAAATGTATGCTGGTGGAAGAAATGTCCAAGGATGTCTCTATCTCTCGGTATGTCACATGTCGATCTTGCATTATGAGTTCACGCACGGCATCAATGTTCTCTGGCACAACAGCCGTTTTTGGACGACCTTCACTGAATTCGTCTTTGAGCGAGCTTCGGCCACGTTTAAATTTATTTTACCAATTTTTCACAGTGCTATAGGATGGTGCTTCATCGCCATACAAAGTTTTAAGTTCATCAATGCACTCTTGTCGTGATAATCCACGACGAAAGTTGTGAAAAATGATGGCACGAAAATGTTCACAAGTTAATTCCATTTTTTTTATATATTAATTTTTTCAAGTCACTGTAAACAACACAAATAATGGTCGTACGTCAAAACGTTTTGAGTACGATTATTCTTAAAAATGACAAACTATTCAATGGAAATGTCAGATTGCACTTGACAGCACTCAGTGTTGCTAGGCCAGAAATATATATAGCAGCCCTCGTAATTTACTCTAACAAGACATGTTGCCAACTCTACCTGCATATATCTGATGTTGTTAACGTTTACATAGTTGTTGGGTTTGAATAATAGATATATTTGGGTCAGGAATTTTTTTCTAAAAACAAAAAGAACAAAACATTGTTATAAATTATTTATATCTGATTCTTGCACTTAAATTTATGTATGCACAAATTTGTTTGTTAAAGGTATAAAATATAAGTTGAGATAATCTGCATAACATTGTTATTTAGGCAATAGAAAAAAATTTACAATCCCAATCCAATACATTCAAATAAAAATATGCATAAAACCAAAAAAAAAAAGAAAATAATAATAACATGAAAAAAAATAATTTATTAGAAAGCTAGAAATGGTATAGTTTGTGAGATCAAACAATTGAAATCAATAACCAAAACAATACAAAATCCTTTCGGTCCACTACCGCCTACTGGATTTTTCATGAGTTTTAAAAACACACAAGCATCTTGCCGCAATTATTATTATTTTTTTTTTAATATGGAAATAACATTTAGAGTTGACATAAGACGAAGATATTTTGAGGTACAACTTAATATATGAGAAATTAGAGAGGTGCAATTAGTTTTTTTATATTTATACCAAAAATTTTTTCTTGATGATCGATCCTCCATATTGAAATAAAAATAGTCTTGGATGGCTTTTTTGAATTTAATTTCATATCGATTTTTGACATATCGTACGCTATAAATTTTATTCTTGCTTTGAATTTAATTTTTGGAACACTTGCCACCGATGAAATAAAACGACATAGACAAAAATTGTTTTTTATGTCGTATCTGTGTTATTAAATAGAAGGCAAATAAATAAGTACATAAATACCACCAATAGAACTTTTTTCTTTTTTTCCTATGAACTCATTGTTCTAGTGACGTGCATTTGAAATATTAGAAATACCTGAATATGATAGCAAAGTAATTAATCTAAGTTTACTATTATTTTTCATGTCAATATCGTAGGCAAAAATAAGTTAAAAAATTTCAACGAAGTGTTAGTTTTTTATAAGTGGTTGATATACGGGGAATTACCCATACAGAAATTTTAGTAAATGTTTACATACTTTTTTTATGAAATTATTAGTGGCACTGTTTGCCACCATTTCACCAGTTATTTAATTAATTAAGGCTTAAGTTTGTTTTTGTTTTAAATCTTATAAAACTAGTTTAGTGAATTACAAAACAAGCAAACATTGTACGATATATAACTTTACATAAAATGTCATCAGCTCTTAATATGCTACACATTTTTCAAAGTGTTTTTGTATTTCCTGAAAGATCTTTTAAGGATCCCATATTGACCATATTGACAATCGAACTTTTTTATGCAAATTTCAGACACCTATAACTCGGAAAATATGGGGGTGCTCCAATTTTTTCCTTTTGATGGTTATTTTTAATTATTAAATTAAAATTATTTTTAATTTTTTTTTCCCAGCCAGGGGTTGAACCATGGATTTTTATAAATTAATTAAAATTTACTTTTTCCGATTTGGTTCGTTTTTTTTAATTTAATTTTTACGTTTTCAAAAGAAAGAAGAAAACTAAGACGCTTATTTAATGGGGTCGGAAATGGATATTGTAGAAGTTACAAACGGAATGATTAACTTAGATATACCCCTCTTCCAATTTTTGCAGTGAAGGACATAAAAAGTTTTACCAAAAAAAAAAAAAAAAAAAAAAAAAAACAGAAAAAAAGAGACATCAGCAGAAAGTAATGCAGCATTTTCTGAGTCTCTACATCCTTAGTCACCATTCTTCGCATCTATTTACCTTAGGTTGTGTACATTATAAGCATCAAATATTTAAGAATCTTATTTTTTAAATGAGAATGCGTCAGACGAGTTTCACACACAACCTGACAAATATAATCGTTGTTCTCTCTGTAAATCATATTGGGCATCAAATATCAGGGTAATTAATAAGATGGACTAATAATTTGCCAATTTCATTAGCTTTTAATGATAAATAACATTTTTAATTAACATAAATGTTCTGTTTCATGAAATAAAATACAGTGTACAGTGAATTCTCCGTCTTAAATACAATTATCTAGCAGCTTTTTTAAAAAAGGTGAATGAAGCGAAGATAAGTTTTTAATTTTTATTAGAAATATTTAAAAGGCAAATGCTGTAATGATCTACACATTTAATTTCTTTTCGATTTTTTTCATCCATTTCTTTGTCGGAAAGCTATAGCTGCCTACACTAGTAAACCAATCTTTCTGTAAATTTCACGGTTTGTTATCGAATATGCGGTTGGCAGCATACGGTTCTTATTTTTCTGATATTGCAAGTAGGCGTGACATTTCCCGTGCAAAGCAAATATTTGTGATCGTGTTACTTAGTAACTGTAATAGACAGCTCCTCAAAATTTTGCTCAAACAACTGTCTTATTAATGGGAATAATGTAGCAAAAAATTAGTTGGATTGGAATAATGGGCGTTGTACTCTCAACAAAAAGTGTTAAATTACCTGGAGAACTGCAACAGGTAGGGTCTTGAAACATATTAGTTTTCGCAGTTTGGAAAATTACAGACCAAATTGGAACAGTGGTTCCTTTCATACAAAGTGAAAAATTGGTATCATATGCAAAAAGAACTTTAAAATTCATAACTAAAAACGTGGTTGGATTTAAAATAATTTTTATGGTAGGAACCAGGCATGCATCGTCCTCAAACGAGTTACAGAAAATTTATAATCAGTATTCTCTTAAACATAGTTTCAAAAGAAGTGCTATTAAAATCTACCGTTCCATAAACACGTTTTTTAAGTGTCTACATTTTCCTTAATTCAGCACTTGTCGAAAAATGGTATATTTAAGTTTGTCATTTCGTTAATAATTTCTACAATATCCGTTTCCGACCCCATAAAGCAATTATATTCTTATGCATAGCAAGATCTGTCTGTTCGGTTGTCCATCTGTGTTCAGGTTGAAATCAATACTAGAAGAGATAGAAAAAATTTAAGTACGCCAATGGATGGCACATATTTTTGAAAATTATTCTATCGATCGATTCATGTCCTTCGAGTCGGCAACTAAAACATTACGCCTGCCACTAATTTTTCCATATCTTTTAAAACAAATTTAGTTTAGTAAAGTAACTCTAATCATCAAAAAAAAAAAAAAAAAAAAAAAAAAACTCTATTCAGCTATAGAAGACATCGTAAGACATCAATCTTTTAAAGTCTCTTAAGAGATCTTTTAGGAAATACCAAATGTATAAAATTCTTTGCTCATTAAAAGCCAATGGAATTTTCTGATAAAAAATAATATATGGTAGTTAATATTTTTTTCTTATTTCTTAATTCTCTGTTACCCCATATATTTTTGTTCAACCTTTCTTTGTATTCCTGCAAGAGGTGTTTGTTTATGTTGAAAACTTTGTCTAATTTTATCTTATACAGCAACCCTTTCATTTGCAACCGTTGGGACAACAACCCTATGCTAAACGTAAAATTTTCGAAAAAAAAATCTTTTTTTTTTTTCAAAAAATTTTAAATCTCATTCAACAAATTTTCCCTAAGTATATTCATTTTATCAAAGATGTAAATATTCCGGCAAAAAAAAGACAAACTGTATTTTAAAAAATAAAAACACAATTTTGCTGAAGGGTGTATTACAATCAGGACAGCCTGCTGAAAATTAAATAACAACATCAGAAAAATTTGGTAGTAGGTAATATAAACTAAATTTCGTTATCAGTAAAAATTGACTGGACACCCAAATTCTGAATGCAATTACAATATAATGCAGTGTGTCCTTATTTATAATGCAAATATATGCTTAACAACTACAATCATCTGTCACTTACATTAAAATTGAAAAAAATTGTAATTTTAATTAAAATTGAACAAAATATTCTGAAATCAGGCAGCCAAATTTGTAACCATTAAAATAATTTAAAGTGAAAATTAAAAGCTATAGTTTTTTGGTAAGTTTAAATGCAATTTTTTTGATTATACAAACACCCATATGTGTGGCGTGCATATGTTATTGTACAATGGTATAGTACACCTGTGTTAATTGTGTTTAATGGTTTGAGTAAATTCCTTGATTTTGAATATTATAAAACCGCAATCTGCAGAAGTATTTTTGTAGCATCTCACCGAATTTAAGTTTTCATTTGTAAATACTGTAAATAATGTGCTATTAAGACAACATACACATAAATTATTCATATTTAATTTTAATATATTCAGATATTTTTGCACACTATTCAATAATAAAAATATACTTTACATATGCTTTACATTGAGATTTTAAAAATTAAAATACAAAACTTTTAGAACACAGGAGTAACTATTTAGTAAACTCTTCTCAATTTTTGCGAAAAATAGTTTTTAAATTTTCAAACAAAGAACACCAAAAATATATAAAAATAAAAAAATAAATATTTCACGGTAACGCTTAACGGATAAAATAAAATGACTGAGGGTCTTACACACAGCATACAATTAATCACGAAAAAAACAGTGGGATCTATGTTTACCCTACACACTTTTAAAAGTTGTCCTTGAGATTTATTAATCCTCATTGCAATTGCAAGATGAACTGAATACTAGGATGGGTTAAATTGAATAAGCAATTTCTCCTTTAAAATTTTTTATGATTATTTTTGCTATAATAATGTCACTCATCAGTTTTTTAACAGCCAGTCCAGTATCCTTGCATATTATTGACTGATTCAGGTTACGTAGCATTACAATGACTGATTGAAGCATAAGGGGCTCAAATCCAAAGAGCTCAGACAATTTTTCGGATGGTTATTAACACCAACAAGATCTGCAGTTGAATTCATTGACTTACGAATGCACTTCGTTACCAATTTTCCTTTGGATTTTTTAGTTTATATTACCAATGTTTTTCGTTTTCGCTGTTAAAATATTTCGTTCACTCCACCAAATATGATCATTGTAATTTTGATTAATACTTGAGAACACTTGCGCCGTCGCTTGTTCTTTAGACATTACAAATTGACAACAAGAACCTTGTGGAAGCAAAAAAGAGTCAGTCGATAACCTAATTATTATTTAAAATCATTTTATTTATTTATTTTAAATTCATTAGTTAACGTTTTTTCGTATTTTTTAAATGTAAATTTTTTATTTAAAAAGATTAATAGTTTTAATGGGATTATAGTGTTTTCTAGCAAACTATAGCCGTTTGTATATAACTCAAATATATTTTAAAAATTGTAGTTTCAATGTGATGCTAAAAGAAAAATCGTTTAAAACCACAGTAGCTGCATTGTTGTCATCACATTACAAAACTCAATTCGTTAGACGAATAGTACTGATATGTTTGTAATTTTTACAATACATATTTCCGACCCCATTAAGTATATGTATTCTGTAGGCTTATGCATAGGGAAATCAATTGATCTATTTATGTCTGCCCGTATTAGTGTTAAAATGATATTTGTTAATCCCCTTCATTTGTGCTTACCTTCCATCAGTAACATCGGTTTAAAAATGCTGGTGACACTGTCGAACAGGTGAGCACCTTGTTCTTCCGTAAAAATTTCCTCTTTGCTTGCTATTAAAATTAACAACAATAAATATGCTGCAGAAATTGTCAAGAAATGCAAAACCCTCTGTTTTTTTTCTTAATTTTTTTTCTTGTTTTTTTTTTTTTTTTGTGTAAGCATGTGTATTCTATGAAGAAATTTCAAAAGACAAAGAATAATAATAATAAAGAAAACATATAAAGTTGGCGAAAAAATTCAAATTTCTCAACTCAAAAAATATTTTCACTCAACAATATGAAAAACCTTTGTAAAGAAAATATTGCGTTGGTGGGTATAGCGACATACAGTGATTTAAAAACAACTTGTTTTGCACAAAATTCAGTATCTCTTGAATCACTTAAGATATCGAAAATGATTTTTTTCTTACACGCAGGTAATGATTACCCTTACACTTCGTTCTAAGTAAATTGTCATGTGCTTTCTGAACGAGAACTTAAGGCTTTGCTTGGCTTGGCTTGATCAACGTAATTTCAATGCCACAAAGTAATAATTCTTAGGTTATTGTTTATGCATTTGTTGAACTTAAAAGGTTAAAAAACTTCTTAAATCTTTTTTTTTTTTTAATTGTAGTCTTGAAATCAATGTCTTTATATTTCTCTCTTTTATGGCAGGATTGAAATAAGATGCATTTACTTTAAATTGTTTTTCAATTAAATGCACTTTTTTTAATTAATCACATGCTGTGAGATTAATTATGCAAAGTACTTTTATATCTTTCTTCGTTTTTCATAAGATGACATGCAATAACTAAAACTTTGCAGTCTCATTACAAAAGTGCAATAAAATGTTGCATGTAAAATATTGTATGTCTTTTATGATGACAAAACACCTAAATCCCTTCTAAAAGTGACACATTTTTACACCTACTGAAGTGCGAAGTGAATGTAAATGTTTTTGTATTATGCATACAATTTAATCTTTATAAACTCACACACACACACATATATATTTTCATATACAAACGTACATATATACAATTATACAAGCATAGGCAGACATTTATTTAACTGTTGATATTATTTTCTTACTGTTTATTTCCCTAAACAGTAGAAACAGCTAAAATTTGCATGTGTGTCTTGTAGACATGTCATTTTAATTTAAATGTCTTAATTGAATCAGACAGTAGAGATCAGGAATTATACATGTCTTATATGCATAATTAAAAACAAAAAAAAAGACATTCAAATGCCGACAAGAATATAAGCTTTTTATAAAAACTTTCTTATTACACGACTCTTAAGATTAAGCCTAAAAGAAAGCAAATGTTTTACTTGTCTTTTATTAATGAAAATATTTGCTGTATATTTTAATATATATTTTT
Organism: Cistogaster globosa; assembly: GCA_937654795.1. Lineage (NCBI taxonomy): Eukaryota > Metazoa > Arthropoda > Insecta > Diptera > Tachinidae > Cistogaster > Cistogaster globosa. Next base: position 25,681,042 of record OW569407.1, read on the forward strand.
TTTAGTTACAGCTCTAATAACAATGATGTAAATATTTAATAAGAATAACAACAATTTTAACCTACACACATTACATTTATGCAACAATAGTGTATTTAATTAATTATTTTTTTCACTCTTTAAGAAAAATCCACAATAAGTATTCATATCTATCCCCTTGACTTAATTGACTATTGTTGCACAAATGCGAAATTTTTAACAAAATTTCAACTTTAACGCTGTTAACCCTTCTGTTAATACCCAACTTTATCCACATTAGCACCCGGCGTACCCGGGTACCAATATCCTATAATGTATTAAAATGCAATATCTCTATGAAATACTTAAAATTAAATTATTAACCTTTTTACAAGCGTATTAAACGGTATTTATGTTAAAATATGATTTTTTAACGCTGAATTGCATAACGACCAAAATTTTTTATAAAGTTCAGTATTTTTTAGTATTGCAGTTGCACTTTCAAATTCATATCCACTGTTCGGCGTAATAATGGGAATCACCAACGTACTGCTTTTTTAAGATTTGATTACAACAATAAACTCAGTCAGTGTAAAAAATGAAAGGACAGCTGCAACTCGTGACTTATAGGCGATTTTGAACGGAAATTTATCACGAATGGTGAACAACTTTATTTTTACCGAGGTCGTACAGGGTTTACTCAATATAAAGCTTTAAATCCATTTATTAAAATCTGGTACATTTAAGACGCTGAAAATGCCTATCCATAAAAAAATCAGAGGGAAAGAATTGTTAAGGAATTAGCATATCGCTACCGTGAAAGTGGAAGAAATATCTGCTTGCATTATTTTTTTACTTCTTTGTTAATAGCAAAGCTCTTGTTGTTATGTAATTTTATCATTGTTGGCAGAATAAAAAATAAGCCATATATTCCACATTTAATGGTAACAAATAAATGAAGGAAACTATATTCGGCCGTTTTTGGTTTCCATGAAAAAATTAACGATGGGTTCTTACGTACCCAAAAAATTATAGCTATAGTTCTTTTATCAAAAATGCATTCAGAAAACGCTGTCGATGTCAAAACGATACTCGATATTATAAATTTTTATAATAAGAACAAATGTGGAGTTGACACTATGGATCAAATGTTTAGAAGATACCCAAGTCAGCGCCAAAGTTTGAGGTGGCCAGTGGTATTATTTTTTAAAATGTTGGATATTACCTCACTCGTATCTTAAATCATTTACTACGAGAACAATAAAATGATTGCGAAGAAAAAAAAATGATAGAGGCTTTTTTATGCCTAAGCCACCTGAAGAGGTTGCTCAACCGATAATTGAAGCACGAATAACAAATGCGTTAAGCGTAAGTATACAACCAAAATTGATATTGAAAGCGTACTAGAGTGCCAGGTATCTATTACCCTTTACCGAGGCTTCTAATAAATTTGACAAGTTAGATAAAACAGAAATAAAAAAGTTACGGGATCTAGCCGCTAATGTACAAGCAAATAGAAAAATAAAAACCCGAAAAGCTGCGCTAAATGTGGACGACCTGTTTGTGCTTAACACTCTAAAGATGTTGCAAAATATATAGAATGTAATGTAAAAAAATAATTGTTTGGAATAAAATTAAAAAGCAAAAAACTTTAATTAAAGAATCGATATCTGTTAGGGTAGTCAAGGTGTAAATTTTCCAGATATAATGTTTCATTTATACATGCCGAACTTTTATCTTGGTTATACAATTATAACTTCAAAAAAAAAACTTTTTGTTTTAATTTGTTTTAGCTAAAAAGTTCTTGTTGGAAAACCTATTACTTTTTCTCCAAAATTTTGCACAGATCTTACGCACTTATTTGAAATTAAGAAATTTAGTAACGAGAATACCTTTAATATTTCCCTTATACAACCAAAAATTATATGCAAAATTTTGAGAATCTTATTTTCAAATGAAAGATTTAAGATAGAAAAAAGGCTTTAAAACATATAATTAAAATTGCCTAAAATTTCAAAACTTTTATTGCTTTAGAGTTTTTTATGAGAGACAATGATTGAGAAAATCGTGTTCATCATTGCTTCGATTGTTTGTGGACACTTAATTTAATAACACATATGATGATGATACGCAATATTGGTATCTTGTACAGAGTTTTAGAAACCAGATTAATCAAATATTAGTATTACAATTTTACTATTGTATTAGCAGAATAAGAACTAAAAACAAGTTCTTTTAATTAAAACGAAAACTAAAAAAATTAATTTCTTAAAAATTTGTCTTTTGTAAAAAATCAGATAGCAAAAAAACATCATTTCGGCCTTAAACTAAATTGATATATGTATGTGTTTAATCGTATAAATAACAACAAAAAAATTACTTTGATTGATTATATTATTCATTTTGTTATTTTTTCATGTAATCGATAACTTAAAACGTACACAAACTTTAGAACATACAAAAAATATTGATGACGTTTGAAGCAATCCAGTAGATGCTGCAGTACATCTTCCTGGTTAGTTTTATATGCTTTTTAGAATGCTTCCTCAAATATAATATTTCTAAATAGTTTTTTATTGTGTTTTAATAAAAATTTAAAAATTAAAAAAACACGCGAATTTCAGCCAAATTCGGATTTTTGAAAATTTGATTTGATTTCTAATATTGACGATTTTTCTAACAGTAAGGCTAACACTACCGTATAAAACTACCACAAGATATTACAAAAGTATTTAGTATAACTTTTTTACAAACATTTTATTATCAGCAAAAAATCCCACCTTGTAAAAGAGATTTCACAACTTAACAACAATTGAAAAATTTGCAAATAAATTATAGACAAATTTATTTAACACAGAAGGAGTTTATATAAATAGCGGATTTCTCGGCTCATATTGAATTAAATTTAAAATTTTTGTAATTAAACTTCGATTGAAAATATTTCACGTTTTCCTTGTTATTGTAAAGAAAATGCAACAAAAAACAGTATAACCGCAAACATTTCCGCTGCATCAAACTTGTAAAAAATGCTGTTACAACATCTGCTAGAGGTTTTAGTATTGTAGGTTTAAAACGTATGCATTTTATTGTTTCAAATTTGTCACGATTTAAGATGTAAAAGAATTATCAAGCCATATAACAAGTAAATATATATTTACTATGGTAAAGAAGTTTTAAACTCCTGTACAATCTTTAATAACACCAATATAATCTGTTAAATGTGTGCTTTTGCTTTTAATGTTAAAATATGAAATGTAATTCGCAGCTGTGCAATACTTCTGAATTAAACAAGTTTTGTAGACCGACTAATTTTTGTGTGATTTTGGGTGTGATAAACACCCAAACCAATTAAAAAATATTTCAAGATATACCACTTTGCAATATTAAAATCCAAAGAAGTGGAATAAAACAAATCATACGTTTTCACACATTAATATTTTTCAGTTTGTTAGCAGGAAAAATGTTCACAATAAGACGCAAAAAGTAAATACACAAAAATGTTTAAAAATGTAACATTCTGAGGAAAGAATATGAATGAAGTGAAACAAATGAAATGAATACATGGAAAATTTTTCGGTGTGCGCGCAGAACTCAGTCATTTCTGAACAGGTTTTAAAAGTTTCTTTTTTAATTTTTATGAAATTAGTAATTAAACTGTGGACATAAATAAATTAAACATTTTTTATTTTTGCCTTAAGTTAATTTGTTAATTTCTAAAAAACTTTTCTTAGAAAGAAAAATTAATTTACAAATGTATGCGGGCGTTTTTTCTTAGTTAGAAGGTTACGCTTACTAATTGGTCCTATTTTAAACACATTTTAAACACATTTTATAATTTTAAAATTTGAATGGCATCTCTATACAACTTACATGTGTTTTAAGTGTGTTATGAACCTCAAAGCGAACTTCTTCAAAATTAAAATAAAAATAAAATTAAAAATTAAACAGTGTCCACAAAGGTGACGTAAATTGATCAATATCGTCCTATCTCTTGCAACGTCATAGACATGCTTGGAAATCGGAGAGAATAGTTACTATGGCGGTTATAATAACAGGCATAAATATTCAAAATTATAAACTTAAATTATAAATTAAAGAGATTCAGCTGAAATATGATTTAAAGTCAATTTGTTTTTGCAAGAATGTATAGTTATAGACATTCATTTTTTCAATGCTGATAAGCACCCAGTATGATTTGCAAAATACTATTAAAAATTAGGAAACTTTATAAAAGATAATTACTTAACATACGCCTTTAAAATATTCTTAATAATAAAGCTTTACTCTATTAAAAAAATGTTAAAGATGTGATCAAGCTAATCCTTCACTGTGGCAAATATTTTAATTAAATGAATAACAATTGAACTTCATTGAACAAAGGAGTGATATGTTAATTTAAACTTGTCACCGTGTCAGTTACCTAGAAAAATATGTATGGCAATTAATAAGCATCCAATTTAAAGTTGTCCTGTTTTCTAAGACTCCGGCCTGTCATATCTTACTTTGCCACCAGCTAAGGTTGCAGTCATCGCCTTACATTCAATTTGATACTAGATTTTGTTGTCTAAGACGACAGTTAAGTATTATTTCGCTTTGTTTAATAGAATGAGGCTTTTTCATTCAAAGTAGAAAGTTAAAATTTTGAATATTTTTTTTTTCCTGATAACAGTACAAGTCTCATTGCTGAACGAAGTGTGCAAAAAACAGTCTTTGTTCTTTGCGATGTCGTCAAATACAACACAAGAATAACCGTAACAAAATTCGGGCAATTACGTGAGCTTTTGTGGTAGTCGTCAGCCGGCAATCATAATGCACTACACTTAATAAATGCCTGCTAGTAAATTGAACGAGTTATTTGATAATCGAACATTATGAATTTATATGAAAATTTATTATTCGGAATCTTTTTTATAAGAAAAAATAAAAATAGTTACTGAATGTTTGCTGTGCTTTTGTATATAAAATCTGTCGAGTTTTTTTTTTTTTTTTTTTTGCTTTGTTGATCCAATCATTCAACCAACTTGCTAATAGGTATAAGACTTTCTAGTTTTGAATACAAAATTTGGGTAAAATCCACCTATTGCTAGTAAAACGAAAATAGTTTAAAAATATTTTCCCTAAAGTATTTTAGTTAAAAATACAAAAAAGGTAATGAGAATTACTTATACTTATGGGGCTCGTGTTTATCTGAAGCCATCTCCTAACAATTGAGGTATAAGTTCTGGGAATTCTAAAAGAACAACAATTAGTTTTTTCCACTGTCTGCGCAAAGAGGGAGAGAGATAAAGCATTTAATTCATGGTTTCCTAATCTGACAATTTATTTTGAAGTCACTGTAAAAAGTTCTATATTTTTTTTTTTTTGAACTACAGTGAACTCAATTAGGAAAAATTATGGATTTCTACTAGGGGTTTTTTGTTATTATTTTTAAAATGCTGTGGGGACATTCGTTAAATAAATGGTAATAAATCTGGTAATTTTAAACTGCTATTAAGACCATCTCGGAACAAAAAAAATTTTTTTTTGAGGCTTGTAAATTATCTGATTTCAACAATTTAAATAAATTTTAATTTTGGTAAAATATATACAAAATACTTAAAATATTATTTGCTGTATATTTCTTGTTTAGAAAATTCTTAACTTTAAAAAATATGGTTTTTTCTCACCTTTCTTTGCTTGTTACTTCTTACTTTATTGACTGATTTTTATATAGGATACACTCTTCGACTTTGGAGAATATTCTTAGCAAACGAAGGGGAAAAAGTTATATACTCTCTGCATATTTTAAGTCAAAAAAATGACGAAAATATCCTTAAAATAACCATGTTTTCTTTTAAGTATCTTCACTATTTTTTCATTTTGTAATACAGATAAGATAATACATTCGAGATTTGGCTAGCGGCGATTGTTTTGTATTTCGGATATATACCCTGCGTTTAGCTTACACTCCTTAAGATTTCAGCTAATATGTTTTATATCTTAAACAGTTTTAAGAATCTTGGCAGCAAAAAAAAAAGAAAAAAAAACAATCTCCTCATAAAAATAAAGACACTACCAGATTTTATTAAAGAGTGAAAAATTAGAGAAAATGAGGTTTTGTATTATGAAAAGAGTTTTTACTTTTATAATAACCTCTTTACAAATATTTTATCTTACATAGAAAAAAGCGATGAATTAATAAAAAAAAGAGGAAATTTATTTACTAAATTCGTTTTTGAATGTAGATAACATTTATTTTGGCGCAGAATACCAAGCTGAATTCAAAAAAACTTTTTTGAATGTCACTGGTAGGTCGATTTTTATTTATAAGACTTAGATTTACCTTAATCGTAAAGGGTAAAGAAAACTCAACAACGCCGCACGTAGCACTCTAACTTGTTTTTTTTTTTTAATTTAGCTAGGTTGTATGCTAACCTAAAAACAGTGATTCATAATCTTCTAGCGTTGCAGGTTTTTTGTATTTTTAAGAAAAAAAAAGTGTCGCAACTTTCAATGCAAGTAGCTTTCTGGTTAAAATATTTGGCAATAATAATAATAATAATAATAAAATTAGTACAATTTTTTGTATAATTATAATTATAATTAATTTTGAGGCATTTTATCTTCTTAGATTACTTTTTATGTAAATAGATTTGCATTTAAATCAAATTTAGAATGTCTGTTAGAACTAACTGTAATATATTATTAAAATTATGCGCTTAAACATTGTAAACGCTTTTAAAATTTACTAAAAAATTTTTTATTTGATTACGTATTATTTTTAATATTTCCTTGCGATTGACATCAGTTTGTTGGCTTATAATGGTCTAATTGTGTTAATAATTTTTCCTATCTAGTACAATTACTTTCAAAATGATACCAATTAATTAAGCCTTACACATCATTATTAGCGACACATTAATTTACTTGCTAATTTTGCTAGCAAAGCGTTAATTTATTTTTTACATTTGAAAGAATAACTTTTAAACTTTCAATTTAACTTACTTGTTACTAGTGTTTGTTAGTAAAGTTACTGAACAGACTTAAGTAAGTAAGTAAACTTGAGATATTGAGATTGTAGGGTACGCAATTCAGATAATATATCGATAGTTCTATGCAGAAAGACCCTAACTCACATACTTGTAATCTTACAGGAGAATGTGAAAACTTAATAGAAACCGTATTAATCACAATGTAATATTTCAAGTGCAAAAGCTTGTAAAGACGTTATTTTTTAAACTATTGCATTCAAATTTCATTTTTACAAGCACAACTGCCGTTTCCAACTGATGTAATTTCTGAAAATGTACCTAAAATTTATAAGAAAAACAAACATATATTTTTTTGTTTAAAATATATTTGTGTACATTTTTTGCAAAAAAAAAAAATATTTATTGTGACCATTCAATCCGTTGTCACTTTAAGAGAACTACATGCAAAAAATATATGAGGTTAAAAAGTTTTCGCTCGTTGCTATGTAGCGATGCCTGTCCGTACAAAAGAATTTATTAAGAACCATATATGTGCGTATTTATACGATGGACTAATTAATTGACAACGTCATTAGCATTGAATGATAAGTACTGCTATTGATTTTAAAGCATTACCAACAATTTCAGTAAGTGTAATGCTTTTTAATGAAAGAGTTTCATTTATAATTAGTTAAAAAAAAACTAATTAACACTAACCTATGACTTAATGATTCCAAAGTATTGTCAATAATAAAAGTCATTTCTCCTCACTTTACATTCTATTAACAAAAACTTTATCAAATATATTTCAACGCTCTCGAGTAAAATAAAATTTGTGAGAACATAATTTTGTTTTCCGGTAAGTAAAAAGAACTGTAAGCAGACAACAAGTTTTAGACCTTTCTTATTTAAAATTAATACATTTTTAAAGGTTCTACTATCACTGTAATTGGTAATTAGAGAGTTGCATTAAAATTTCATTACCATTAAAAAAAACAATTATAATTAAAATAAGATAATTAGTATTAAATTTTTGTTTATTTATTTAATTTTTTTTCTTATTAGTTTAAACCATGAAAATGAAATTTTATTTGTAAAAATTCAAAGTATATTAAAATTTTGAGAAAGTAGGACCGTGCATGCGTTTAAGTTTTGACAAAGTTTCATTTATCATTGTCAAATGCAAATTAAATTCTTTTATAATTTTTATGTTGCATTCCATATTTACTTTATGACACAAATATAACTCTAATTGGTTGCATGATTTCTTTAATGATCGATTTTTTTCAACTACAAGTCCAGTTGACGGATTGATATATAAATGCGTTCTTAGGGCCAGCAAAGTGGACCTAAATATTGAAAAATAATATGTTCTTTTTTGCTTGTTGTCCATAGTGAGAAATTCGATAGTCCCATCACAACCCAACTTGCAAATTAATATTAGTGGCATTTGCAATTTTTTTGATTACGGTCGGAATATTGCTGGAAGCGGCATTTTCGCGGAAGCCTTATAACTCAAGTTTAGCACCTGTGTTATCAAGGTTCATATCCGAATTTTGTTGACCGTAAATCTCCCTTTTTTTAAATATATATGAAGCTTTTCTGGGAATTGAATGATTCATATTATTTAATATCATTTATTATATTTTTAAATTCTTTTAAATTCCTTTTGCAAATTAACAAAAAAAAATTATTTTGACAAACATTTGTATATTTATTTAGAATACATTTTCATAGATTTTAAAACTTTGCCCTAAAGAATGATTTGTAAGCAAAAACTCTTAGAGCAGTCATGGAAAAAATTAAGTCATTTTTAAACAACATTTTTGTTGCAACTCGTTTTTTCATTTTATTTAAAGTCTGTTTAGACTACGTGTGCAAGTAATATGGAATTCAATACACAATCAATTAAATTTTCATATGTATTATAATATGCGTTAGTTTTTTGTTTAGAGCACACTTTATTTTTTATGTAAAACTGAAAACAGATGCTTTGAGTGATGCTTTCATTTTTAAAATTTGCACTCAATATATTAAGCCGATATAAGGCTAAACAGTAATATTTGTGCATTTCAATGAATATGTCAACCACGAAAGGAAAAAACATAAAATCTTAAACCTTTTTGCATTTTTGAAGAGAAAATATTACACTTAATGCTTAGCACCAAAGTCGTTAGTAAAAAATAAATTTAACTCTGCATTATTGCCTTATTACCCTCTGTTAATATTTTTTTCTTTGTGAAAGTGGACTTCAAAAATCATTATCCTTTTTTTTTGGTGCGACGAGTATTTGAAAATTATTTTTAAATATACATGCGAAGTTACGTATGGATAGCAATTTTGATAAGATTTGTACATGTAGTTTAAACACACCTTTAACAGATTCATGATTAATGTATTTAGGACATTTTAAAACAAAACATTTTTCGCTCTTCGTATACATATCTCCCACATTTACAATATCCCACTTTTATTTCAAATTGATTAGTTTACACTTATAGAGCCGAGATACTTTTCTTAAAACAACAAGTTCTCTTTTTTAATACCAAATGTTTAAATTCAATTTAATTCATGCCACCCAAATTTTGTTTGTTTTTCTCTTTTCCCTTTAAGACCAAATGTAATGTCTACAGCACCTTTGGAAACGGTATATATATTTTTTCGTTTCGTTTGTAATTTCTTCAATATTCATTTTATTTCGCAAAAAATATAAAATTTAATTACCAAATTGTTTTTGAAATAAAAAAATTAGTAATTTTGATAAAGACCGAAAACTCAGAAAAATAACCCTAGATTGGAAAATTGAAAATTCATCAAACAATCAAAATTCCACAAATATAAATTTATACTTTCAGGAAAATTTCACCAAAAATTTTAATTTTACCAAAAAATTTTACTTGCAAAAAACAACCATCAAATATCATTAAAAATCAAAAATAAGCAGAAATACCAAATTATTATAAACAATAATTGAAAAGTTTCCTAAAAAACCCCAATTTTGCAAAAAAAAAAAAAAAAAAAAACCCATAAACACTGTTGAATCATTTTTCATATTATAATTGAACAAACCAAATCAAATATATGATCTCTTGCGAAGAATCTTGATTTTCGAAATTATATTTTAAAAAAGATTTTTCATTGAAGAGAGGTGCATAACAGACCCCAAACTAGCAAACAAATAACTCTAATTTACTTTAAATATACATTTTCTGACAAAACCAAGAAATACTGTATTTTAAATGCAAAATTTTTCTAGTGAAGGAATAACAGATTCGGCACTGCTGAATACAGCACTTTTACTTGTTTACATTGATGTTAAAGTAAAATAAAAAGAACAACGGTACTAGCGAGGTGCATGTTTGCTTTGATTAAATTTTCCAGCCTAACAGTTATTCTCATTACAGAAAATGAAAAACTATTTTGGTATTCGAAAAGTGTTTAATTAGTTTTATTCTACAATTTTTTACATTGTCTAAGTACTTACTTCTTTATAGAATTCAAATAAAAAAAGGAATTAGCAGATGCGTTTGAAAGGAAGGAGTTAATAGTTTAATTTCAGGCTTAAACTAAAGTTAATCCGAATAAAAGAAAAGGAATAAATAGTAAGAAAGCGTAGAAAAAACTTTAGGTGATGCATGAATTTAGTTTTATTTAAATCAAACAGTGTTTGATAATCTTGTATTATTTTCACGTAAATTGGTTTATTTACAAAATACATTACCAAAAGTGGGTAGATATGAAAAATGTTGATGATTTCTGTAGCCACCCAGATTTATTTATCTTTTTTTGTAAATTTACTTGGTAAAATCCATTAGAAAAAATGTTATTTAATTTTGATTTCTATAGTTTTATATGTCCTACACAAAAAAATTTTCTTATTAATTATTTTTTAATTGACTCAATTATATGTTTAACTTAAATATAAATTTGATATATTCAAATCAATTTAATAATTAAAAACTTAATAAAATTCAATCTGACAAGAAAAAATAATTTTTGAACTAATCGATTGTTAAAAAAGAAACAAACTAAACGATAATTTTAGTACTTTTTTGTACACTTTTGCCGCAAGAGAATCATGTCTCTAATATATAAAAAAATTCGAACTGGCAAAAATACATTAAATGTTTCCTTTTCAATCGAAACCGGAGATTCATTTAAAAGTTCTGACGTATTAAAACACAATACATAACAAAATCACATACAAAATGGAAAAAGAGAAACACATAACAAAACGAGGAATGGGCTCCTTAACTTTGATATTTAAAGAAAACCTACCACGACAACTCTTAGCATTTAGACAATGATTCATAGACTTGAGATAGTCACACTTGCTCCAGATAAATATAATAAAGAACTCAATACAGTTTACACTATAGTTAAAAAAAAACAGTTACAACTGCACTACTATCAACAAAATACTCAGACAATACAAAAACGAAAACAAGAAGAAAGAAAACAAGTAAGAGTGCTATATTCGGCTATGCCAAATCTAAAAAAAATATATGTATAAAAATGCCATCGGATCTAATAGGTTAAGCCTTAATAAAAAAATTTAAGTATTTCCTTAAATATTTCTTGAAAAGCTTTAAAATGATACCGATATTGATACATTAAAAATTTTGAAAATTTCAGAGGCGAGCGCCAATGTTTTCACTTGACGTTTTTTTATATTTTTTAATTATTTATCGCCTCATATATTTGGTTTTAATTGAAGTTACTTCATGGTGGTGTTTTTCCCGCTGGGTCGAAGATCATGGACCAATCTTGCTTATTGCCAATAGCACCACTTTACACACTATGTCTGATCGATTGGCGTATTTAATTTTTTTCTAGCTGATCTAGTACATACTTGATTTCAAAACTAACACGATCGGACATCGCTCAATCGACTTCGATATACATTAATATTTTGGATATATATGTACTTTATGAGGTTGGAAATGGATGTTGTGGAAATTACGAACGGATTGACAAAATTAGTTATACCCTTTTTTCACTTTTTGTGATGAAGGGTATAACAAGGAGACAATCAATACAACACGACGACACACAGAACACATATGATCATATAAACGAAAAAGAGAAGACTTCAACTTCGCATACACCTTATCACACATGAACACGAACCAAGCAAAATAGATGAATGGTTGACATTGATACATCCTAGTTAAGAAAGACGAAGGCTAGACATTCTGGAAAACATGGAAACTTACAAAACACGAACTTTTAATCGAGATATTATTAATGAACAGCTAAGTACAACCTCCAACAAGATTTTTACACCACTAAAATTATTGAAACAAACTTACAACCGAATAACAACAACAGATGGTCACAATTAATAATTATATAATAATTCAATAAACATGACAATATTAAGCAATCTACCTGTATAGTACTATTTCAATAGACACTATTCTAACAGACAAAATCACCTGAACCCACCGATATTTAATCAAAACGTGGCCTTAAGGTGTTGTTCTCACATCGAAAGCACTCGCCATACGTATCAAATTCATTTTAATTTTGTTTTATTTCTACAGGATTACCTCAGGCACAATAATTAAACTCCATTTATGTGTACTCAAAAATATATTTCCATATAATTATAGACTTATAGTTATTAGAGTATCAAATTTTAGCTTTACTAAAGAGTGCATTTGTGCCCATAATTATTAAAGTGGTCTAAGTCAAAATTTAAAAAAAACTAATTTACCAGTTATTTTCATAGCACATTATTTTAAACTAAAATTAGTCAATGTAATTTTTATGAAATTGTCAAAAATGAACCATTAGGTAGTGGTTTTCGCATAATGTAAAAATATTTTTTAATCTATTCAAATGCAATTCATTAAATATCTCGAAACAAGCAACATATTACTTAGACCACTTTCATAATTATGGGCACATATGTTTAATAATATATTTTATACATATTTAATTGATCAATTTTATTTTTTTAAAAATAATTTTTCCCCAAACCCGACGTTATCCTTCGTCGACTAAAGTCCCAATTTTTTCGGTTTTTAATAAGATAATTTTGTATCAATGTTTTCATAAAATATATAACTAAATTAGTTAAACAGTTAACTAAATTTTGATTAGAAAACAAATAAAACAATTATTGGCTGCAAGACCTTTTACTTTTGTGTAAAGTCTTAATTAAAACGTAATTTAAATTTTTAATTTTAATTAATCCCTGGCATTAATTTCTTCATAATTACTGGAAAAAAAGTCTGACAATATAAGTATTACTATTTAGTTACTATCAAAAGAAACCACTTAGGCCGAGTCAAGAAAACAAAACAGCGCCACATGTTCTTCCAAGAAGCGTAATATTTCTATACATTATTACGGGAAATAAGGACTCCAGTATAAATGGCTTAAGCGAAGCAAGAGATAAATCGATCTTTTTGCATTACACACTTGTATTTTCTAAAACAACTTATTTTTTCGACTTTTTTTTATAAAAATAAGTAATTATAAAATGACAATGAATTTTAAATTATTTTTAGAGATGCTGATTTCTTAGTTAAGAGTATTAGAATTCTTTCTAATTTTCATTGATCCCCATTTTTAAGAAATAATTTTTAGAAATTGTTTGAAATTTTCTTATTGATTCTAAAGTTTTAGCTGCGACCTATGTTTTTGAATGAACCGAAATATTATACAATAGATCCTATGGAAAAAGGAATTTTTGTTGGCCATATAATTTAAATTTGTATATACAAATGAAATAATTTTAAACAATTAAATTATAGAATTCATCACCATTAACTCACTGCCGGAGTAGGTGTCTCTGTTATTTTGTCTTTATGATAAATGTTTTTTGTTTTATCTACTACATCCATATTTGAATATGAATTTTTTTGGTTGATAGGTTAGTGACATCATTTGATACAGCAAGGTAGAAGTTAAAAGTTTTAAAGTCAAAACAGTAGCTAGAGCCAGACATTTTAATTGGGTGAAAATTAACATGCATCGCTAAATAATGATGGCCAGCACAAAAACCATTTTATATTTCGTTTAGTACGTGTCATCGGTCACGTGAAGTCAATGCTCCTTTTATACATTTTTTTATTTTATTGCATTTTCAGTTCACCAGTTGTTTGTTAGTCCATGTCACAGTTAAACACATTTGTCTTTTTTAGTTTTTTGAACTACGAGAAATAAAAAAAAGTGAAAATGAATTGACTAAATTAAAGGTGTTCAGTTTCTCAATAAAATTTGTGAAAATAGAAAATTTCGCTGCTCTCTAGACTTTGACTAATATTATACTAAACTTAAACACTCAAATATTAAAAAAAATAAAAGTTTTAAACAAAAATTACAATGAAAGTCTATTTATTCACTAGCGAAATTTATTCAACCTTAGAAGTTCCTTTAAATGATTTTTTTATTTTTTAATAAGTGTAAACATTTATTTGAATTCTTTTAGAAACATTACTTCAAACACAACTTTTAAGAACCATATGCCTTATTCAAAATTTAGTAAGTAATTGCAATTCTAATCCAACAGTGTAATATTAAGAAAATTACTAAGAAGTTAAAAGCTTATTTTAGACTTCACAAAATTAAATGACAATTGTTGTATTAATAAAATAGTTATCGCAGTATCATTAAAGGTGGAAAATTTGCACATAAAAGTGTCATTCCGTTTGTAATTTGTGCAATATTCATTTCTGACCGTAATCAGTTTTGGCACGTCTGCAAAAAAGCTACAAATAATTAATGCCCACTATTCTCTCACAGTTTTAAAAGAGGTGCTATAGAAAGTTAACAACGTGAGTCCAAAAATAATGGAGTTAGGCGAGTGCCTTTATTTTTCACTATGTTTTTTAGACTTAAATGGTCTTTTTGAAAACCGAAAGTATAGAAAAAATAACTATAAGTTACTAGGTAATTACAATATCACTGATCAATCTCAATTTCACCAAAAGTATTATAATTTCACTAAAATTTACTTAAAAATTTAAACTTAAAAACAATTTTTTTTCAATAAGTTATTAGAAATTTTATTAAAAATAGAAAATTCAACAGAGAAAACCCTAAATTGGCCAAAAAAGTGGAAACTCATTTAGCGATTAAAATTTCATATAAATATTTATTTTAATTAATTAAAATATAATTTTTTCGTCTTAGGTACATTTAAAAAAATTTAATTTCAAACAATTTTGGGAAGAAAAATTAGTAACGAATGTATGCGAACCTTTTTCAAAGAAAACATGAAAATTTAGACACTAACGGAATGTATGTCGCGTTTTCTAAATCACTACATCCTTCATCAACATTCGTTGCGTCTATTGAAAATATCATCTATTTAAGCAACTAATAAATATTAACAGGGTTAAACGAAGTTGACACGCAACACAAGGTATCTCTTCGTATTTTTTCGGCAACTCGTCTTGTACGTTTGTTTTTGCTTTGTACTAACCATCGGAATGGCCACGAAATACAACTTTTGTTTTTAATCATTCATTTTTTTCCAAGTTTTTCCCAGCAATAATACTCGCACAAAAAATAACTACAAATTTTAAAGTTAAAAAAAAAACTTACTTTCACAAAAGCCAAATAACAACATTTTTTATCTAATAATTGCACGATTCAAGCTGGAAACCAAATAACTCACATCTATCAGCAAAAGTTCGGCATACTAAGAGCTTTTGTTTTAGTGCTTACATTTCAATAGACGCTTTAATAAAGGAGGGTGCATAGCAGACTCCAAGTTCACAAACGTATAACTCAACTTCGCCTTAAATAACTTCATTATATCAAAGATATACATTTTTCAACAAAAACGAACCTTATTTTAATTAAATAAGTACATAATTCCTTCAGCGAAGCATATTTAAGATCCGGCTCAGCTTAATACAGCGAGTTTGCTTATTTTTTCAAATGAAATTAAGTATGAAAATTTGGCTATTTATTATAAATTGCTTGTCCATTTAACCAGTGATTGCCTGGGTCAATCCGTTTTGTAATTTAAAAATTTAAAACCTATATACAGTTTCGAAGAATATTATGTATGAATCTCAAAGATATTTCTTTTTAGTTTTCGATTTTAAAAGACTTTTTACTCGGTAACCACTTTTTCAGTTTATTTATATAACATCAGAAATTAAATTACCTGGATGTTGTTGTAGGGATTCAAATAAAATAAAAATGCGAGGATTCGTTATTCTTATAATACCAATGCGATATCTTAAGATTTTTTAAGTTTAGGGATCTCGAAATGTCCCGTAATAGGTGTATGCCTATCTGTTGTTTTTTTAGTGATAACAAATATTTTTATTTACAAAATTAATTGGTTAAATAGATGATGTTTACAATGTGCAGCGTTAAGTTTTCCATTTTTCTTTGGAAAACATCTGCATAAATTTTTAAATAATTTTTCTTTCTTAAAAATTTTTTAAATGAATTCATTTGAAAATTAAGAAGGTTAAATAAAAAAGAACACTAAAGTTCTCGCCTTAATGGGATAAAGGCGCCATTGAGGCCATTAAATCTTATAAAGGTAGAAAAAAACTCTATCTGCGTTTTGAATTATTAGCTAATGGTTTTTCAATTCATTTTTGAAGTTTTGGCTAGCAGTAGGATTTCCGTACATTTTTCAGAGAACATGTATTAATTCTTAAGTCTATTTCTCGTGAACTATTTGAAATACTGCTTGTCTCTCTCAACAAATTTTTAGCTCTTAATCAGATCTAAAGATCTTGCGTTGAGTTAAAATCACAAATAAATAGAGAAGAGAATCAGTACATGTTTTTCGAAAAATCTTCTAAAATCCTCCTGCCAGTCGAAAACTTCAAAAATGAATTAAAAAAACATTAGCTAATAATTCAATACTCGTACAAGGAAATCAGACAAATTAAATCAGTTTATTACGTATTCCATTAAAATGTTTATTAAAAAGCCATTTGTAGATGAATAAACCAAATGCATTTCAAAATGCTGTCGTTCAATATATTAAGACAAATTTTTCACTGTTTCTAGTTCACATTGTGTATGGAATTTTTTTTTTTTTGCGTAAAACGGCAGCAAAATCGCTCTCTGACTCTTCTTTTTATTCATATATAAGTTGGTCATTCCATTTGTAATTTATACAATATCCATTTCCGGCCCCATAAAGAATTTTCTGAGTTTTTATGGATAGCGAAGTCAATTGAGCTAAGTCCGTCTGTCCGTATTTAAGATCGGTCCGTATCCTTCGCCTGCCTCTAATTTTTTGAACAAGGAAGTAACTCCAATCAAAACAAAAAACAATATGAAAACTTTATATGTCTTATTATTTTGTTAACTAGCGTGGCAATTAAATAGTGTATGTATTTATAGCCGCGATTTGACCTGTACGAGTATACAGCGAAAATCTCGAAGAGGACATTAACTTATCGCATTTAATATTTCTGGTTACGCTTTTAGATCTTTTATGCAGTTCATACATCATTTTTATATAATTAAATAAATTCTATTTTATTTAATTCTATTCTGTTCTGTTCTATTTTATTCTATTATATTCAATTCTATTTTATTCTATTCTATGCAATTCTACTTCGTGTACAAGCTGAAGCCTCGTGACCCCTGAGGTCCTATATATTGCAAGTCCTAAAATACGAGTAAAAACAATAGGTCACAGAGGCCCCCAAAACAGCAATCATAGATCTCAACATGTCCTAATGTATAGTGATTGTATTTAAGATCACAAGCGTTTAACATTCCGTTTCAGTCCTACGTCGCTTTTATAGTTTTTTGGGATTAACCCCAAGATAGAGTAATAAAAAGCTATGCGTATCTTCGCCCTTTCAGATTTTTTTAGTTTTTCAGAAAAAAAATCTGCTTTTGCTCAAAATCCGTATGTGCTTTTACCAAAGAATGGTTGTCTAAACATAAACTTTGTGACCAAAACCAAAACAGTTTATTAATATAGGCTACACAGTCTATAGCTACCCAGCGGCTTAGGATCAGAAAATTGTCATACCCCTTTTTCTTCTACTTAGAGATTCCCTAATTCATTTAAGAACTGCCTGGTCATTTGTCTAAGGGAATAACTTTTGAGTACCACACGGTACAGTAAGCCTCTTAAATACAACAAGGCAAATATCTGTTTTATTACAGAAGAAAATTCTATAAATGCGAAAAACCGTTGCTTGAACACTGAGGATAGAGGTAATCACATTAATTAACCGGCTAAACAACTACGAGTTAATTGTTTTTATACTTTGATCCCCTTTTGATATATTTTTGCTGGTGTTCATATTACATTATCTACAGTCAATAGAATGGATATATAATATATATAAATATGGTCATATAAATTTAATGTTATTATAAAAATAAAAATGTATACATTTTTTATGGCTTTAAGCCCTAATGTTGTTTTAATGCTAAAGTTTTTTATAAATATTCTTTTTTTGCTTAATTGAATTCACGCGTCTTATAAAGTTATAATTTTTCGTTGCTACATCTTTTTACAAACAAAATAACAAATATGAAGTAAAATTTTTATGAACATAATTTATAAAAATCAATACAGTTTTATGTCTTTAACAAGAAAGTTCTTTAATTTCATACACGACATTAAATAAATAAGTTTGCGTATTACAGAGATAAATAAACGCTATATTACATTTGCATTTAAGAAAGAAATATATTATTTAAGTGGTGGCAAAACTTTATTATGTAACCTGATATCGTAAAAGGCTGACTGTATTTTTTATAATTGAGAAATTGATTGATTGAATTAATTGAGTCTTTTTAAACTTTAATAAACTGAAAAAAGGCAAAATTGAGGCGGCCAGCTGCCTAATTTCTTAGTATGAACGCATTCAAAGTTATTAAACTTATTTTAAATATTTTAATATTTAAAACCAAATACAGTAAAAAGCCAACCTTTTTATGTTGCTAACAATTAGCAATAGTATACACAACTGCCAGCGCCATTGGAAGGCATAGCGATATCCAAAGTAACAAAAGCTAAGAAGCCGAATTGGCTGCATTCTATTGAAATGCAACAGCACATAGAACGCAACCCACTCTGCGATTTCATCTAAGCCATAAACACGTTACTGTTCAAAAGTCCTATACAATAACTAGTATAGAAACTTCAGTCCCTGCTTTCTACGGGTTGCCGTGCTGTCATGTCCGTGTTTTGACGACTAGTCACAATATAACCAGAAGAAATATTTAAGAACTGAGTTACTAATGGCGTTTTCTTTTCTGGCAAAAATGCTGCATATGTTTAACACTTTTTACAACGTTCTGTTCTTTTCTAAAAAAAAGTTTGAGAGTGTAAATTAAAAGTATGTTTTTTTAAAAACATATCGCAAGAAAAAGTGTAAAATATGTAACATATTTTACTCTCAATTTTATGTAATGGTTAGAATGCTACACTTTTTTGTAGTAGTTCTTACTGTAGATGAGTCATGTTTGCTTCTATTTCTAAACACAATGTTAAATTGCTTTATGTTCGAAACGCTTATTTAACTTTACTTATATTAAAGGTAGTTAAAAAATTTGAAAATATTTTTGGTTTTTGTGGCTTTTGGTTTTTGTAGCAATTTTTCGGGGCTTAGGCAATATGTACAACATTCTATGTGATTATTGGGTAACATTTATTTTCAGAAAAGAAAACGCTATAAGACATGCCGCCGGGGAAATATAAGTACTGAAAAAAGTAATAGAACAGGTTATCTTTTCAGTTGAAGGTATTGTAAATCATTTCAAAGTACTAAAGAAAAATTTACTAATTTTGTGGTTAAACTTAAAAAAAACATTCTCACGGCTTCTCTCTAGGTGCCCTCGTACACTTAAAGCTAGAAACTAAAAAAAATCCTTTTGAAATATTTTTTTTGATAATATCAGAATTAATTATAATTAATGTTAACAAAGTGTTTAATAGTGGGTATCAAGTACTGAGTATTTACAACTTTTTCTGGATAATCCATACTCAGAAGTTGTACGCGATACTTGTATAGCTGTATTTTCTATTTAAATTGGATATAAGATTTTCTGACTCAAGTGCTGCTGTATATAAAAATGAAACATCCTACTCTTAATTTCTATTTTAATAAAATTTCTCAAAAAAAAATTTAAAGTCAAGAACATACTTTTAAAAAACATATCTGTATCTAAGGTGTGCCTATCGCTATACAGTTCTGCAATGCAATCACATCAATAACACCGGAATCTAGAATGTTATATTTAAAATTGTTTATCTGGCTAAAAACGGAAATATATATTTTTATTTCTTAATTTTTCAAAAACCCCGTTAAAAAAGCTTAGTACCGAGTACTTAAACTAAATTTATTGAGTAGCATTTGGTAATAAAATTAGTTTTTCTAGCATTAATTTTAATCTGTTAAAGTAGCTTCTATTTTGTTTGAAATTCTTAACTGGCACTTAATCCTGCTATTTCTACAGTTAATATTAGGCCACGTTAAGTAAATATTCGATACCATTTGCAATTTCCTGTCTTATTTTGATGTCAATTAAATGAACGAATTTGAAGTCTGTTACAGGAATATCTAATATTAAGAGCACGTGATTCTACATACATCCGTACCTATATACATATGAAAATGCCTATGCCTTCGTAAATGTTATATTTATGACATATTTGATATTTCCTCCTATAAAAATGCATTACATTTTAAAGAGAAAATATTTGAATTCCAAAATGTATTTACAATTGAAGGCGTATTAAAATATTCAATATTTTCATTTATACACATTTTGCAGTTGTATAATTTTTGTTTTTTTTTTGGTTTTTGTTTATTATGCATTTCATTTACAAATTATGTGCATGTATGTATGTAAATGCAAATCATTATCTATTTTGTGCATGGAAAAACATATTTTATAAGTATACGAACGAATGCAATTGTTGTTTATTCTTTAAAGATGGAAACAATAAAGTCTCATTTAATTTAAGAATAAAAAATTAAATATATTTTATGCCAGTGTACATACTTAATGGTGTAAAGAGTAAACCAGTAGAATTTTTATTTTAACCATAAAAATGTTTTAAACGAAGCATTTGTGACTAAAGATATTAGATTTATTTAGCGGTCATACTGCTATACACAATATCATGGCCTTAGACTTTTAAAGATGCCCTTGCAGCCGATAGTGACGGCGTTTGTTTTGATATATCATCCGTCAGTTCTAATATTTCTTTACGTCCGTGTTAGTGTTAAAATCAACTTTACCAGAGCACTAGATAATCTAGAGGAAATTTAAATACGCCAATTGATCAGACATAGTTTCGAAAATTTTGCCATTGAAAACCAGGAATATTGGTCCATGACCTTCGGGTCAGCGGGTAAAACACCACGACTGCCTCTAATTTTTCCATAACACTTTGAATATTGAAGTAACTCCAATAAAAAAAAACAAATATATGTGGATGTAGAGAATTAAAAACAAGAAAAACTGTTAACGGAAAAAGTGACGCTCGCCCATGCACAACCATAGAAAAGTATGATTGTGCCCACATTTTTTAAGATATCAATATGGGTTTCGTTTAAAAGCTTTTGAAGAGATCTTTTAGAAAGTACTATTCATATTTTTTTTATTGGAGTTATTATTATTACTAAATTAGCTTTACAAACATAGTGAAGGTTATTTAAGCGACCGTCGTTAAATAATATTAAAATACTGATTTAAAGAAATAGCTCAATTAAAAAGGAACAATAAATTCATTTGGCGTTGGATAAAGTTGATTTATGGATGGTATAACACTTGAATATAGACTTGAATTTTTAGTCTTTTTCTTATATCTACGAATATTATTCACACTTCGCCGATTATCATGTTAAGTATAGAATTGCACATACATTGCTAATGTAAAAAATTTCTAAGTGTATTGAAATAATTTTGAACACAGCTTCTTTAAATATTGGAAGAATCAAGATCTTGGCAAATACTTTTTAACTCTAACAAACAGAGTTACAATCACATTTCACCATATATTGTAGCTTTACCTCGTTTGATTTTTTTATTTCGAAATATTTTTTGAAGTTTTATAAAAATATTTAAAACTCAACCTATTTTAATGTCTGCAGATTTGAAGAAAAAACAATAATTTGATCTAACTGCTTTTAAAATTTCTGTGTTTAATGTTTCAAAATTTTTTAAGTGCATCCGTGCGTTTTCTTGCAGCAAAACAATTTCAAGAACAAAAGATGCTCGCCCATCTAAGTAAGCAGTATTTAAGCTTAAATGAGTTAATTAGGTAATTCAATTCTGTTAAATGTTGGACACCCTTTATACATATACATATGTATGACGTCTATAAAATAAAAATTTTGTTAAATGTAAACAATATTATCGTAGTTCAAAAGTTAAAAATCGATTTTCGAACACTTTTATTAAAATGCTAAATGTAAATAAAAAATTAATTATTTGTATTATTTATTTGTTTGACATTTAGTTTGACTATTTATTTATTTAAGAATTCATAATACTGCTACACTATTTATATTGTGTTTAAATGGAATTTGATAATGAGCTTATAAATGAATCATTAACTTTTCTTTTAAGTAGTAAAATAGTTGTGCACTGAATTAGTAATTTTTGTATTAATTCATTTCACACAGAAAAAAGTATTTAATAAAACTTCAGTAAATTCATTTCATTTCTAATTCATTCATTCATTTCCAATTTTTTTGAATTTGAATTTTAGTTAATTATTGTAAAAATTCTGTTTCTATATTGACGTATTGGGACATTAGGTCTTACTTTGCTTGAAATACGTAATACAAATCGCATGCAGAATTATACCGATTATTACACCACCCTTTACCACAAAAAGTGGTAAAAGAGTATAACTAAGTTTTTCATTCCATTTATAATTTATACAATATCAATTTCCGGCCCCATAAAATATATATATATATTTTGAAATCGTATGCAAGTTAAGGTATGACGACGCATCCTTAAAATATTATCTTAAAAATTCTTTCTTTTCCCACAAGCTAAGTACCACCTGCAACTCATTTTATGTTGACGCAGTGTCTGCGAGAATTATTTCAGTTGTTTTGAGTTGTAACTTGAAACCGCTGTTTTGAACTTTAAGAATGCGTCTGAACAAAAACGCAACGTAATAAATATACAAAATTATGCTTCTTGCTAATTAGAAGATTAAGTTTTAAGTTAGTTAGAACTAACATCATACACCTGCCTAAATTCAGGTCCCTGTGAATGCTCTATAAAATAATAAATAAGTTAATTAATTAATTACTTTTTTTTAATATATTTTGCAAAATGTTAATATATCAGTAATTTTTAAATTAACATTATCGGTGTAGTCATGTAAATGCGTATCATGCGTATAAGATGGTTGCATTTCCTTGCGCCATGCAGGCGCAGATGATAAAGTCATTACAAATGGTGTATTATCTTTGTTAAATAATGATCTATATTTATATATTGAAATGCCAGGTACTCCGTTGTTAATTAGGCAACCTATTTGAAACAGTATAGCATGAAATTAATATAATTTGTTTAAATATCTCTCTAACAACATGTTTTTTACATCTGACATGACAAATCACTGGGAGAGCACTAAGAAGTAAGAATTTTCTGCGCAATGTCCCGCCATCGACTTAAAGTTCTTAGAGCTTTATGTAATAAAGGACTTAATTTTGGTATATCTAAAAAAAGAAGTTTATAAATTAATTTATTGACGTCTACTTAAGGCAAATAACAACCACTTAGAACAGCGTTGAGATCATACTTTTAATTAAAAAATAAAAAACGACCTCACCTTGAAGTTCTATTCCCGATATATTATAAAATCTTGAACATGTTTTATAAACATTTTAATAAATGCTAATCTTAAAATGCACCACGAGTGGGACATTAGATCCAAATGTTCCTTATTATATTTACTACTTTTAAGATCACTTTTGGCATTCGTACTAATACCGTCATCTTCTTTCTCTTCTTCTTCGGGCTCGTCTGGATCGACGTGACAAGACAGAGCCAGGGTTAGGAACATTAAAGTGAATAATTTTCTTGAAAATTTATTTAATATATAAAGAGTGTGCTCAAAAAAATTATTGCTCCATTTTACTGAAAAATCGAATGATCGAAATATCTATATAAAAGGCTCTAGAGAGTCGATTGATTATATAGAATCTCAAATGAAAATTGTTGTCATAGTTGCTGTTGTCCTCGCACTAAAAAATTATTTCTAAGTTCTGCACATTATTAAGTGGATTTGTACAAAACCGTTTATATTCTGACAATAATGCAAATATAGAGTTTTAAAGTCACTTTATCAACAACAATTTTGTAATGCTCTATAATGAATTCTTGCCAAGATTTTGTTCTTCTTCAACTTAATAAATGTCTTCAACTTTGTGTTGACCAATTTTTTCGCGTTTGAATAAGCTTTTGGTTTAACACAATATTTTCTCTTCAGGACTTAAAGATTTTTTTTAATCAAATTCTCAAAAATATCGGCATTATTTTCTAGGAAATTTAATTTACTAAATAAAAATTGGTATAATTGTTAAATTTTATAAATTTATTTTACAAATTTGCTCAATTTAAGGCCAGTAATAATCTGCTGCTACTTCACTTCTCGCTGACCAAAACTACACCACTTTTAATAAAACGTACAAAATTTACAAAAAGTTAATACCCATGTGAAAAGATTTTCAACACATCATTACATAAATAGAGATTGAAGCTTTAATTTGGTTAGCAATGATACACAGTGGGGTTATTGATACCCAAATGTTAAGTTAGTTGGGACGGGCGCACAAATTACCCAATACAAATATTTTTTTATTAATTAACGGTAAAAAAAGTAACAAACACACTATAAGTGAAACTTTAAGCCCAGTTTTCCAAAAGAAAGGCTTAAAATAAACATGAAGTTTTAAGCTTTGAGATGAGAAAATTTTTTGATACATAATCAGTGATTTTCATGGTGCTTTTGGCACTGATCGTTGAAAAAATAAAGAATAAACACTTTTTAAGTTTTATCATATTATCAGTTGAACTGTTTAATATTATAACAAATTAATTATATTATTGTTGGATTAAGTATTTTGACTCTGACTTCTATTTATTTTGTTATGGCAAAATTTTCATTTATGTGTTGTGTACTGCAGCAGAAACGTCTTCTAGCAGAGATTTATTTCGAATTTTGTGAGAAATGCGTAATTTCATGCCTATTTGAAAATTAAATTTGGGGGTCAAGGCAAGTTTTGGGCTCAATTTGCGTGGAAGAATTAGGGTAGTGGAGGTTAGGAAGAACAAATTCTTTAATATTGTGTGAAAAGATCTAAAAATTAATGAACTGACCGTTATTATACTTTTTAAAATTTTCATCAATATAACCTTAGAATTAAAAAAAAAACATTTTTAATCCTAACCTGTCACCAGATGTCCGTCCCATGGGCCCAATGTACCAGCGCCTACGTCACCTGCTACTCAGGATGATATTTTAGACGAACCAGATCAGTCAGACTCAACTAAAGTTAGCTGCAGCTGTGATCCTTAAACATCCTCACATTTTTAATCAAATTTATTCGAACAGTCTAGTCAGAAAACTCTGTAGAGGTGTAAGGCTTCAGATTAAGAGAAAAAAGCTTATTATTACCTGGTGTACCGTATCGAATTCATCTAACGGAGTATCCATATGTGACACAGAAAATCTGCGTTCATTTTTAAAAAAATACAACAAAATTACTTATCAAAATTAAAGCAATTTTTCTAAAAAATTTTTTCGTTGGCCTGTTTAATTGAAGTTAATTAAATTACCCTTCAAATTTTAATGGAAATTATGCTTATAATCATTGTCTGGCTCAATGCGATTATCCTTAATAATTTCTGAAGTTATTTAAAGACCTTTGCAGGTTCTTTTGGCATAAAATGAGTCTCTTTAAATGCAAGCTAAAAGTATTAATAGATCACAACTCACAAGAAACCTATTAAAAATATTGTCTCTAATATTTTAACGGCCACTTTTTCATGGACTATCTCTGGAAAATGTAAAGTCTTTACTTTGAGCCTCTTGAAAATCCCCAAACAGATAAAAACTTAAAGGCATATAATTAATATAAAGTATATTTTTTATAAACAAAAACACACAAAGAAACTCAGCACAATTTAAAGCGAAGTCACGAAACTTCTCATTGTATACTGCATACCCATCTGATGTAGCTGTTTGATATGTATGAATTTATTAATAAACTCCGAATCAAAATTTGAGGCCTCGGCGTTCTGGCGTTATTTTTGTTATTTATGTTTTCAGAGCCAGGTTTTTGCTGATCAAAAATTAGCCAAATTTTTCCGGAATTCTTTTGGAGCCATACCCAATTAACTATTTGTATTACAAATTAAGAAGGCGTTAAAAAAAATTCAGAGCCTTTTATGAAGGATCAAAGCCAGACTGAACTTTATCGCTACAATATTTTCGAATCAGATAAACTTCTCTTGCTTCATCTAAGTAACAGAATGGGGTTGATTTCGATATAAAATAAAAGAATTTGTATAAATCATTTTGCCTCTTCCACGAAAATACACATACATGCAAGCAACAATTGGTACGTATGTCCTGTGAAAAATTATGGAATTTCCTTTCCATCCCATTAGCCATTTAGACACAGAGGGCGTATCTGTAAAAATATAATTTTCTAAAAAAAAGCTAAATTTTTCCAAGAAGAATTTTGTGAATATTCACCCTTTAAAATGATAAAACCCGTTTTTAAAAATTTTGCGGAATATAAAACTATATTTTCAAATATAATAGAACCCAATAAATTCCAATAAATATTTTATGAAGATATAAAAGATATGACCCAAGTATGAAACTAAATGAAAAAAAAAGTTCTTCTTTAATTGAAAACAATTGTCCTTTTGCCTGAAACGAAAAAAGGTAAAAAAAATTGACTTTGCAGCTGCACTGTGCAATTACCGTTAACTTTTTTAATTTAATTTTTCACACGGTGAAGCACAATGTTATTCTCCTCATAATACCCATTGTTAATGATAAACTCAATGCCAAACAAGTTTCCTCGTTCATATGTAAACATTCTCCTCCTAAGCTAGATTTTTTTCTATTAAAAATTCAAATTGCGTGTTTTGCTAAAACAACAAAAAAAAAATAATGTTTATGTTAGATGGGGCAAAACAGAAAGTTGCAACTACATTGGAAGGTTATTGTTTTTAAAGTGTTGTTTTTCTCAATACTAGACAACGAACATAATTTTTGAATGTAATGAATATAAATGGTGCGGCGTAGCACTTACAAATTCACTGCTCTACATCACATTAAATTTTCTTTACACGAAATAAAAATCTAAAATTCGTGATAGTTTTTCTAAATATTCATCAATAAATTTTTAGGAGATATATAGAAGATTACTAAATCAGAATGCATAAATAATATTCCAAAGAAATTATAAGCTGCTGTTCACTTATGCACGCCATTACTCTTGGAATGCATCAGAATATTATGTTCTTTGAGTGGTCAGGAATATTTTTTCTTTTGTTAACATTGTGCAACTGATTTTGACAAAATATATTATAGCACTTAAAAGGCATATTTCGCAGACGTGTACAATCTAAATTTTGTTGAAGTCGGTAATACTACATGATACATAATTGTTTTTTCATCTAGTTTATCTTCAAGTAAACGAAAAGAACAACAGAATAAAAATAAAATTGTCATATGTTCTAAATGGAGAGATAAACCAATAAGAAGGCATTAATTATTTAATTAATTATTTAATGCGAGTGTGCTTTCATTTTTGACCGACTTCGAAAAAAAAAGTAGGTCATCAATTCGACTGAATGTTGCTTTTTTAATATTTTTGCTTCCAAAACTCAGTCGTTTCTGGATCGAGTAAGAAAACTTTTTTATATGAAAGGTGATGCTTACAGATTGGTACCGTTTTAAAAACAGTTCTTAATCTTCAAAATTAAAGGGTGATCCACAAAACATATATGTTTATTACGTGTATTATGAACTGTAGCGAGCACCACTTTAAAATTAAACAAAAAAAAACTGCGTATCGCTATAGCTCCCAATGGCAAAAAGTAATACAAGAATATATCTGAAAATTCAAGAGTCTTCCCATAGGTAATGTAGATTAACCTATGTGGAACTATCTTTTGAACCGTTAAGATAAACGCTTGCAAATTAGATAGAATGTCGATTGCTATGACCGTTTAAGTAACAAGCATAAAAATTGGATTTAGAAATTAAAGGGTGTGTCAATAATTGATATAATGAGATATAGGCGGCAGAACTTTTTTAACCGTTAAAGGCAAAAGTGAAACCTAAAAGGGACCTGTATTTCTTACCATAAAATCCTTAAAGTTCACATTTATTATTTATTTTTATTAATCGTTAATATTATTTTTAACAATTGCCATAACTTTTTACTTATGAATTCTTTTAAACTAAAAATGAAAATAGCTCTTTGTATCAAAAAGTCTGTTCAAGATGCATAACCAAATAGTCCGGACTTTTGAGAGTAAAAAGGAAATTACACTCTGAATGTGACAAAGTAGTCCGAAATTGCTGGAACGCAAAAAACCAAAATTGAAAATTTTAAAATATCAATGGTGCTGACTTAATTAAATAAATTTCATTTTAGTAATTTTAGACGCTTGAACTGAAAAATATTTTAAAAACAAAGCATTTGTAGCATTGCCAATAGCTGTAAAAAGTAATTGAATATAAACTGAAAAAGGTATAAGCCAATTATTAAAAAATTATTTATCCATGACTTCTTCAATGATCTATAAAAGCATATTTTATTAAGGAAAGTGATAAATATCCACAAATATATGCACAAGTACTTGCAATTTCAAGCTTACTTGAAAACTATTCCATTTTGCTTTTTAGTAACAACTTTATGTATTTATTTAAAAATTATTTGATTCTTAAATGTAAACAAAAAGCATCTGATAATTTGATTCTAGTCCGAACTAACCTAAAAAGTTAAAAAATTTTACTCTCTCATTTTCTTTCAAAATTGTACAAAAATTGTTATCTGGAACGCTTTTGGACAGACTTAATATGTTATTAATTGATGTCACACATTAAATTTATTATATGTCTGTTAATTTGTCAAAGAAACGAAATCAATAAATGTTATTTACAAAGTCATATACCTACAACATACACAAATAAGTATTATTATGTTTTACTAATTGAAATCATATTTATTCCTTATTCTACTAAATCGAATACTTCGCTTAATATTGATTTTGGATTCATACCACTCTTAAAAATCTACAATTAAATGCTAATTGTTCGCGATACTTTTTATAAAAAGAGCTGTGTCTTTTTCTTTGCGTAAACATTTTGTTGTATGTACATATTTGTAAATGGACAGAGAACCAACAGTCACTTGGCGACCAAGTATCTTAAGCGTAGTCTCTACATTGGTGGCAAACTGCTGTAGGCAGAAAGTGCGTATATCAATAACAACATTTAAACGCTGCTGCTTTAAATTTTTATTGACTGCCAACTTCGTAGAAAGCACTTATCGTTATAGCAGCAGAACTTTGTAATGATTGCAAGGCATCCGGAGTCCTATTTTTCTGCTATCGCCATGATACAACACCCACCATTTGACACACATACTTATGTACATTGAAATAAATTGCGAATGCAGAAGTTTTAAAGTTAAAGGCGATAAGGAACATTTTTATTTTAACCCTGAATTAAATAATTAATGAATTAATTTTTTACTCAATATCTGAGCATTTTTGACAAAATTTGTTGAGACAGTTGTTGAAATCAGTGGATAGGAATTAAGAGGGATGCACAAAATCATGGCAGTATATACAGTTGGAACCTATTAATAGAATGCCTTGCATAATAAATAAAAAATAAACAAAAAATAAGTACCTTGATATAAATTGATCTCTTGATACTCGTATTTTTTGATATTGAATAAACTTTTATATTTAAATAATAAAATGTATGTATGTTTGTACTTCAACCAGGTAACAAGAAGTAAACCAATTTCAATTTTTATTATAAAATTATTGGACAATTTTGTACCATTAAACCTGAGTTAATATTTGAATTGTTATAACTAAGTCCTGCACAAAATTGATTGATATTATTATTATTATTATTATTATTATTATTATTATAATTATTATTATTATTATAAATAACTAGCACTATATGTAGTATATAACGGCAGCGCATGTGTCTCCAAAATCCACTCGTATAGAATTGGCGGTCTTCAGGTTCTTCCATTGAAATGTTTGCTTTTAAGAAGACGTGAGAAATTTTAATATGACTTCAAATAACCGGCATTTAATCATGTACATAATTTTATTCTGCAATAATTCAGGTTCCACCCTTCAAAATTCTTCTTCTCCAAAAACGTACATGCAGATATACTTACATACACATATACATATTTTTTGATGAGAGTTACTTCGTTGTTCCGAATGATATGGAAAAATTAGAGGCAGGTGTGGTGTTTAGACCACTGCCTAGAGGGAGGTAGATCGATCTTGCTGATTTTTATTAGCAACTCTTTTGAAACTAAGTCTAATCAAATGGCATATTTAAGTTTTTCTTGGCAAAGTTGATTTCAACGTTAACACAGACGGAGGGACGGAAATCGCTCAATCGACTTCGTTATGCAACTTCTACATTGTTGCATTTGTTGCGAAATATTAACTAAAATAACAACAAACATTTTAAACAAAAAATTTGTTTCCCGTTATGATTGCGATTGAAAAAAATAATTTTGGCTGATTTTATGCATTTAAGTAGTACCAATTCTTTAGAAGTGCAACCATGACGCGAACACGTTATGGATCAGCTTTTAAGCTAAAGATTATTTAACTTTTTAATAACGGTAAATCCCCAATTGCTATAGCAAACCAATTAAATATTAATAAAACAATAGTTTCCCGACTTATAAAAAAGTATAAAGCTACTGGGAAAGTAGAGGAAGCCAATAGCGGTGGGCGACCTCGAAAAACTTCTAAACAACAGACCTGAAAATTTTCCGTGTAGTTAAAAAAAAATTCATTTATTTCGTCGAAAAACATAGTGAATGAGCTTGAACTTCAAATTAGTTCTTCCACAGTAAGAAAACGTTTATTGGAACAAAACTTAAGGAGCCTTATGCCATCTAAGAAGCCTATGCTGACTAAGAAGCATTTAAAAAAGAGGTTTGTTTGATTGATTGCAACGTAGTCTCTGATGTTCTCAGCTTTTTCTTTGTTTTAGGTTGGATTTTGCTAGAGCACATATGGACTATATCGAAATGGAGAACTTATTAAATTTAGATTGAGTTTGCCACATGAGAATACCAAAAGAAAAGCGGCTACATCCTTGGTACTCAAAAGCCACAATAAAGCATGGGGGTGGAAATGTGATGGTATGGACTTGTTTTTCAGCCAGTGGTGTTGGTCCCTTTATAGAAATTCAAACAAAAAAGGACCGTTTTGTTTACAGAGACATTTTAGCAACTCACATGCTTAACTATGCTGAGTAGGAAATGTCACTTCGATTTGTGTTTCAACATGACAATGACCCAAAACACTCATCGAAGTAAGTCAAGGATTGGTTATCAGCTAATGGGGTTCAAGTTTTGGATTGGTCACCACAATCGCCAGACTTGAATTCCATAGAGAACCTCTTTGGAATTTTAAAATAGAGAGTTGGCACTCGAAGCTTTAAAAATAAACAGGAGTTGATGAACAAACAGTTCAAACAAAAATCAGAGTAGGAAGCTATACAAACATCTATTCTATCGAATCTTATTGAATCTATGCTCAAAAGACGCGCTGAGGTCGTAAGAAACAAAGGGTATCATACCATATATTAAAAGTTGCTTAGGTTTTGAACAGCGAATTTTTGAGTTAATTTTGTTTTTATTTTACTATAACTTCCAAAGAAATGTAAATTAATTTTTGTTGTTATTTTTAGGTTCTAGACACATTGTGTAGTATTAAATAAAAAAAATATTTTCTATAAATTTATTTAAAGAAAAGGTATGAGTCTACTATTACTTAGTGGGAAAAAGTTGCTTAGGTTTCGAACAATACTGTATCTTTATGTCGACTTAAATTTAGAACATCCATTCCATTCTTTCGTTTCCAGTATAAACATTAAAAAACAAAAGCACTTCCGCAAATAATTTGTACTACAAATTTAAGCAAATATTTCAATAAATACTTGAATTTGATAGTTGCTTAGTTAGATTTATAACTTTTTTAAAACAAGTTGAAGTAAATAGCATTTTTGTCTTACAATGTTGTCACTACAAAACGGCGTTTCCTATTTGACACTTCGTTGTTGCCTAGTAATGCCTCTATACCTTTATGCACCTTAAACGAGTATATTTTTTGTTCACGGTACTTGAACTTTTGTATGCAGCGTTCAAAACTTACTTATTGTAGGTATGCTTTCTTATATGTTTGTCAAAATTTTTTAAAATCGTTTAACACTTACTTCAGCGGCACCTAACAAATTAAAAGTGTTGCAAAAGTTTACAAGCAAGTGTTGCGAAAAGGCACACATAAAAGTTCTTGACAGAATTCAATTTTTTTACCACACCAAAATGACAGCATTCTCTAAAAATAGTGAAAACCGCAATCGGATAAATTAAAAGCTTCTAGCTAAAATTTTATTTAGCAACGCAAAGTCTTAAAGGGCTATTAAATACAAAAGAAAAGAAAAAAAGCCGAAAGGAAAGAATGAAAGTTTAAGGTGAATGCATTTACAAACATCTGAAGTAACAATTGTTGAATAATGTTGAAGACAAGTGCTGTGCCGACAAGAAAATTATTATTTTTCGTAATGTACCAGCAACTGCTTACCTTATACAACAAACCATATTTTTTGTGGAGTCATCAAAAGTTGAAAACTTAAAATTTAAAGAGGCATAAAGAAAAAGAAAACAAGGAAAAACGCTGACTAATCAAATGGATGAGTGAACTGACATGACAAAATTAATGATGTAAGACTAAATGTAGGACTTTCAAACAGACTACAGCATTTTTTGCTGCTGACTTATTTCAAAAATAAGAACATGCTTGATTGCTAAGCATAAAACGTAAAATCATATAAAGTCTACAAAATGCCGCTTACAAAATGACTAGTGAGGAAAGCCAACCTTTAGAATTGTAGTTAGAATTTTTGTTAAAAAAAACCACACGCATTCGCTTAAAACAGTTGTACATATCATGGTCAGTCGGAAAATTGTAGCCACAACACAAAACAAATGTTTTAGGAATATTTTTCTTAATAAAGCTTGTAAGATAACGCTTAAATCAAAATGATAAAGCTACAAGTGAAATTCTGTATAACATGTATATATTAGGTAGTAGAAATAGTTATTTCTTTTGACATATTTAAGTAATTTTCATGTTTGGTAACAACAAATTAGCTCAAACTAGGACGCTGACCGAAATATAGTGCAAAACGAGGATGGTTTAAATGAAAGTACAACTTTTGCAGGGACGAATAAGCCTCCAGAAGATGTTCAGTAAAATATTGAGTCAAATTCTGTGTTTGTCTTTTTATTTTGCTTTAATATGAGTGAAGGACCATCAAGGAAAGATGTGATCTTGAAAGCGTATTTATTGAAATAAAGCGTGTTGGCACTGCTTGTTAGAGGCAGTCAAAAAACCACATAGTGTAGCAATGATTAACAATAATTATCCGGTTTTCAAAAGCTGCGCTAATTAATACATAGAGGGTCATTAGTCCCCTTATCCCAACTTCGTCTTGGTTTTTTACCATGATATTTTTTTTATGAAAATCCATTACAGGAGTCAGTGGACCTAAAAAGTATCCATTAAACTACAGGGGAAAGGCAATTGCCTTGGTAGGTAGTACAAAGGTTTCGGACCACTTGGGTGGCTTATGTGCTCTTATTTTCAAGTCATTTCGTATTTCGAGGGGATTTATAACACAATTGTTGAAACCCATATTAACTCTTTTCTTCTCATACTGCCGTGAGAGTTTAGAAATTATTTAGCTCGTCTTATACCACGTTTGTTTTATATTTGCTTTAAATAACGAGAAAAAAACGATATTTTTTTACAAATATTATCGTTGCAAAATTACTAGGTTTCCTTTGTTTTTGTTATTCTTTTAATCTTATTTAATATGCTGAAATTTAAATTGCATTCAAAATTTTTAATTTTTGGTAAAATAAATATTTAAAAATTTTTACTTAATAAAGAAGACATGGTTAGTTGTTAATTTTTTCACTACTATTAAAATTACACTGATATTTTTTAGATTAATGACAGTAAAATAAGTTTTACTACCATTCAGTGCTTAGAGTTTATTTTAATCATAATTATTTTTACTAATGGTAACACAACTTAAATGAAATCGTTTAATCACTAGTTACAATTAAATCAAAAATAATTGTTTTTATGAAACATAAATTTTTAATCTTGATTTTCCTTCTTGTAGATAGACCTATATTTAAAAAATTTTGTAATATATAAATTTTAGGTGAGATACATATGAAACTTGATGTCTGAGCATTAAAGACGCCTAATACTCCAGCCAGAATACCTTATTACTTACACGAACATAAAACTATGTTGCCTTAGTTTATCATTTTTCCTGAAAAAAGTTAAAACATAAATATTTCACCTAATTTTTGACATCAAGATGCTACTGTAAGAGTGTACAAGACGAAACGCGGAACACATTCACTAATGATACTAATTTAAGACCATTTAGTTATAAGTTAATAGTAATGATTTTGTTTTTCAACTTATTATTAATAAAAGCTTTTCATTAGCAAACATTGCTATTAAAAAAATAATGATATTGCCAAGAAATTCATTAGCATTATTTATCATTCAATGGTTATAAAAACTTCAATTAATTAGTCTATCTAATTAATTTCTCGCATGTATGGTTATTGATATAAATATTTCAATATGGAATAAATTTTTGCCCCTAAATAATTCTTGTACCAATCTTATGTATATAAAATAATGTTTGCTTGCCACCCACTATGAAAACAAATCAACAAAGTCACTTCTATACAAGATTTCTACATTTGTATTTAAAGTCTATTCACACTTCTTTTATTTGCAATTGCAAATTTTCTGTTGGCTGGTGAGCAAAACTAAAAACACTAAAATTTCTGTATGTCATTTACTCCATACTCCTTTGAGAATTTATTTATACGATAACATTTTTATTATATTATTATCTTATTTATATATTAACACTTACTTGTTTAAGCCTTTCCATTAATTTTAATCAATCACAAGAAATCTAGGAAAATATATGTGAATTTTTAGAAACCCAGTAGTAATGGCATACATTTATTTCTAAACATACAATAACGTAGGTTTATGAGAGACATATAAATAAAATATTCCATAAGGTTGGAAAGAGCAATGAATGAGTAGATTTAATTGTAAATCATTTTGATAAGTTAACACCATTTCCATTGAATGACAGTATTATACAATTTCCGCAACTTATTAGTGTTAGTTTAGAAAAGAGTTTTGACATATAAAAATGTGCTGATTTATTTTTATATTGGTTACTGCGGATTTCCACTGGCTGACTTTGTTTCGGCTCTATACAGTTAAAAGAATATGAAAAAAAAAAATATCACAACAGCACTACAATGACGTGTTTTCACCCTCAATAATCAAATTTGATGATTTATTAATTTAATCGGTATAAAAAATAGCAGGATTTTTTTAAATTAATTAATTTAATTTAATATTCCCGTGGTTAAATTTAATTTATTACATTAATTCACAAAAAAAAGTTTATATATAATTATAAAATCAGTTTTTTTTTATTTCTTAAATTATAACTTCAATTAAAAATTTAATTGAATTTCAATATGTAAAAAAAAAACAATTTTTGAATGCAAAAATATCACGAAATGAATAAAGCTAAATACACAAATTAAATAACATCGTATTGGAAAAACTAGCAATATAAGTATATTTAAGTTAAATTTAAATAACTATTGGAATTATTGGAATATAAATTATTTAAACTTTTACTGTGTGTGCTGGAATCCGACTAACTGAATATTAAAAACGAAGATTGGTCTTGCGCAATTCTCTCCATTATAATCTGTTGCCATTTTTCGACTGCCAGAATGTTTCAAATATACTAAAAATTTAATAAAAAATATTTATTTTTTGCGTGATGGGTTGAAAGAAAAATTGTGTGCACTAAGAATGTTCACACACAACTTAAATTTTACAGTCTTTGTAAGACCCATACGAAAAGATGTAGTGTAATCTCGCGTTCAAAACAGTAATGAAATTTGCTCTAAAAATTTAGTTTTAAAACACGCTATTTGCTGTGTCGCTTCCCAAACTTTTTGTAGCTTTTCAAATCTCAATGATATTAACAAATATAAAAACGTTCGAAGTTTCCTTTTTTGTATTATAAGTTATTCAATGTCAACTTTTTATCTTGATTTTACAATTCCTTAACAAATACTGGAAAACCTGCA
Source organism: Cistogaster globosa (assembly GCA_937654795.1). NCBI lineage: Eukaryota > Metazoa > Arthropoda > Insecta > Diptera > Tachinidae > Cistogaster > Cistogaster globosa. Next base: position 25,717,418 of record OW569407.1, read on the forward strand.
TTAACTGTTTTCTGCACAAAAGTTTATTATTACCGTATATTTTATTTCCGTGGTTTGTAATTTATCTCACAGTTTAGATAAACTATAAGTGGTTTATTTACTTTTGTCAGTACTGCTACAACACTTTTATATTTCTTTCATTTGATGAATTTTTATATAAAATAAAATTTTTCTTTTTCAAGTTTTTCAAACTATAAATAAAAAGTAATAAAGCATAAATAATATGAATACACAGAAAAAAGTTTTTGCATCTATTTAAGTTTATTGTTTGATTTTAGATTGAAGTATAATTAAATTTCTTATTGACTCAATTGTATTAAATTAAAAAAAAGTTTAAAAAACACTAACAGTTGACTACATATTTATTTAAAAAGAAAAAAAATATCAAAATAAAGTAATAATTGAATAAAAAAAAATTTTTAAATTTTCAATGTGAAAACAAATAAAAGCATGAATTGCTACAAATCTATAGTAAGCGAAAAGTACAGTTACTTACGTTTTGGCTTAAATGTCACTGACTATTGGTTTTAATAACTTTTAAGCTCACCTCTCAATGCATGCAAACAAGGCTAGGAGCTTTCTCGGAAAAATATAACTCTTGAAAAAACCGACTTCAAAACAGACAAACTTAAAATCAAATTTTAAGGAAGGATATTATACATAAATTTTTTAATAATATATTCGAGAAAGATTTCGTGAGGAATTTCTATATGTCGTAGAGCAAAATATGAATGCATATTAAACAAGAAAATGAGCAGTTATACTTTTTTACACTTTTTATTGCTGACACAGTAAAAAAAATTTATTTAAATACTGAGCGTTACTATTACTGGTCACAAAATTAACCATATACATCAAATTACAACCATTACAGCATCCTTTGAAATATTTAAACTTGTTATTATTCCTGATATAGTAATAGACATTCTGTCTAATTTTCAAGAGCTTATCTGTAACGGTTTTAAAGATAGGGCCAGTTAGGTTAAATCGCATCAGTTAGAGGGACACTTTGAACTTACCAATAAAGTTTCTGTGAAAATTTTAAACAACTGTTTTCAACTGTTCAACAGTTTGGTCTTAAACATCAAATAACAGCAACTATTGTAACACCCTATAAGTTATAATATTAAATATTTATACTACATAATATAACAGACAAAGAAGTGGACATTCTGTTTAATTTTGAGGTGTTTGTATGTCACCGTTTAAAAGGTAGGGTTATATAGGTTAATTTATTTAAAATAAGAGAATAAATACCCTTTAATTTCTAGATTCCAATTTTATACTCTTTGTAACTTTTAAATATCTGGCTATCACAGTTCAAAAGTTTGGCCACATTCATCAAATTATATTAACTTTTGGGACACCCTCTAGTTTATAATGTTTAATGTTTATACTTGCTATTATAACGTTCATAATAATCGACATCTTGTCCGATTTTCAAGCGTTTGTCTATAACATTTGAAAAAATAGGCGCATATTAGTCAATTTACGTCACCTGTGGGGAAACCCTTTTATTTTAGATTTATTTTTGTAATACTTTTAGCTATTGGGAGCTATAGTAATACGATTTTTATTTTTTTTTTCTTTGTTTTAAGGAAATGCGCTTAACGGTTCATCATACACTTAATAACATATGTATTGTGTGGCGACAACTTTTAATTTTTAAGATTATGAACTATTGAATCTATAATGACCACCCTGTAAGCACAATCTATCAAATTAAAAATAAAATTAAAAATCGGTTCAGAAATGAGTGAGTTCTGCAGGCACAAACATAAAAAACAACATTAAGACGAATTGATAACCTTCTATTTTAAGTCGGTTGAAAATAAAAAAACTGCATTATTTCTTGGCTGTTGATGTTCCTTTGCTCTAACATTGTGTCATTATTATATTCAATCTTACAATTATTGTTTTAATGAATATGGGGAGACACCCACTCTGTTTGCCACCAAATTCTTCACCACAATACTTCGCAATACAAAAGAAATATTTTTATCTGCTTCTACTTTTTTGCTGGTTAGCGAGTAACATATACAGGTTTTCTTCGAGAGACGTTAACAACGTTTGTAGATATTTGAACATGATTTTGTTAAATTAAATTTGAAATCATTTACAGTCTTTAAGGCTGCAAAATATCATTGCTCTATTTTTGGATGCTCGAAGGGATGATCAGGTTGTGGACTAGCGACGAGACTTGTAAATAATCTAGATTTATATTTAGTAGACGTGATTATAATCAAATGAAAGATACTTTTTAATCTGTACTGTATTTAATAATTCCTGTAGATCGGCTTTAAAAAATTAAAAATGAGTAAACAATTTTTTAAATTGCAAATAATATTCCGCTTTATCTTTTAAACAGGGGCTTATCGGGTTTTAAATTCAAGTACAACTAATTTTGTTATCGATTTATAAAAAAATTTTTAATCTGTTACGCACTGTTCCCCAAGAAAACTATTTATTTTGAGCAATCTTAACTTTACGTCACATTCAATTATCTTATTGTATTTCTTTGACCTGACATTAAAGAAATATTCATGACTGTCATTAAAATCCACATAAATTTCAATTGCAATAAATAACGACTTGTATGAAGCAAAAAGAACTGCCGAGTCTGTCTTATAATTATCACTGTTAATGTCGACAGTTTAATGTGCTTGTTTGTGGCGCAAGTAGTTTTCGGTACAAGTGTTTGAAAATAACATGATAGTAAAGTTCACTGGATCAGTAATAAATTTAATGCTATTTTACAAAATACTTGTACAAATATTTTGACACCGTTACGAAATTATTATTTTAGTTCTCTTTTTATTATGTGCAATTTAAGGTTACATATTTTTTTTTTTGTATTTTAGTTATTAATAAGTTTATAACAAAATGCTGTATATTTAATTTTAAAGTATATTTTTTTAATAAGAATGTATTGCAATGAAGGATAACAGGGTTGGTTCGGGTGCATGCCGATATCTAGAAAATTATATATATTTTTTGTATCAAGCACTCAAGATATGTAGAATACGGAAAGTTTTTTTTTCCGGCCTATTTTCTGCTCTTGCTGTCAGTTAAATAACACACATTTAAACGCAACGTGCTTGATTTCCCCAAAAAATTAGCTCTTATGCTCTAAACACATTTAGGACGAAGGAAGAATTTATCGTTGTGCATATTCCTCGAAAAAATTAAAAAAATCGTGTATATAAAAATACGAACAACCAACGCGATAGATTTTTTTTTTACAGCGAATAGTTTTGCCTAGAGGGTGCAATTTTCTACACATTTTTTTGTATTTAATTTTTTTAATTAAAAATTTATTTTCTTTGTATGCAAAACACACATATAAAAATGTTTTTAAATTATTTTTTATAAGCATATTCGATTAAATTTTAAAATTAATTATTATTAATATTTTTTTTTTAATTTGGGGTTTAGTTCGTTAAAATTGTGCGAGTTAAATGCACCGTCTGGTTCGTAACAACCTTCGTCAGCATTTTTTGTGCATATCTACAGGAGAGTTATTAACGCTAACTTTTATTTACAAGTAATAAAGTATGAGAAATTTTGATAATTTTATATTGTATTTTTCAAACATTTATTTCGCCATATAGCTGTTGTTTATTATAAATATTGGCTTGCAACGAAATATTTACATACATTAGCAAACACTAATCTCTACTGCCATAATTTTATATTTTTTATAATTATTTCACAAAAATACTTTCAAAAAAAAAAATCAAATAACAAACAGTATAAAAATTGTTTTTTGTAATGCCAGTTCACTCTACAAAGTGGCAAATGTAAACAGAAATTTCATATCCAATTAATTTGTAAATAATTTTGACGTCCTACTTAAGTTTGAATCGATGAATTTACGCAAAGATGTTTTAATGACGAATTTTTAGTGATGTGTGAAATTCGTGGTTTGTCTCAATTATGCCTATATCATTAATAACGAAAATTCTTTGACATTTTCATAAAATATCTATCAAACAATAAATAGTGAAATGTGAGTTAAATACAAGTACTGCTTATGCAGCTTAACTGTGGATTTTATACCACTTGTATTAAAATTTCGGATACCTACGTCTAAAACTTAATGCATTAAATAAGAATTATGTATATCCAATCGACAAAGCCAAATGGTGACTGACAATGTGTATTCTTATATCAGGTTGCTATTGGAGGATGCAACAAATTAAAACTGTGTAATAGGATTTAAAAGCTTATGTTATGATACGAAAGTGGTCAACTATATACGTGGCGCTGTTTATGTTATTAAAAAAATTATTTTTTCGAAATTACTCTTTCGATTTCAAAAATTCTTTGTTTGGAATGAAGCTACAAAGGCCATCGATTCCACCGGCATAGAACTTATGCTCGTTAAGGTTCCGATTCAACATCACCTAATAGATAAAAACAAGACAGACTAAAAGCTTATGAAGCATTATTGGAAACATGCTCTTTAAAGTATTATAAAATAATATAAAATATCCTTACTGCATATTAGTTTTTGGCAAAAATTTGTAAAAGCTCACTTTTAACTATTAAAAATTATAACCTAAAAAAGAAAAATAAAACTTAAGCAAAAAATAAACAAATTTGTTTTTGCTACGTTTTACGATATTTTAACAAAATGTTTAAATTTTCTATTTTTGAATAAGTTTTAAACGCAAAAGCTAATTGTAATTAAAACTGGCTTTGTTTTATTTAATTCACACTTAATTTATGCTGTTAGATTGAACCTCTGTCCTCATCGAGGCAATAGCCTGGAAGTAGGGTTAAGGAAACAATTAAATGAGGTGCGTTGTAAACATTATCCATTTTCGTTGTTCGAATATTAGTAGCTTTGAATAACTCAAAGTCCCTTTGAAACAAATTAGTAACCTCTTGTTTTGTCGTGTTTTAATCTAGTAGACGCGAAATATTTAAACATTTTTAAATGTCACAACCAAAGTATTTTTAAAACAATCAGTGTATTATTTGAAAGTGCTAATAATTATAAACTTTGCGTTTCCCAGGAATTAAGCAAAAATTTTCCTAAAAAATTGTAGATAGTTGTCCCGGGAATAACCTTCTGGGAATTCCCGTTTCCCAAGCTCTGCCTAGAAGGTATTTAGGGGTACTAGTCGCCTGAGTTTAACGGTGCTAGAAACTAAAGGACAAGGACTTTCGAGGTCTAATCGGTGAAAACTTCTGGTACCATGGAAATATATGGATGGCTATAGATAAAAAAGTGTTAATAAAATATATTTAGGAGACGAAGCTCTAATATGCAAAGCTATTGGATTATCGCAACATTATAGATTTTTAGTTGTTTTTGACATATTAAATAAAATATTCGATTTTTTCCGTTACAAAAAAAATCAGATCTACAATTAACATTTTCATGTACAATAAAATGACTCAGCCTCAAAGTTATTTTCTTAAAATGCACTTATTTTAAATCAAAAACTAATTAAACAATTAAGAGTGCTATATTCGGCTATGCCGAGTCTTATATAACATTTACTACGTATGTAGATCTAGTTTAGTGATTCCAACAAAAACTAAGTTAAAAATTAAAATTACAAAATTACAAAATTAAAAAATTTTTAAACATATATAATTTTACCCAAAACAGCCAATATTAATTTCCTATCGCCCCATATATTTGTTTTTTTTTATTATTGGCGTTACTTCAATGTTTCAAATTATTTGGAAAAATTAGAGGTAGGCGAGATATTTTGCCCGCTGCCTCGAAGGACATGGGCCGATAATGCTGAATTTCAATAACAAAATTTTTGAAGCTATGTCTAATCGATTGGTGTATTTAAAATTTCTCTAGTTCATCTAGTGCCTTGGTAAAGTTAATTACTACACTTGCACGGTCGGACAGACGGCATCGCTTAATCTACTTCGCTATGCATAAGAACTCTGAAAATATACACCTCATGGAATCGAAAATGGATATTGTAGAAATTACAAGCGAAGTGACAAACGTAGATATACCCTTTTTCCACTTTTGCGGTGAATACTTTAACTTTTTCTATTGAACAGTCAGACTAATGTGAAGTGTTGGAAATTTCTTTCAATGTGTGTAAGAGTGGCATCTAGCAAATACCACCCCCAAAACAAAATCTGACCACAAGCCACACACAAAAAAATAAATGTCTGTATATATTGAAAAATATATTTAAAACAATAAATTTTGGTTTTGGAAGTACCAATTTAATACAAAATTCTAACTTAACTAAAATTAGAAACTCAAAAGTAAATTGCAACCAAAAATGCATGCAGATGTAGTAGATTCCTTAGATGTGTTTAATTTTTCTTTGGCAACTAACAAGTAGAGAAGTATTTCCTTGTGTGGGCAGAACATGTAAATAGAGATAGATATTTTCTTCTTATAACTAGATATAAAAAGCATTCTAAAGGGTGTTTAAAAATCAACACATATCGATAGTGTGAGTATAATTGTAAATAATTATGCTAATATAAATATAAAAATTAACTTTAGATTTACTAATTATCGTTATATTAAATGATTTTGCCACGAGAAACAATGTGTGTTGTATAGACCTTGGTGAAATTATCAGGGGATGAATTCACCAGTCAATCATTTTCGCTGTTTCTCAAAATATCAAATTTGGTATATCTTTTTTAAATTTTTCGCCATGGTCTAGAAGCATTCTGCTACAGACTTCAAGTTTTTAATTATTCTTTCTACGGTTGCCTCTAGATCACACGATCTAGGGAGCCAATACAGATCATCAAAAGTAGAGCGTAATCGAACTTTTTCGAAATTTTAACAGATTCGAGAAAAAATTTGTAAACTGATAAAAGTGCACCTATAATTTTGAATTTTAAACCTACTTGAGGATTGTTCGGCTATGTCGAATCTTATATACCCTGCACCATTTATATATAATCACAATTATATAAGAAATTTTTTCCCAAAATCAGGTTTTTCTGTCAAAAAGTCTTCTTTTGTTTTTTGCTTTATGTTTTTGTCCTAGTTTAGAGACATCCTTTTAGAGGAATCACAGTTTTTTACCTCGGAAAATATGGAAGAAGCAGATATTTAAATAAAAATTTTAAATAACTAAAATTATGTCATGTAATGAAGAAATAAAAATAATCTATTAAATTTTTATGAAATTAGGAGCTGAGGTGAGGACATAAAATTGAATTAAAATTTATTTTGGCTTTAGTTCATTTTTTAATTTCTAAAAATCACGTACATTTATGCCTATTTCATTACAGTCAATGTGAAACTGGAACAACATCTGTAATGTTATGAGTGAACTTGTAAGAATGATTTAAAATAAAAGATTGCATTTGTGATCAACCGATGGTTGATACAAAGTAAAAACAAATGTATAGGACTAGTTACAAGAAAACAGTAAAGAAATACTTTGGTTTGTGTGCCGACTTCATCTAACAAAAATTAATATTTATATAAATACTCCTCGTGTTCTTATTTACAAAATTAGTTGGTCAAATAAAAGTGTTTACAATGTACACAGGTTCATAGATACGAAGAATGCTGATGAAGGATGTAGCGGTCCATCCTGCTGGTGTCTAATTTTTCTTATTTTCTTTGAAAAATGCCCGCAAATATTTGTAAAAGAAATTTTCTTTCTAAAAAATGTTTTTAGAAATTATCTAAATTAATTAAACTTAAGCCATAAATTTTAAACAAATAATTTTTAATTCAACAATCTATTAAGTCATATATGTGTCGGTGTTTTCTTAATTAATAATTCTTGAATTATATACAAGCCGCCGTTTTGATTTTTACGATGCAATAGGTTTGCTACAAATTATGCTCAAACCGTTTTACTTGAACCTTCACTTTACTTTTATACACATCGTTTACCAATAGCCCTCCGGATGGTACAGTACATCAACACATATGCTGATAGTTAACTAGCAAATCTTTATTACATATATTTGTATTTTATGTTCTTAAGTGAAAGGTTCAGCATTCAGTTTTTTCAAAGTAAAAAAGGTTATAATGAATTCCGTCGGACCGACAAAAATAGTTCGTTTTAAGAAAAGTTTGTAATAAGCATAATGGCATACAAAATGAAATCAATTCATTTAAACATAATTAATTTCTTATAGCTGAGTATTCGCTATAAACAACTTTTACTATAGATAAATGCTACACCTCGCTATGTTCCTTGCAACGCCACAAGAGTGGCCTGGTGGTTACGCAATTACAAAACGTTTCATCCACTTCGAGGGCAAATATAAATTGGAAAAGTAAGCAATACAAGAGATAATAATCAAAGTTAGCGTGTGCTTAAAAATTTAGTAGATATGTAAAGAATCATTTAAAAAAATGAATCCATATAAAGTTTCTTAACAACATTAGCTACCTGAATGGTACCCGTCGTGAAGATTGTAAACGGAATAACAATATATTTTCATAAAGATATATTTATCGTGATTTTTGGAGGTGTAACGTTAATGTCATATGTGCCTGCCAAAAACAAATTTAAAACAAATCACACAAGAAATAATTTCTTATTATACTGAGACTAAGGGTGATGTGTACACGATAGATAAAATCTTTTCACAGTATTCTATTAAACAAAAAACATTTCGATGGCCATAAGCATTGTTTTTTAATATTTTGGATACAGTACCTCTTGACTTATTCATAATTTCTAAAGACAATATTGAAGCAAAATCTGTAAGGCAATCGGAGCGCAAGCACTTCCTTGAGAATTTTGTGAAGAGCTATTTTATCCTCTAATATCGACCAGATAAAGAATACTACAAATCACTTGAAGATATTTACCTAGTACAGTGACAAAGCTTTAATTTTGGGGTGGACCAGTCACCGCTATGCATCCGGATACTAATCCTGAAGCCGGTGAAATATAAAAAAGGGATGCAATAAGATGTATCAAAAGAGACAAATATATTTGCCAATAAGATAAGCAAAGAAGAAATAAGCGGCAAGTTTGCATTAAATTCAAGAAACACATTTGTGTAGAGTACAACCATTGTTAAACTAAATGTAACAGTGCAACCAAACCCTATCAGCACAATTAAAAAATCTTTCTTCTAAATAACGTAGCAATTTTTTAATAATCAACTGTTATTGAAATAAATAAAATTAAAAAAATTTAATAGAGCAAAATATCCTTGACACCATCAAGGTGGGTATTGGTAAACCTTGCCGGAAAATTGAAAAAAAAACTAGAAATAATTTAAAACGTCAACATACTTTTAAAAAATTATTTATTTATTTTAATTTAATTACCTAATACAAGTAGTGTAAATAAAATATTTAAAAGCTAAGCTACAAGACAAATTACAAAGAGAACAACAAACATATTCTTTGAACTGTGTGTGGACTTTATGTAACCAAATTAATATTGATTAGTTGGTTTAATAGATGATGTTAACAATATACACAACCTAAGGTAGATAGGTGCTAAGAATGCTGATGAAGGATGTAACGGTCCAGGAAATGTTGCATTGCATTCTGCAAGTTTCTTATTTCTCTCGTTTTCTTTGTAAAATTTCCGCATACTTTTGTAAATAATTTTGCACTAAAGGTTTTTAAAAATTAAATTAAAAAGAAAATAAACTTTAAGACGAAAAAGTAAAATTTTAATTCAATTATAATATTCACGATAAAAATCCTGGTTGGGAATAAAATAAAATAAAAAAAATTATAAATAACTCAACAATTCGTTCGGTGGTTCCAAATTGTGTTAAAATACGAGAAAATTATACAAGTTATTAAAAAAAAGAAATGGTCACCAGGGTAAGTGTTTTAAAGCGAAGGTTAATAGTTTCCACTATAGACTTTAATAATTTCGCGCAAATATTTCAAGTTCAGCCTTTTATTGGCATTTTTAATGAAAGCGGCGCCTCTGTGCTATTTTTGCATATAGAAAAACAATTATCAATCCCTTCGTATAAATTAAAACCAGCTACAAATTCAAACTCAATAAAAATCAAGTGATTATAATAATCTTCCTGATTAACTGTTTAAAAATAGAAAAATCCTGTTTTACCACAAGGAAAAATATTTATTCGTGCTGCAAATCTCATTGAAATCGGTTCATTCGTTAAGCCGTGATTGTCGCACGCAGAAATAAACAAATAATCTAACAAACTCACAAAGAGATTTATATTAGATTTTTACTGCACAATTGGCTGCAAATTAAAATCTTTCGTGAATTTTGGTACTTCCATTATTCACCATGCGGCAAAACTTATTTTAAGTAAAATAAACCCAGAAATGTTTAAAACAAGATTGTTCTTACGTATTGGAGAATCCCTCTATTTTATCGTACCCATAAAATTTTAGTTTTATTATTTCAAGCAATTTAATATATTGAACTAATGCGCTTAAAATTAGAAAATAAAACTATTATTTTTAAGTTATAATGGTATCAGTCAGTTTTACTGTACACATGCATAGTTTTTGTAAAATTTCTTCTGATGCATATAATGCTGCACAGGAACAGCAAAGTAAAATTTATGGGTAAAGTTTTGCTTTTACATAAACCGAAAAGCACCTGTGCTTATGGTAAATATTTTTTTTATTAGAATTTGTGATATTCGTAAAATATCATGAATATGCTGCACTCTAAAATACTGTTTTATTTGAGTAAAATTCGTTTGAAAACTTTCATACAATTTTTGAAAGTTTTAAAATTTAATGTTGTATAAAATTTCGGCTTAATTTCTAGTATTTAAAATAAATTCTATTTTTAATCTAAACTTGTAAGCTATTAATTAAATAAAAAATACAGAAAATGAAAATTGACCTTCAAATTAACATTGTGATGGAGAAGATGTCTGAATGTTTTCACTTTAAGAACATAATCTAACGTTGAGATATGATTTTTTTTAAATGGTAGAATTTATTCTTGTTTTACATCATAATATTGCGTCTGAGGTCGAGTTGTTGTAAAAATTATCTATTTAATCATTCAATTTAAAAATTAATATTACAAAGATTACTTATAATCAATAAATATTAATTTAGCCGAAATCCACACACAACCCAAAGTTAAAATGATGAAAAGAATAAGAAATCTTGATAACGGATGCAGCGATTCAGAAAATGCTGCATTAAATTCTGCTCGTAACTAATATTTTCTATTTACACAAAAACTTATCCCTAATTTTGCTTTTTTCATAATTTGGGAAATTATTATATACGTGAACTTTAGCCGAAATAAAATTATTCATTTTGTTGTAATGTTTTTTTTTTTTTTTTTTTTTTTTTTGTTTGAGTTTAGGATGAATTTCGTTATTTGATATAACTTTTAATAGAAAAATGCTATATTCGGATACGCCTTTTAAATGATACCTATATTGATATCTTAAGAAATAATAATAAAGGAAATATCTCGGAAAATATGGGCGAAAAATATTTTTTTTAATTTTTTATTTATTTTCTCATTTTTTAATTTTCTATCGATTTTTTATTGGAATAACTTCACTAAACTAGATTTGTATCAATTGATATGGAAATATTAGAGGCGTGGTGTTTTGCCCGTTGTCTCGGCATGAACTGATCTTGCTGATTGTCAAAAGCAACTTTTTCAAAACTGATTCTGATCGTTAGGTGTATTTAAATTTTCTGTAGCTCATGTAGTGTCTTGCACGAACAGACAGATTTTGCTCGGTCGACTGCGAAAAAGGAAACGAAATTATATAAAAAAGTAAATTCAAAAAAAGAAGTATTTTATATACATTTTAATACAAAAATAAAAAGCCGTTTATTAACTTAAATATTTTTCTGTTAGAAAAGCAATAGTGCATTGTAAAATGACCTCAATCAACATGTCCAAGTTCCCCTTGTCTTTTAAATTCACTTCACGAACTGCAAAAACAAAATATTTAAAATAATCTTTTCCAAAAAGAGCACAAAAATACTCTACTTTTTCCATCTATTTCTTGTATGTAAAAGTTGGTTGTCTTGTCCGTTAAAAGAAAAATATATTTAAGCGAGAATGAATAGTTTTAAAATTTTATTTTTAATTAAATAGATTCATGAATATGTAATGTTTTATGAAAAGTATTAAAGTGCAACTGCAAGTACTTCATTACAGTAATTTAATTATCCCTTTAAAACATTTATCATCTGTACAGTCCTTTTAAAACACTACAATGGAAAATGATGAACTAATTATAAGTAAAAAAAACATTTAAATGGAAAAAATTCGAAAACAAAAAAATGAGAGCAGAAAGGAAAAATAAAAAAATAATAAAAAATGAAGAACAATGCTATGAAGTAAACCACTAAAGTTCCATAAACTAATTAATATAAATGAAATTTGGTATTAAGTTAATTGGATTTATTCCGCCAGTAAATAAAATACTGTTGTCATACCTTTCGGTGAAGACCGTCGTCACTGGCTGTTTATTTAGTACGATTGGCGAGTGCTTTCGATGTAAAGACATCATTTTCAAGCCGCGTTTTGATTAGTACTGGTTAGATAGTGTAACGTGTTTGTTGCATAGATAGTGGTGGGTACAAGTAGTTTTGTCCGTTAGGATGGTGTCTATTTAAAAATGGTATTATGCAGGTAGATTGCCTTATATCTGTCATCTTTATTGAAGGTATATAATTTTAATATTTCTGTCTTTTATTATTAGGTAGGTAAGTGTGACCATCTGTGGGTGTTTTGCGTTTGTAAGTTTGTTTTAATAGTTTAAGTGGTGTAAAAATTGTGTCTGAGGTTGTATTTACCTGTTCGTTAATAATATCTCCGTAAAACGTTCGTGTTTTGTATATTTCCATGTTTTCAAGAATGTCCAGTCTTCGTCCTTTTTTACTAGGATGTATTAACGTCATACATTCATCTATTTCCCTTGGCTCGTGTTCATGTGTGTTAAGGTGTATTGCGAAGTTAGAGTCTTCTCTTTTCCGTTTATATGATCGTATGTGTTCTGTGAACCTTGTTTTTAATGTTCGTCCAGTTTGTCCTATGTATGTATGGTTGCAGGTGCAAGTAAGTCTGTATACTCCGCTGGTGTTAAATTTATCGGTTATTTCTGTTGATGTCTTGAGATTGTTGCGTAGAGTGTTGCTCGTCTTTAGTGCTGTCTGTAAACCTTCTTTTTGAAAAAGGTTAGTTAATCTATATATTTCTGGTCCTGTGTAAGTAAAAATGTGTCGTCGTGTTGTATCGATTGTCTCCTTGTTTTCTTTCTTCTTGTTTTTAGTGTTGTATTGTCTAAGTAGTTTGTCGATAGTAGTGCAGTTGTAACCGTTATTTTTAGCTGTAGTGTAAATTGTGTCCAGTTCTTTGTTATATTTTTCTGGAGAAAGTGGGACTGTCTTAAGTCTGTTAATCATATGTCTAAATGCTGCGAGTTTATGTTGGGTGGGATGGTTTGAGGAACTGTGGATAGTAATGTCTGTTGTGGTTGGTTTTCTGTATATGTCAAAGTTTAATGAGTCAATTCCTCGTGTTATTGTTATGTCAAGATAATGTAAAGTTCCGTCTTTCTCTTTTTCCATTGTGTATGTGATTTTATTATGTATTGTGTTTAAATCCGTTAGAATTTCTTCTGCGTTGTCCCTTTCTAGGATGCATATTATGTCGTCTACGTATCTGTAATAATGAGTTATTTTATGTTTTTCCATTAGGGTTGTGATGTGTAGTTGTTCTAAATGTTGCATAAATATCTCTGTAAAAATTGCGGATGTCGGGTTTCCCATGCCGAGTCCATCAGGTAATTTATAAAAGTTATTGTTAAATCTAAAGTAGTTTTGTTTTAGTATCGTTTTTGCAATATCCATTATTTCGTTAATATATTGATTGTCGTATAAGTTTAAAAGCATGTTACGTAGAATTGTTAACGTTTCTTGTGTGGGTATTGATGTATATAAATCCTTAATGTCGTAGGAAACAAGTCTCGTATTTTCGGTAATTTTGATGTCCTTAAGTTTATTGATAAGGTCTTGTGTATTGTGCAACATGTATATGTTCTGCAAATTTATTTTCTCTTTCAATAATATGGTGAGGTGCTTAGCCAAGTTATATGCAGGTGCAGGTTTGTAATTTACTATAGGTCTGATCGGTATATTTTCCTTGTGAATTTTGGGTTGTGCTCTAAGTGTAGGGGGTCCTGGATTCATGTTCATGTATATGTATAGTTTACCGTCAGTAAACGTTTTACAGCGTTTTAGTAGGCTGCGTATTTCCTTTTGGAATGAATCGGTTGGGTCATTTTTAAATTTCGTACATTTTGTCTGTTGAATGAATTGTTGTGTTTTGTCTATATAAATTTTTTTTGTACATTATTACAGTCGTGTTACCTTTGTCTGCTTTAGTAAGTAATAGATCATTATTTCGTAGTTTTGTCTTTATCTGTTTAGTAATTTTCTGTTCACTAGGATTTGTTTTGGATATAGTGTGTTCTTTTATTGTTTTTTCGAGTACATCGGCTATCTTGTGTCTTAAGTGTTCTTGTCGATCAGTTGGTAAGTATGTTATAGTAGCTTCGGCGTCTACAATTTGGGTTTCAATTGTTCTTTGTATTTTGTCAAAAGGTAAATTATGTTTTAGTCCCTTCTCTATTAGCTTTGTTTCATTGTCGCTGAATCGTACGGTTGTAAGGTTTTTCACACGTAGGTAAAATTCTGTGTTTGTGCGTTTGTCGGTCTGTTTTGTAAGTTTTGTAAACTTTCTTTCCATTCGCTTGTATTTGTCAGTCATTTGATTTTGTATCCTTTTATCTAAGTAGTGTAAAAATGAGGGAAATAAATGGTAAAGGTTTTGTTTTGTTAATAGGTCTGTTACTTCAAGATGAATGTGGTAAATTTCTTTGTTAAGTTTGTCTTTTTTAATGTAAAGAGAGCGTATCTCAGTCTTTATCCATGTCAATTGCGCTACACGCTTTGCGTGTTGGGAAGCGTATGTTTGGGTTGTAATGTTAATTGTTATGTACCGTGGTGTAATGCTGTTGTTAAGGCATTGTTTGTTGTACCGTATGTTTGCTATTGTCTTGTGCAGTTGCAGTGTCTTGTTAGTAAGCCTAGTTAAAAGTACCTTAGCTTGACTAGCTGTGTTTGGTATTAAGTTAATTGGATTTATTCCGCCAGTAAATAAAATACTGTTGTCATACCTTTCGGTGAAGACCGTCGTCACTGGCTGTTTATTTAGTACGATTGGCGAGTGCTTTCGATGTAAAGACATCATTTTCAAGCCGCGTTTTGATTAGTAC